>WBRY01000043.1:0-208434 GCA_011800735.1 Peronospora destructor | reverse complement strand
CCCTAAAACCCTAAACCCTAAACCCTAAACCCTAAACCCTAAACCCTAAACCCTAAACCCTAAACCCTAAACCCTAAACCCTAAACCCTAAACCCTAAACCCTAAACCCTAAACCCTAAACCCTAAACCCTAAACCCTAAACCCTAAACCCTAAACCCTAAACCCTAAACCCTAAACCCTAAACCCTAAACCCTAAACCCTAAACCCTAAACCCTAAACCCTAAACCCTAAACCCTAAACCTAAACCCTAAACCCTAAACCCTACTTCAAACCGATTTCGGCTTGCACGATCGCGATCAAAATCGTGCAGTAAAGCGCCACAATTTAGATCCGCCTCGTCCACCCAAGTCGGATCGTCATGCTTCTTCCACTGTACCAGGTACTGGCGGCGCACACGACCAAACCGCGTCTTTCGACCGGATCGCACATCGACGATCTTCCTCACTTCAGACTCATCGGCTTCCAGTTCACCTTCCCAACTGTCTTCCGGCAACAACGCTTCAAAATCAATCCTGCTGGGTTCTTCCACATTAGCACATCACTTGGACGATCCGGAAAAAATTTCACGCGTTTCAACTTCGAGACATGTACAACCGGAAACAATCGATATGGAGTACCTTTGATCTCCAGTCGCGCCGCATGGTCGCCGTGTAACTCTGCCATGCCACATATGCGCCAACTTCCGGGCATATCCTTCTTTGACTCGATCCAGGTACAGCCACACCTGCGATCCTTGAGTAATCTCTGAAGGATCACGATCGGCATTATGTCGATCCGCCCGATCGCGGATCGCTTCCTTGAGGCGATCGTTCACCGTAGCTCTTGCTCTTTGATACTGACTTTGGATGCGATACCTCCATCGCCGTGGGTCTCGATCTCGCAGCTTGATACTCCCCAACGGTAACGAAGCCTCCAACGTAGATCGCGGATCCCATCCATGGATCAAGTAGAACGGGGTGTCACCCCGGACGCGATCTTGACCCGTGTTCAACGGCTCAAGATACTCGTCCCAATCCCGTTGATCGACGTCGGTGACGTACATCTTGAGTGATCGAGTCAACGTTTGGACCATTCGCTCGGCCGTGCCGTTCGCCTGTGGTCGGTAAGCCATCGTGGCACGTTGCCTCTGACCTGCGATCCGCTTAAACGACTTGAAAAAGTCCGACATAAATCCTGGCTCCCGGTCGTGCCGAATAACCTCACTTGCGCCAAACCTTCGAAACACACATTCTTCGTAATTTTCCGCGATAGTTTGCGCGGTCCGAGAAGAGCTAGCTTTAGCGATCACATAACCTGAGAACAAATCGATCCATACGAAAAGTTCAGTGTTACCCTTGAACGATCTTGGCAGTGATGGAATATGATCCATTGCGATGATCTGGAACGGATAGGTCGCCTGTAGATTTCCTGGTGATCTGCCAACATCCGCAGGACGCCCTTTACCTGTTTCACAGTCCACGCATTCGCCCACATATCTTTGCACACTTCGGTACAATCCTCGCCAGTGAAACTTCATCCTGATCCGCTGATAAGTTCGACCGATCCCTTGATGGCCACCTTCCAAGCTGGTGTGATAGTGGTGCAAAAAATCTTGTTGCAACAGTTCCGGCACCACTAGCCGCACTACTTCACCACGATCTTCTGACTGCACAGCGGATCGAAGGCTGAAGTACAACAGTCCATCTTGATCCACCTCGTAATCCGCCGCGATCATTGCACTGACCTTGGATTGATCCGCGTTAAGTGTGGCAACGTCCCCAACAAGATACGTCTTCAAGTTCGCGATCCACTGTTCCTCATCTTGAGCCTTCTTGATCCGATCGAGCCGAACTTGTTGAACGATCTCCTCCTGTACAATCTCAGGTTGACAGCGTCGCCTCGTCGCAGATCGCGTGATCGCATGAACTTTCACCACTGGATCAACTGCGCTGGGTAGTAGCAACTCCGTTAATCGGTTGAGCGTAGCCAGATCTTGTCGATCTTGATCCGAGATCAATGTGGTACCTGTCTCCTGCTGTAGTGCTGTAAGTCGATCTGCGCTCTGGTTCCAGGCCCGCTTCGCATGTAAAAACTCATGCTTCGGCCAGGATCGGAGTTTCTCCATCGCCTTATGACGCAGCAATTGCAATCCCGGCGCTTTACAGTCGATCTCACCGCGCATCTGCCGGATCACTAAGTTCGAATCGCCGCAGATGACCACGCGTTCCCTGTGCCGATCCGCCAGCAGATCGAAACCGAGCAGCAGCCCTCGATATTTCGCTTCATTCACAGTGAGATCCACCGTATATTCTGACGCAGCCGCCACGATTTTCCATCCTGGGATCTCCCAGATGATAGCATTTTATGCTCCACCTTTCTTCGTCACTCGGGCTGATCCATCAAAACTGACCACCCAAAGATTTTCTCCCACTTCCACTGTGGGAGGCGGCATACTGATCGTCTGTCGCGGTTGCTTTCGTGGAGCGATCAACACCTCATCCACTTCCTCCTGAGGGGTGATGCTGGCAGATAGGGTGCCCAGAATGTCATCTTCGCCTTTGTCGCACTTGCGGATTTCCAGGGTCCACGTTGACAGTAGAGCTGATCATCTTCCCAGACTTTCGTTGAGTCCCGAAGATTGCAGCAGCCACGCCAACGTCGAATATCGCGTGAGAATCACGATCTCACGGGAAACCAACATGGTGTAGCAGATCTCAAACATCCGTAAAAGTGCCAGCACTTCCTTCTCGGCAATGCCATAATTAACTTCGTTCGGCTTTAACGTTCGGCTCGAGAAGGTAATCGGCCAATAGACTCCATCATGTTCCTGTAGTAAGGCCACGGATACCGCCCACTTACTTGCGTAGACAGACATGATTTATATGTGGTTTACATATAAATCATGTGGTAGGCAGAATAAGCTACGATAAATGAATCACTTCCAAATCTTCCTTCTTCCCAACAAGTGTCTTCTCTCCGGTCTTCCTGAGTGAACTCCCTTCGCCTGCGTCCAAGTCTCTTTGAACACTTTTACACGAGCGGAGCGCGATCAACGTGAACGCGATCATAGCTTTTTCCAAACAACTTCTATCTCCAGAACTTCGATCCTCTTCACCAAGATCAACGATCTCTATTGTCTTGGAATCTCGATCAGCGATATCACCCGATATTGAGCCGGGATCAACTTGGCGATCTCTCCGCGATCCACTCTCCTGATCGATCCGGCCATCTTTGTTGAGTGTCCCTGTCCTGTTCATTCGACTGATCTCGTGGAAATCGGCCTCACGCAACTCGTAGAGCACCGATGCGTAGATTGCGAAATCTTCGATGAACCGGCTGTAATAATTCAAGCTCCCCAGAAACGATTGCATTGATCTCAAAGTCTGGGGAAACGGAACATTCACTAAAGATCCCAGATCTTTTGGGTGAGCTTCCAATCCTGCGAGCGACACCCGGTGACCCAGATATTCCACCTTACGCCGTCTCCAGAAACTCTTAGTCAGACTGATCCACAAATTCCATTTGTTGCACGTCTCCAACAATCGCTCAACCTTTTCGTATAGGGAGCTCCACGATATGACGGGGATCAAGATATCATCAGCGCTCGTTAAAGGATTTAACCAAACATTTCACAACACGAGCTGACGACAGCCATGATCTCCGACCTAACACCGAGGATCGACGATCCGTCTCAGGATCACCCTCCATGAACACATCGATCCCTGTGGCAGATCGCGAAGCGGTCGTATCCGGATCGTCACTGATCTTGAGATACCCGTACAACGCATTGTCGATCAGCCGCTGGTAAATCTGCGGGGCATTCTTTAGTCCAAACGTCATCCTCAACCACTCGAACAATCCCGTAGGAGTAACAAATGCCGAGATCGATCTGGATCTCTCAGTCATTTTCACAACCCAAAATCCACTTGCCATGTCCAACGAACAGTACCACATAGCCTTGTCGAGATCTTGTAGTAATTCACTGATTAACGGCATCGGGTAAACCATCAATCTTGTCAATTGGTTTACCCTCCGATAATCGATGCATAATCGGATGTCCACGCCATTTTTCTTGATAATCACCACGGTCGGTGAAGTGGTCAGTGGGAAGCCGATCCTCGACGTAAACAGTGCGTCGGTCAGTCAGACGGGATGTTGACTCAAGATGGTGTGTTACAAGGACGAGTCAATCGACGGTCAGGAGATTCCGCTACGACTACGATTTGCGATGAATACTTGGAGTGGATTGTGATGTGTTGTCGCCGGCTGCGATCCTCGCGCTCAAGACGATGAACAGTGATGAGGTGGTACATGATCGATCCTCTAATTCGAGGATCGAGGTGGATGTAAAAGTATCCGATCGTGGTAGTTCCGATGACGTTGATCCTGACCGGGAATAGTTCAGTCACCATCATGCAGACGAGATCAAGATGGGCGATAGTGAAGAACATGGACAGTCCGACCGGATGATTGAGGAGACTGATGCGGTGGAGATCGATAACAAGATGCCGAAGGAAGAACAGACCAATACTTCCGTGTATTGCCACGAGAGTGGAGAGTTGTTTGCCGAAGATGTCGATCAGCATATGGCCGTCTTACCGGAGATCGATATGCCCACCACCGTAGTCACGATCGACGACATTCAAGTGGGCGATCCGGATGTACCTTTGACCCAAGATCAAGAGAAGTTGCGTCAATTAATATGGAAAAACAGACTCTTACTGATGGGGAAAGGCAACGCGTTACCTCCAGCGGCACGTGGCGCAATATGCGACATCGATGTTGGAGATGCACGTCCGATCGCACCAAAATTTCGAGAGAAGTTGTCGGATCTGATCAAGGGACTATTGTCTGCCAAGATTATTCGACCTTTAACCTCTCCTTGGGCATCACCGATCGTGATCGTCTCTTGAGGCTGTTCAAACAGCGTGTCCGCTCGGCCTTGCAATGCATCGTTGTCTTCGATCTTGTTGATCGCCTTGATCGGCGCGGACGATGACTGCGATCGCTGTCGATCCTCTTTACATTCGTCTTCAGTCTCGTCTCTTTGATCTCAACAGCTTCAATCCCCTTCCCTTCTTGTGGTCTGGCCAAAATACGTGTAGGAGTCTTGTAAGTCGGGTGATCTACTAGAGGTCCCGTGCGATCTTCGATCTGCTCGTCCTCTTGATCCGTAGTCACTTCATACGCCAACGTTTGCTACTCATTGTATCTGCGTGAACCCACCGAAACGTAACCAGGAGATCGCGGTACCATGTCACTCATCATCCATAGACCCAGTGGCGACCTAAAACCTAAGATCACTTCGTGATCGCTGATGTTGGTGAGCTGTAGATACTTCGATCTTCCAGGTCCACTCGTTACCGTCGGCACCCATTTTACATCCCTTCTCATCCAAAGTTTGGCTTTTGGAGGACTAGCACCGATCTTCACCTCAGTCGATCCTCCAACAGGTATAACCACATGCTGATCATTCATATTGATCGCTTGTATGGTGGATCGATATGGCGGTCTCCGCCCCGCCAAACTTATACAAACTTCGTCAGGTAGGCGCAGGGTTCCGTCGGCCAAATCCAAACGTATCCCTGCCGGAACCATGAAGTCCATACCCAATATAGCCTCTTGACCAACCTAATCACCGATCCATACATCGAAGTAATACACAAGCGATCCGTCCAACGTGATCTTGATCTTGGTTCGACCCGCTGTCATGTATGTGCTCTCGCCGATCTCCACGCATTCTTGAGTCTGACTTTCGTCGATCATACATCCCAACTTACGAGCAAAGGTGGTGTCGATGACCGACACTTCGGCGCCAGAATCAAACAGCATGTGGCCTTCTCGTTGTTGATCTTGCCCACGGCTTTCGCTTGCTTGAACCATTTCCCCGGGGTATGGTATTTCCAATACCCTCGTGATTCGCCCGGCGCAAGATCGAGCTCCATCCTAACGGGCGATCGGGTATATTCGTCAATGCGTCTCCCACTTGATAATGAAGAAACAAATGGCGGAAATCCACATGTATTAGCTATCGGTGTGACCCGATCGTTAACGTCTTGATCTTCATTCTTCTTCTCCACAAATGCATAAATGCAGAGCCTAGAACTCTCGGCTCGTGCCAGATTCCATCCTGGCGAGCGTTCTACTTTAACATTTCCTCCATCTTGGGCGGAAATATTCCAGCATGCTTGGAAGGTCACATACCACTTGCGGATCAGATTGTAGAATTCCTCCATCGGGCACTTGCCACCTTCATGCGTCTCTCCACAAGCGGCACACACGTAAAAACACTTGTCCGACAGGTGACCCTTTCGTCCGCACTTCTGACAAGTCAATCGCTTCCAGCATCCAAGATCGTCGTGCTTCGTCGATCCGCAGTGGGTGCACGTTTTCGGTCTTTCACCATGAGATCGATCGATAAAATACTCAGCATGTTCACGACGAACTGCCACTGATTCATCGCGGATCGCGATCTTGGCTCGGATCGCAGCGACATTGAGCCGGTATAGATACTCCAGCGGAGTCTCATCCGCTCGCTTCCTCGCATGGTAGTATTGGCGTGCCACTGACAATCCATGCCCTCCGTGTTGAACCATAAACTTTCCAACAGGGGCTTCCACGAGTGGCGAGTCGATCGACTCAACTGACTGTACCAGTTCCGAGCCGGTCCCGTTAGCAGATCGCCGAATACCAAGCATGTTTCTTCGTCCGGAGCTTGATCTCGCAAGAATGCAGATTTGACTCTGCTGATCCAGCTTCTGGCGCGATCTTCGTCTACTTGTATCATATACAGATGCGGACTTCGCGGGCGATGTGGAGGATCGAAAATCGATCAGCACCTGTATCCAGTTTGTTAATGGAGTAATTGCTGGTTGTCAATGCCGAAAGCAGACTGCAGTAGCTTTGTCGACAGCAGAAGCCGAATTTGTCCGCTGCGGCTGGTGGTGTCGAGATTTTAGGCATCAAGGAGCTGATGATGGAGATCGACATGCAAGTCAGGACACCTGTTGTTTTGCGTATCGACAACAAAGTGGCAATTCAATAAATTGACAATGAAGCAGCATCTGCGAACGGAAAACATGTTGACATTGAGCTCAAGTTCTTGTGCGACTATTCTGCTCAGGGCAAAATGAAGACCGAGTTTACTGACACGAGAACCATGGTGCTATCTACTGACGAAAGTTCTCCCAGCATCTCGCGTCCAAGAACTGTGCGAAGCCATCGGGCTGATGCTTACACACTGAGGCGGGAGGAGTGTTGGAAGGCTATTGGTATCCTTCCTTGAAGTTGCTGGTGCGCCTCATCGGAAGAGGCACCTGCGATGTATAGTTCCAAGGGATACGAGCGACTCTTAGGAAACCAAGGAAAGATATTAGGAAGGTAGTTAACATCAGATTAACAACACAAATAGATATTCACTTTTTCATCTCCAACCTGCGCGGAAGACCTTGTAATGCAACACGGGCAACATGCCAGGAGTTTCAAGTCTTTCAGCAACATTATAACTAACATCATGACTTGGCCCGCGGTACTCGGGCTGTCCAGGGCCGAACGACATCTGCGCCCCCGCCGGTCTCCTCGGAGTAATCACTGGCGTAACTGACGATCCATCCAGGCTGTCCATACGCATCCTTGTGCCTCTTCCCAAAGCCGACACGACTAAGCTTAAGTTCATGGGCGGAGCTATATGAGCGTCCTATGTTAAAATATAACGAAGACTTACAAAAAGAATTGTTGGATATTTTTTCTTCTTTAAAAATAAAGCCAATATTAAACCAAAATTGTTTACCTTCAAACAATTTTGTCTGCGACTTCTCAAGTCTGTCCAGACGTCCGGTTATTCCTCTTATCAACACCAGGAGTTCTGACTTATCGTCACTCCTGGTGTTGGTATCGTCCCTCGCATGGACTTTACCCGGCTTGCTCTTCTCCTCGAGGTCTTCATGCTCACCAGTCCTTTCGTGAACGGTGGCAGGGGATGCCTTCGCATGTGTGCCACCACGCGCCCTACTCCTGTGTGCCGCATGTGTTGGGCTCATAACCTGTTAAAAGACGTAACGTAACGACGACCAGAGGGCACACAATTAGATGCAAAAGAGAGCGTGTTATTAGTTTCATTATCTTCTGGCTAGCTAGCTACTCCTCTCGGCAGGGGAAATCATAAAATGAAACTCCCACAGTTGCTCGGCGCAAACATGATATTCAAAAATGATACTCGTACCACATTCTTGACACATCATATTGAAGCTTGCCTTTCGACAAATGCATGTTGTAGTGTTGACGAACGAGAGTAGTTAATACTGAATATACATATACTTTTACTTTTAACTACCTTTGCATGAGTGCAACTACCAACTGTCTACAGGAACTCCAAGTAGAAAACGAGGTGCCTTGGGGATGCTGCGAGATGGCGCTTCATGTGAACCAACACCGACTCGACAGACAGCAATAGCCACACATATCGTGGCGAGAAGGCGCATACTTGCACTGGCAAATGACTTGGTGGAGTTCTTTGGGTGATTGAGGTGAATGGACAGTGACGTCAGAGGTCGAATTGCCGGAGATACGGTTCAATACCTGTTGTACAGTTGAATGAAGTCAGTTTACGAATGGGCAAGAAACAATTGTTATTTTATATATCATCTGCTAATCTAATACGTATACATTTTGAATAAGATGGGCAAAAGAGACTAAAAGTTTTTTACTGAAGAGATAACAAACTATCCTGTAAGTTGCAGTAGTATTAACCTCCGTGAGGCACACTGATGGCGCGTACTAATTGACACTTTAACAAATACTTCATATTGGATTTTTACTGTGTCTTAACGAAAATCGATGTAGAATCGGAGGCAATTATCGCCATTCAATCCAAATATTTACAAAACATTACCATGTTTGTATGAGAGTGCTTTGTTTGAAACTGGTGGGCCACGTTGAAAGCTCGTTATGAACCGTTTTATCATCCGGATGGATGAACGGGTACGACGACCAACGAAATGTCTACGTCAGAGCCATGGCAGAGCTGGCTTTAGCAAATTGGTATGTCAGTAGTTTAGAAAGAATGTCTCAGCTTAGTATTCTGTCTAGCCAATCTTGTCGACACAGAAGAGCCAACAGAACCGTTCTCTGTAGAAAAAAGACGAGTTGGCGTCTCATCCATATGCGATGACAGACATGATGTGTCTCGTTTTAAAACATGTAGATTGTCGAGTCGGATTGACGATCCAATTGTAAAGGTAGTCTCAGCAATGCAAGATATTTTACTCCTATTTGTGCGCAGTTCAGCCACTATACAGGCTCGCTTCACTTATATTGGCCGATACTTCACCGGAAAGATCACCACAATCCTGTTTATGATCCGTCTCCGGGCGTTTGTAGTCTTCGCTAATGATGTGTTGTAGTCCTAATTCTACCTGCCTGTATTCTGGGTTGTTGAAGTGGACGCTTAATCGTCGCGCTGATGTGACCAACATTATTTATAGTGGACGACGCCACTGACAGCTGTTGAGGCTCAAAAGTAGTTTTCATAATTAAAATTAGTTTAATTTTATTTTTCTTAATCAAATAATGAATTGCTTTATTAAATGTTATATTCTTAATTTTATTAGTAATTAAACCATTGGTGTGGCATCCGCTCTTTCGACCGATGGCTTATACCAAGCTGTCGCCAAGGCACCGTTGTAGGATTGCTCCTCAACCAAGGCGATTTCTTTTTCCATCGTCGACGGCAGGTATCTAAAAAGGGCCTGTCGCGATGGCCGTGCCGCAGTCCATTCATGAACGTGAACACCTTTACGTGTTCCGGTATCGGACTCACAGTAATGGATGCCAACAGCGAGCGCGTCTCCTGCACATACTCTTGCAGCGATCGCTTCGCCTGTCGTGTTCCAAAGAAGCGTGCCTAAAGCAACACTTTGCTATTCGGCGGCTGATACATGGCGCAAATCTTTGTCTTAAAGATCGCCCATGTAAGAAACGCCTTCGTGTCCGCCATAAGCGCCGAGTAAGCCCACTCTGAGGCCTTGCCGTGCAAATGAGACATGGCGTAAGACATCATTCGGGTGTCGTCCTCGATGACCTGCGCCACACCGCATTGCTTCACGGCAAGCAGCCAGTGGACAATCGTGTGAGCTGCAGTCCCATCAATTTTTGGAGGGTCCAGCCGAATAGGCCCAGGCTGATTAGACCGAGCAGAGAGCATCTCAACAGTTCTGTTAAGAGCCTCGTTCTGAGCCTGCTTACGCAGGAGCTCATCCTGGGTCTTACTGATGTATTCAGCCTCCGCATGGCTATGTGCCTCGGACGCGGACATCCGCTGTCCGAGCACAAACGCCTCACACCTTGTGTGTATCACATACACAAGGGTGAGTCACATGGTGTATCTTACGCAAGTGGAAGGTACGTACTTATGACCTCCCCGTAAAGTATTACGTACTAAACGGGTACGTGTAACCTTGAGCATATAGCCCGTTACATCCAAAGAATTGCCGTGTCCCGTTAGAACTTCACATTGCAGGTGACTCTTCCGATGAGACGCACCAAGCAATTTCAAGGAAGGATACCAATAGCGTTCCAACAGCAATCTCGTCGGTAGAAGCAGAGTATATGGCGTTTCCCGAGGCTACTCAAGTGACAGTGTAGCTCACGACATTTGCCAGTGAGCTAAGCGAGTCTGCTAGCGAAGCACTGATTTTAATCTTCGAAAACAACCAGGGCTTGATTGCTGCTGGCCAAGAATTACAAATTTCCTTGTGCAAACCAAGCATATCGACATCCGTTAGCACTTTGTGCGGGAAAAAATGGAATGTAACGAAGTGTTGCTACAGTATTGTCCGAGACAGGTAATGCTGGCGGATGTCATATTAAAGCCGATCGCGGCACCCCAAGTTCGTCGCACTGCGTACAAAGCCTCAAATAAAAAAGACCGCTATCAAGGCAAGTGGGAGTGTTGTCAAGATACCTCGGCAAGATACCAGCCATGATATCAGCGCGTGATCAAGTACGTCAAGTGTACACCAGATCTCAGGTGAGTATACCAGAGCAGAAATCGACGACCTTTGGTGATGTAGAAGGAATCCCGTAGGCTCAGATGTAGTAAGCAAAACTCATGCATGCAAACTAAGGACCTTTTGATTTATCACTTTGCAGTTTGCACTGAGCTACTCTTGTCCATCTCATATCCACAATACGAACAGTTTGCAGTTGTGTACGCAGCCGGATCATGTTGTTTAAATGGCGCATTTAATATTGCTGATTTTGGTTACATCATGCAACCATAGTGTTCGGCGTACAAGCGTCGCTTTCTTAAAGCTTGAGCCTGGTTGTTTATCGTACTATTAAATTAGTTGCATAGGTATGTCCACATGGAAGTCCCACCGGCCTCCTGCATCAGCTGCTGGCCGAGGTCCGTGTTCACCGACGCAAAGTCACTCGCTGTACGGCTCTTTGTTTATCCTCCCAAGCAACCTGCATCTGAGCAGTTTGATTTACCCCTTTTTTGCCAGCTCGTAAAACTTTCCTCTCCTCGGAAGTTTTTCCAGGTGACCAAATACGAAGGCTGTTGAACTCTGCAAAATCTGTTGCTCAAATACCATGACGCGATCCGAGTCCGAGAACGGTTGCGTTCTCAAGACCTGACAGTCGCTATGTTTTATACAGGCATTAAACCGGAAAGACTTTTATTTTTTGAACGCGCACTTCTTGAATTCGAGTGATGACCTTGTGAACAAAGGACTAAACTTACCAAATCCAGCCAGATGTGATGGCGTCATACGCTACCTTCCGCACAAGCTCAGTGTTAGCTCCATCAGGCTGGTAAAATAGCAGCGGGGCGGACAAGTTGGTCGACGAGTACGTATCTACAAAGTCCGACATGGTCACGCCGACGCATCGCTTGGTCTTTTTGCAAGCCGAGATCACATTGGTGTAGATTCCAACCTGCTTCTGCTGTTCCGTCACAGTGGGGTTGGCCGTGCTCGTCGTGACGTCAAGCTTTGTAATCGCGACGTCCATATTTTTTATAGTAAAACGACGGAAATTGTTAAATATGTGGGCGCCCGCTACCGTGTCGCTGTCTCTGTAGTGCAACTTGAACCCGACGCCTTCCACGAAGATTTTTCTTCTTCTCAAAGATGTTACCATCTCCAGTACTGCATCTGACTTCTTGTTGACAACACTGATTCCAAAGTCGTTGTAGTACATTCGGGTCGTAAGATTAAGTTTTTTTTTCACGACATGGGCGGTCTCGAACGCGGTAGAGATGTAGTCCTTGCCCGTCTTCTTGAACCAGAACGACTGGCGGTACGATCCATCATCTTCGATTACTTCGCCGACGACATCCCAAGCGGAGCACAAGTCTCCAAAGTGCGTCATGACCTTGGTAATATGATTGGACATTGCTTTAAGGAGCTCTGCTTTCTCCAGACTTTGCACCCATTTCGGTACTTGCTTGTGCTGCAAATATATAGTAAACGCATCAGTCGTTGTACAGTAAAGTGCATTTTCATCGTAAGACTTACCGAAATCAGAGTTTGGCAGCGGACTTGGGCCCCCGATTTACTGGCAAAAGCGACGATTGTATCAGCATCTTCGAACGTAAAGACGTCCTGTTTGGCCTCCGTAGCATCCCACTACAGCACAAACACATTCACGTTAACGACAGCTCCATGAATCGTAGTCCGTATGCAGTTCAAGGTGCCCGCCCACCTTCATGGAATTTACTGGACTAATCATTCCAAAGTTCTGGGTATTGTTTAGCTCCCTAGCATAGTACGTGTCGCTCAGTTGCTTAATGTCGGTGGTCGTGCCCATGTATTTTTTCCCCATAGATTTTGCCAAGTCGTTCAATCCCTTGTCGCCCGTGTATGTGGACACAATCATCACTCGAATGTCGGCGATAGTTACCGCCACCAAGCAAGCACCAAGCGCAAACGCGATAGCAGTATTCATCATTTTCGAGGCCAAGTGCGCACGCCAAAGTAGCGACGAATGAAGAATAATAGAAACTGAACAAACTACACCACTTCCCATCGTAAGATGCCTTTGCAGTCCCAGTGCAACTGTTACTTACACCTCATCTTACACAACAACAGCTCATAGGCTTTGTGTATGTGTTAAAAACCGAATTGTTTAGTGTTAATTTACAGCAGCTAAAAAAAGCTTTTTGCTCAAAATGCAGGTGCTGTTGTAAAATTGTGAGTTGGCCACCATTCAACAAGCCAGGAACAAGCATAACATGCTACGTCATGATGCACATCGCATCTGTTTTTTACGATCGGATTCGCTAATAACTTCAAATAGACTTCGCACGCGCTGCTCACTACGGCGCGCCGGACTAGTACAATATTGCCGTTCAACCTAATGTGTATGGGCAGGCGTGCCGTCTGCACGAGGCTTGCAGTGTCTGCGAGTGTTGTCTGCATGAAATTTGCTGTTTGAGCAACGTCAATCGCCTCCTTGAATGAGTCGCTGCCATGTACTGTCTCCAACCCTGCTCTTATTTTCTGCTCTGCTGATGTCGTCATCCACCTCTTTGACTGAACACTTCTTGGCGCGGTAAGCGTCAGACCTCCGCCCTTTATTCCTCTTTGGCGTCAGTCTATTCTGCTGCATTCAAGATGCGGCTCCAGAATGCTCGCCTGATGAGGAAGCTCACAGCGATAGCTTTTGTGCTATAAAAATATGTTCAGTAGGTTGTAGAAAATAAAGAATGGACGTGGCCCTAATAAAAGACATTTTACGCAAATTATAGACAACTAGATGTAGCACCCAGGCCAAGTCAAATTTCATCCAATCAGGTGAAGCCATCTCTGTCTCCAGACTCCGGCCAATAGTCAGTCGTATCATGCAAGTGATCCACTGAGTCTGCGTCTCCATCGTGTTCCCAATCTCTTGCACTCCTCAAGCGTATTCTGTGTCTCTACTCTCGTCTTATTTCCTGTTGCTGTCAGCATTGAGATCTGATTCCAGACGACAACAGCGACTTTCGAGTATATCACGATGCAGAGGGACGAGGCCAAGATGTCTCGCTCTCTGCCTGGCAGCTGGTTGGAGAGTGGTCACGGAGCTGTGGTGCTATTTGTCAAGGATTTTCGAGACCCGCTTGAGCGCCGCAAAAAGCTCGTCCTGCGTCCATGGGCGAGCATTAAGGACATCAAGAACCAGTTGCAAGTCGTGTTCAACGTGCCGTCCAACGCCCAAAAGCTTTTCTATCAGGGACGAGAGCTGAAAAATGGGCACAATTTGCAGCAGTGTGGCATTTACCAGGATAATGTTGTAGTTGACTTTGTAGCAAGAAGGCCGCAAAACCTCGTGATGGCGTACACACGAGAGTGCGACGAGGACCACGACAGTAATGCAAGCAGTGACAGGAATAGCGGTGATGATATTGGCATGAAAAGGTCGGCAGCTTGCCGATTGAGTGGCAACACTTTGCCGAATTTGCGGCCGGAGCAGAGGCCTGTCGTGAATATTCACCCGTACGGTGCACATTTGATGCCAGTAACTCTCATGAAGGTTATGCACCAGGTATGCTGTAGTTGTACTGTGTAGCGCTCATGTCGTGCTCGGGTGGTGATGTTTGTGTCGTCGGCGTATGGATTGGTTTGTGAAGGCACTACAAGGTCTCACCTTGGGTCTTGCTCCGGTGCTGGCAATGGATGGTACCGGCGGTACGTATTTCTTTAAGGATCCATCCCACCGCAATGTGGGTTGCTTTAAGCCCCAAGACGAGGAGCCGTTTGGGCCTAATAATCCACGCGGATTGGTGGGCCAGTTGGGTCAAGTAAGTTGTGCTTTGTATCTATATAAAGAGCATACTGCTATTTTGTTGTTATTCATGGCCATCTAACTTCATATCCTTACAACACTGAACGCTAAAAACAGAGCGGCCTCCGTCGAGGGATTCTCTCTGGAGAAGCTTGCGAACGTGAGCTTGCCGCGTATATACTGGACAAGGTATCAGCACCACTCAGTTTACGCAAAACGTATTTATTGAGGACGGGTGTACATGCGCAAGAGCTTACCGGCGTCTTACATATGGAACAGATACACTAATTGTGTATTTGTTTTTCGCTGACATATAGGATCACTTTGCTGGAGTCCCAGCTACGTCTCTAGTGGAGTCGCGTCATCCTGTATTTAACTACACGGGTAGTACAGGTGCCTTGCATTTTAAAATGGGGTCGCTGCAGGAATTTGTACGACATGATGATGTGGTGAGCGATCTAGCACCAAACCAATTTTCGACCCATCAAGTACACAAGATTGTGCTTTTAGACATGCGGCTTTTAAACACGGACCGCAACGATGCGAATATTCTCGTGCGCAAGCGGCGGTCACCTACTACAGGCCACGCAGAGTATGAATTGATACCTATTGACCACGGTTATTGCCTTCCTCAGTTCTTGGAGATCGGCTGGTGCGATTGGTGCTGGTACAACTGGCCGCAGCTTCGGCAGCCACTGAGCGCAGAGGACCGAGCATATGTGTTATCATTATCAGCTCAGGAGGACGCAAATCGATTAGCAAAAAGAATCCCGTTGCGGCGCGCGTGTCGACGCAATATGAACATCGCTAGTATGGTGTTGCAGAAGGGAGTACGTGCAGACCTAGTTTTGTTCGAGATCGCCCGGATCATGTGTCGCGAAGACCTGGACGCCCCTTCTACATTAGAGCAGTTGTGTATCGATGCATTTCATCAGCTACGAGTTGTCAAGCAGCGCTCGCAAAATGAAGCGCTATTTTATCACGGCCACATGCAACCAGCCATCACATCGGCAACCAAGGCAAGGGAATCAGCTTTTGCAGAAGAAGGGCATGGAAACTCTTCAACAGATGAATTGTCTTCTCCTCGAACAGCATACCGGAATTTGCGGGTGTCAATTGATCCTCCGTTTCTTCGAGAACCGTTTTCCTTGAGGCATTCTCCTGTTGCCAGTGGTACACAGTCTCCACCCGGATTCTGGGCAAGCTATGCTCCGTTTAGCTTGAACGAAGAGGAAGACGACAATACTCGTAACTGCCCGAAGCATTCTTTGCCTAATAGTGTAGGTAGGCATTCTGAAGCTAACGGATGGAAGGATCCGCGGATTTCGCTTACATGGGACGACATGGCATCGCATGCTCTCTCGGATGCTGTTCAGTGCGTGGAGATTAACACCGCATCAGTTGCATCGTCCGTAAGTGCTCCTTCCAATGGCCACAAGGGCACGATGGAGCATAATGTTGCTCGATCTCCTATGTCATCTTTTATTAGTGCTGAAAACGACAAGGACGAGTTTGACGTCCTGAATACTTCACTGGATGATGACGTGCAAGATGAAAACCTCTTCCTTAGCATCTTGAGCCGATTGCTTGACGATAAAATCGAAGCGGCTGAAAGACGGCAATTAGGAAAGAAACGGGAGCGTGCAGAATGCAGAGCTGTGGGTAACATGACGGTTCCTGATTGCGACTAACACACACAAATATCTAGTGCTGTTTACGAGCTTCCTTGCTGTTTGTGTATTCCCTTTCAAGTGATGCAAGAAGAAATAATGTGTTTTACGTGTCTTGGCGCTACATTGAAGCAAGGGTCTCATCCATCAGCCTTGCCAGTCCTGCTCAATCGGCTCCGGCGGAAGTGGCAAAGAAAGGTTTGAACAGTTCTTAGTCCCGAACCAGCAACGCGGAGGGCACATCAATGCACACAAGTAGTTTACTCGATATGACACACCAACCTAGGCTGCAGTGTAGTGGTCGAAGACGACGGTACTTGCCATACACAGCAATAAGTTACAACGCTCCCGCACCACTGGCTGACGTTTCTGGTGGAATTTTGCATTTGCCACCGAGGTTGAAAGTATTCTTCGACAGTTTTCTGCGTGCTACCAATACACATCAAAGCAAGATTTTTCCTAGAGTTGTTGATAGCAGCTAAGGGTTCCATCTCACCCACCGCCCGGGACGTTTAATCTAATGGAAGAAAAAACAGTGATGATGGCGTACTAGGCACAAAAGCGCTGTCACCATTAAGGTTGCATCCTCACGTTCGCGGTAATGCATCTTTGTCCAAAGCATGTTTCGGTATACCCCCTTCACAACATCAAAAAGTTGTAAACTGGGCTGGGTAGTTGAAGGCTGTCAAATGCCAGCAATCGGCACGTTTCGCCACTGCATTACAATGATTGAGCACTATTAATATGGTTAGAAAATCCCGAAGCCTACTATATATGCACTGTGATGCTATTGCGGACCTTAGACGGAAGCAAGGAACCGATCTAAGCACCGCGTGACAGCAGGTTGGACTTCAGAGTTCTTTCGTCGCCGAGAAGTGCAATGATTTCAATGCAAACGTTGGTTTTTGAGGTTTATGTGTACAGTAGAGCTCTTAGCGCTCAAAACAGTGCGTCGACTCACTAATGACAAATATAAGTTTCGATCCTCTCATAGCACCTTGCCAGCACGATGATCTGAAAGTGCTGCACTGATGTTTCTTTAAACACGCTGCACATTATCCGTATCGAGTGGAAACCGTTTTTTACCGCGCATGGCCCATCGTTCATTGCTGGTTTGGCGTCTTCGTTTTTGCGCGGAGATACTCATCGTGTAGCTCGCGGAAACTAGACCGAGGCAGGTTTAAAGCTTGCGCCATTGCGTGTGGAGAGTAGCCGGCTCGTGCCCTCTTCAATGGCTTTCACTAGAAGCCTAAAAGACATATCATCGAGCTGTACTCGAGTATTCCAGTCTATAGCTGCTTTCGAGTCGGGTTGCGCAGTAAGTTGTTCTGCCATTTTTGACGGATTGGTTGCACGGCCACCCCCGCTTGTTTGCTGTTTATCTTGATTTTTAGGATGCGTTTCATCTGACGCCACGGAAGCTTTCAATACGTTTACCACCTGTATTGACTCTCTTGTGTCATGCCCCTAAAAACTCACAGGACACACTTTTTGCTCGAAGTCATCATCGATGCTACCTGACGTTTTGCACGTTTAAGGCCATGATGCAGCGAGTTTAGGCAAAACATACTGACGGCAGGCAAGTCCAAAGGCGTGAAAGCGGAGACGACTACGGCCTGGTGACTCTCCAGTTATTAGTTTCGGTTTTCTTCCCTCATCATCATTTCGTGGAGTGCATCGTATCGTTTTAGTTCCATCTTTCATTGGCGGCTCAAATGTTGTCGCTCCTGTCAACATCATTTTCAGGCCCACGTTCTGACTTTCGTGTATTCACAATTTTCGACTTCGAGCTCTCTTGCCGACTTTTGCTAACAATATTGCTCGCGTTGGCTTCTGGTTGCGATGCAGTTGTTTGCAGCACACGTCTCGCGTTATTCGCAGGTCTCGCTTTCGTTGGCGCGGTCGACTTTTTTTCGATCGTCCTTCTCTACCTTTTGCGGTTGTGTCGCCGCTTACGCAGTGGAACATCATCCTTCTCGTCTCACTCTCGTTTTTGGTTAGTACTTTGGTCTCATTGTACTTAGAGTTTAAGTAAGGCCCGCAACAAGAGCAACGTGTTTAAGGACAAGCGTCTCGGTGAACAGGACCCAACATGGTTCAACTTTACCTCACGCTTTCCCTCTGGAGTGATCTCACTGTTGACACGAAGTATCAGCGGTGACGAAGCCTGCACGATCTTTGATATCAAAAGGCAAGTGACGTTTCCAAGACATTTGTCTCCATTTGCCTTCGTAGGTCAAGATATGCACTCCCAATCTAGGCAGCACGTTTTGTTAGCATTTCCATCGAGCGAAAGCTTTACGAAAACCAGCTTTGAAGTTTTCGATCTACATCGTAACTTTGCGAAAAGACGATCGTGAACTAAAATTACCTGGACCCAAACAAGGCGACTCGACAAAGACAATCACGAAAAGATAGATTAAGTTTGGAACTTGCAGACGAAATGAAGTGCACAAGAAGATCGACCAAAAGTGCTAAACGAGACTATGTTTAACGAAAATAAGAGATTTCAAACGCTGCTTTACAAAGTGTGAAAGTGCAGTGGTATCTCTATTAATCGCACAATTAGAGTTGCTTTTAGATGTGGATGACTTAGATCGAAAAATTGATTATCGACAAGTACACTGGCATAACGCATATCTTACGGGCATCACTTTAACGAAAGCACCGCTAACAACGAGCAGATAGTAAAGCTTGTCTTGTTTATCGTAACCAACACCTGATACCAGTTTCTCGTGCCGTTGCATCTCACACGTCACTCGGCGCTTGTTGCAATTTTCCAAGTTGCTATTTTGCCAAATCACTACGCAGCACCCAAATGTACCGAATTTGCTGAGGTTCTTTGTCGTGAGTTGGAGGCATGCAACACGGCACTGACAGAAACTGGGACGAGGACAATCCTGACTACTGGTGGAAGACCTCAAATACTCACTTACGAATATGGCGTTCTGGTGAGAGAGATAAGAAGAAGCAGCTGATCATACCAAGCAGACCGTCGATGCTACGTAAATGAATAAGCCAGGGCAATCTGAAACGAAGCCGCCATGACTGTAATGCCATTAAATCGGCCAATACTCGTGCACTGCATTGTGCGTTGCTCTCCGGGCTGTAAGCCGCTCCTGGGCTCCGCTGTCTGATGTGTGTCACCGTTGCTTGCATGCATTTGCATTTTTGTATTATTACATTTGAAGCATCCACCTTACCCTTAGCCTTTACCCAGAGGGTTGGTGCACATGGGGAGTTTGCTGTGAGCATCTCTTATCGCCCAGGCAAGGCTGGCTCCACGCAGTGTGCCGATAGAGAATACTGATTTTGGGGACTAGAGAAAGGCGCAGACTGTCGATTATAGCTACTTATCACTAATAAGATGTCTGGTGTAACTGCTCGTTTCATCTACCATGACGCAATCTTCTTACTTCTCGCTTTCTCATTCTGCTGGTTCAAGATTTCGGGCTTCACGGCGGGGCACTTCCACAAGGGCCCGTGGATCAGTCCGTTGACCAAGTCCGGGGTTAGCTTCTTGTGTGCACTATAAACCGGATGGCTGGGCTGCTCTCGCTCTTGGAGCAATCTGATTCAGGGGACAGAGGACGCTTGACTAGGAGTTCGGTTACCACTGCGGTAGTCCTAGCGAGCCATCATGACGTAATCCCTGGCCACCTCGTAGTCGACTTACTTTGCTCTTCAGGTCGGATCTCGGGGTCCACAACGTGCTCAGATTTGCCCAGACGCACCACTGGACGAAGAGTATCTGGTCCTGTGCTACTGTACATAAACAACCGGTACTGAATCTCAACGGGGTCATCACGGCTTAAGGGACTTCTCTTCGTGGGACCGGGCTCAAGCTCAGCGAACGGGCCGGCGATTGGTAGGAAACCGTGAAGAGTAGGAACTGGTCGATATGCAGGGTGATTCGATCCGTCGTCGACGTGCCCCGCACCTAGGATATTCTGCGGACCGCTTCTCATTCAAGTCGCAGGGTGCGCTACCTCCTATAGCACACGTTAACCGACCTCGGTGGCGTAGTGGATAGGCACTGGCACTGGGACCGGGAGGTACTTGTATCGATACCCGCGCAAGGGCGGTACGATTACACATCGCTGGAGAGTGGCTAACGAAGCCGGATATAGCGGGTCGATAAACGTACGTGAACACAAGTGGAAAGAGGGATGCCGTACCGGGATATCCCTCACCCTTCTCTCTCTCTCCTATAGCGCACGCAGCAAGGAGAAACCCTCCCCCCTTTTACCTTGGCCCCACTATGGGGGACTTCCCGTCCAAGGTAAGAGGTCCAGTTTTTACTGGCTTCCAGGAGGGTCTCGTCTCTGTCCGTTGTCGCCTTTGGCTGCCGATTGGGAAGTGATTTTGGGGACTACAGTAGAACCTGTCTAAATCAATAATGATAGGACGCCTCTTACTTATAATTTTAAAAAGGTTATAATTTTAAACAGGTGTACTACTCCCCAAATAAATTAATTATTTCGCTTTTTTGGAGGGATATGGTTATAAAAGAAAGGCCTCTCCCTCCAATCCCCCAAGAACAACTCAGCAGCACATCAACAATGCCTCTGAGAGGAGCACGCCACACCACAATGACGGACGATGTCCGTGTGGCTCTCTGCAAACATCACACAGAGAATCCCGCACTGACTTAGGCTCAGCTTGTCAATTGGCTTCAGGACAATTATCAGCTGAGGGTCAGCCAGGCAACGGTCTCCAACACGCTGAAGAGGAAGGCAGACCTTCTTCGGCTTTCGGAGGACAAAAACATGAGTGCCAAACGCCAGCGTGCAGTCAAGTATCCACTGATGGAACCAGCTCTGCTGGCTTGATTCACTGCCCACCAGGATCGCATCAATCTCAGCGGAGACCTTGTCCGTGAACATGCAGAGCGGATTCTGGACCGTCTTCATCCAGGACATGAACCGTTTTAGTTTTCCAATGGATGGCTGGAATCCTTTAAAGCTCGGAATGGAATCCGCTCCTATCGCCGCTTCGGTGGACATGGTTGCTGTGGAGGATGCACTTCCTCCTCTACATGAGGTCCTCAATCAGTATGAATGGAAGGATATCTACAACATGGATGAGACTGGCTTGTTCTATCGGATGCAGGTAAGCACTCTGCAAAGGACATCAAATTTTATTATCTGGTGACTAATGCACCTCTTCTGTTTCAGGCTGATAATTCGCTTGCAACACGGCAGCTGGAGGGGTGGAAGCAAAACAAGGAACGGATAACCGTGGCTGTCTGCTGCAATGGTGATGAGTCCGACAAAATGCCCCTATGGATCATTGGCAAGTACGCCACTCTTCGCTGCTTCCGCCATGTCAATCTCCAAAACCTTGGCTGTCAGTATCGCAGTAACAAGAAGACCTGGATGACACAAATCATCTTCTTGGAGTGGCTAAGGGACTTCGATCGGAGGATGGCAAACCGCAAGGTGCTGCTGATCCTGGACAACTGTAGCGCTCACGTCCCGCTTGCTGATCTGCCGCAGCAGATCACACTTCGCAACACGACAATCCACTACCTTCCGCCCAACATGACGTCAAAGCTTCAGCCTTGCGACCAGGGAATCATATGCAACCCTCAAAGCGTACTACCGGCGCAGCTTCAACCGTATGATCCTTCAAGATCTCGACAATGGTGTCGTTGAGCCGGCAAAGATTAACATTCTTCATGCTATCCAGATGTCAGTCTCAGCATGGGCTAATGATGTCCGCACTGAGACCATCCACAACTGTTCCGGCACTGCAACATCCGGTCAGAACCAGCTGATTCTGCACCAGTCCTCGAGGAGCAGTGCCTTGACAATGAAGTCATGGTGAAACTGGAACATCAAATTGGACGCTTCAGGTATCCCAACCCGATGGACATCCGCAACCTGCTAGACTATCCTGCTGAGCGGATTACATCATACATTCCAGACGTGGATGATATCATTGAGGACCACCTTTCGACTCAGCCTGAGGACGAGCAGGATGACAGCCAGGAACTGCCTAAGATCACTGTCGTGGATGCTCAGAAAGTAGTCGAGTTGCTTGAGACATTCTGGCTGCAACAGGATGACGATGCGCTGGGTTTCCTCAAGTCAGTACAGCAGATGAAGGACAGGGTTGGAGCAATCCGCACAAACTAAATGGTTCAGCCTGACATACGAGATTTCTTCAGATAGTGCTTCAGATTATTTTACAGTATCCGAAGAAAAATTATATGAATAATAAATTTTAAAAAAGGGACCTCAAATCACGTTTATTAATTAAATTAAAAAGGTTTATTAATTAATATATGTGCCTGACCTTGGGACGAAGGTAAAAATTACTTTATGAAGGTTATTAATTAACACAGTATTACTTTAGACAGGTTCTACTGTAGTAGCTTCACGAATTTTCGTCATGCAGCTGCGATCTGCCATCCAACCGACTTTCGCATGGTACGAAGTGATATGGAATCTCGTGCAGAACAAACAGCAAATATCATTTAAGTTTTCGCTGCTGATGGTACCTTATAGTGTGTATCGATTCAACGGCACTTTACAACCCGATACGTGCACAGAAGTATATGTTTTATCTTTTCGTATCCAGCCCTTATGAACAGGGACCGAGAACAAATACAACAGGCATCGACCCAGGTACTTATATGGCCATTAGGAAACATGCCAGCCATCCAAACGGCACTTCTCGCACTTGCCGTGCTATGAAGACGACACCGCTTATGGTGTGCACTCACAAGACGACCACATCAGGCAGCAGATGGGGGAGAGGTGGTCAGAGAGGGATCTTGCGACGGCGAGTGCGGCTGAAGCATATACTAATTAAGAAAACAGAGAAACGAAGCATGCGATGCTCACAGTCGGTCCAAAAGCCACTGCTATGCAGCGACTAAGCGAGGGACACGCTCAAAAGGTGCAACAGAATTTGACCCACATGCTTTATGTGGCGACGACAAGATTAGAACGAGGAGGAGGATGAAGATGCTAATGGCAAAAGCGTATTATGAAGAGAAGAGAAATGTGGCAACCTAATGCAAAAGAATAGGTTGACGCTAAAAAAGGGATAAAAGGCGGAGGAATGACCCTTACCGCGCCAAGAAGAAGCGTTCAGTCAAAGAGCTGGATAAGGACATGTTGATCCCCGTTCTGCCTCTTCAGCAGAGCACAAACACAAGAGCAGGGTCAGTAATATATGGCGAAAACTCGCCAGGTGCTTGTTGTGAAGGAGGCGATTGACGTTTAGCTCAAACAGCACAATTCTCAAGTCTGTCATACACATTAGGTTAAACGACAACTTCGTACAAGTCGGGCGTACCGTGCGGCTTCGTGAGAACGACTTGATTGAAGTGGCAGCTACCGCATCGGAAAATGCAATTAGATGCGTTGGGTGCACAGTCCTGGCTTGATAAAAACGCGAACATGGCCAAATGATAGTTCTACAACCATCTGTGCTTGTGCCACCTGCTTTTTGAGCAAAATTGTCTTAGTAGGTCTATTTACTGGTTAGTGCAAGATCTCTGGTAGGTAGTTAACCACACTAGCAACGCTGAGGTCCAGGCATTGCCTATGGCTGGCAGCCCGGCTATGAAAGCCGGACAGCCCTCTCGGTTCTGATATAAATATGTCGTAACATGCAGAAAGTTGGGCGCCACGCACGGCCGTGTCAGCCCTGCAATGGAGACGTTTGATGAGCGCCCGTAGTTGGAGCTGAATTCTTCCCCAAATTGAGGCTTCACTGGCTTGTATCTGGATATTCGCATTGTGAAAAACGCTGTCCACGCGGTGTTGCCAGAGCATTGTGATGATAACGGTCCCTGCGACCTCCCATATCGTCCTCCAGGCTGTGGCGAATTGATCGATGTCTTCTGGGTATTGGGCTAACAGCATTGCTGTGACCTGCGGCGAAATGCGTGGTACGCTACGGTTTGCGCAGTGCTCGAGCCAATTTAGCAGTTGGTTAGGCTTTTGAGATGTGCTCTCCCAATGACTGATGAGCCGGGCCCAGATTGCCTGAGCACGGGGACATCCCCAAAAAAGATGCTCCTGGGTCTCCTTCTGTCCCACACGTTCTTGATACGTGCAAGATCCGTCCGAAGGGCGGTTTTGGTACCAAAAGTTTAGCTGACCGGTAGCGTGGCGGTAGCGTGGCGGTATCGTGTCCATAGCTGATATTCCGTCACCGCGTGCCCGTGATCCCATATCTGAGCCGGCGAGACATCGAGAGCTGCGCGTTGCCACCTCGTATTCTGGCTCTTGGTGACCAGTCTATCAATGACCTGCTTCAGCGATGCTGCGAGACGACGCTTTGTCGCCTGGAAAGCTTGCTGTTTCAGGAACGTGAAGATTCGGTGGTTGGGAACCACAGGCGGAGCGGACTATGGATAGTGGTGGTTGGAAAAAAAGACGACCCCTTGTCGGATGAGCTTTCGCTCCGCGAGTCGGGTGAGTTCCTGCGTTTCCCCCTTGATCAGCGGCGGTTCACCGTCGAAAATCCAAGTTATGCCATTGTGGCATAGAGTGAGCTCCCAACTCTGAGAGTGATCAGAATCGACTGAGAGAGAAGTGCCCCAAACCCTGCCTGGCCTGACCTGCACCCATGTGATGGCCTGTGTGAAAGGGGGCTGATGCCGTAGCCGGAGTGGGGTCAGGCCACCCCGCCAGCAAAAATGTCTTAGTACAAAATCGGATATGTTTGATGAATGAATGAGAAAAAGGGGTCGTAAGTATTAAAGCACTGGGATTTAAGTATGACAGGTATAACGAGAAACAATACTGCACTCTAGCTGCGTCGACCGAATGGTGAGAAGGCACCTTGCAATGGGATGTGCTGTAGTTTGTCCAGCCCAGTTCCGATTATTCATTCGTCTGTGCACTTCGCCTTGCCTCAGAAATGATGAATACTGCTATCGCGTTTGTGCTTGGTGCTTGCTTGGTGCTTGCTTGGTGGCGGTAACTATCGCCGACATTCGAGTGATGATTGTGTCCACACACACTGGCGACAAGGGATTGAACGACTTGGCAAAATCTATGGGGAAAAAATACATGGGCACGACCACCGACATTAAGCGACTGAGCGACACGTACTATGCTAGGGAGCTAAACAGTACCCAGAACTTTGGAATGATTAGTCCAGTAAATTCCATGAAGGTGGGCGGGCACCTTGAACTGCATACGGACTACGATTCATGGAGCTGTCGTTAACGTGAATGTGTTTGTGCTGTAGTGGGATGCTACGGAGGCCAAACAGGACGTCTTTACGTTCGAAGATGCTGATACAATCGTCGCTTTTGCCAGTAAATCGGGGGCCCAAGTCCGCTGCCAAACTCTGATTTCGGTAAGTCTTACGATGAAAATGCACTTTACTGTACAACGACTGATGCGTTTACTATATATTTGCAGCACAAGCAAGTACCGAAATGGGTGCAAAGTCTGGAGAAAGCAGAGCTCCTTAAAGCAATGTCCAATCATATTACCAAGGTCATGACGCACTTTGGAGACTTGTGCTCCGCTCGGGATGTCGTCGGCGAAGTAATCGAAGATGATGGATCGTACCGCCAGTCGTTCTGGTTCAAGAAGACGGGCAAGGACTACATCTCTACCGCGTTCGAGACCGCCCATGTCGTGAAAAAAAACCTTAATCTTACGACCCGAATGTACTACAACGACTTTGGAATCAGTGTTGTCAACAAGAAGTCAGATGCAGTACTGGAGATGGTAACATCTTTGAGAAGAAGAAAAATCTTCGTGGAAGGCGTCGGGTTCAAGTTGCACTACAGAGACAGCGACACGGTAGCGGGCGCCCACATATTTAACAATTTCCGTCGTTTTACTATAAAAAATATGGACGTCGCGATTACAAAGCTTGACGTCACGACGAGCACGGCCAACCCCACTGTGACGGAACAGCAGAAGCAGGTTGGAATCTACACCAATGTGTGCAAAAAGACCAACCTACATGCTGCTAAGGCGATAACGTCTCATAAATCGATTTCAGGTTGCTAATAGTTGCCAAATGCTACAATCTTGGCCTAAATCGAATCAGATAACCTTAATGATCTAATTGTAGCGCGAAGACCACCTTCAATGATAACGCTCACCTAGAGTACGAGCAAAGAAAAATGGTACGACACCGAGTACCTCAAATGCCCCATCTGCGAACATCTTGGAAACGATTGCAAATCTAAAAAGTAATTGTGCTTTACATCTACCACACTCAAACGCTTTCAATGTGACTATCTTGCATCTTGTAGATGAGAACATTGTGGGTACGAAGCATCAATACCCACAAAATATTCGTTGTGACGACTTTGCCGTGTGTGGTACAAGCCAGATGTCAAATTCAAGAAGCTCCGGACGTTTGCTGCTGTGACGTTTCGCTCCTCGGAAGCAAACTCCACTCCGTACAGCGCACTGTATAAAGGACGAGCTGAATGAGTACCCGTATTACTTTCTTCGCGGGAATGAGCTATAATGCTGCGCCATAACGGAAGCAATATTTACTTGAGTAGCTACACGCTCCAAGCTACCTATTTTCGTTCAGCAAATTCTGGAAATCATTGATACATTTGAAAAGCGCATCGAAGACGAAGCATTTGGACGAGTAAAGCACGCTAAGTATCGTTCATTTGAAAACATGCGTTCGGAAGAACCGCACCGTCATGCAGTCTAGAAAGAGTCGGACCTGCTGCATGAGCGTAGCTGGAGATATTGTTAGTGCCATCCGAACCTGCCCGTTCCGTGACGTCGTAGCTTACTCGAAGCGTCTATTTCTACAGGTCTTCTGCAACATCCTTTCCTATGGCAATTTAGACATGCCTGAAGCAAGAGATCTTGCGGATGTCATCGTGGACCAAGTCTGAGCGACAATTTCGATGGGAACGAACACGGCAGGAGAAGCT
The DNA here is from genome assembly GCA_011800735.1 of Peronospora destructor. NCBI lineage: Eukaryota > Oomycota > Peronosporomycetes > Peronosporales > Peronosporaceae > Peronospora > Peronospora destructor. Next base: position 181,128 of record WBRY01000043.1, on the reverse strand, counting down.
TGAAGATTGCTTTAGATAGCTGAGTTGCTTTGGTATTGAAAGCCAGACAGGTATCGTAGCTGCTATGACGCGTGACATGTTTATTGCTTGTTCGTCTGACACGAAAACAAAGTACATCAAAACTTTGAAGACCTTAAATGTAGGTCGTCGGTCCATAGGAACTAGATTTTACGTTCAGACGGTGCTGATAATTTCCCACTCTCCAATCTACCCAAACACCCTTTTTTCGCCAGCTCGTTACAAAGGCTGTTGAACTCTGCAAAATCTGTCGCTCAAATACCATGACGCGATCCAAGTCCAAGACTGGTTGCGTTCTCAAGACCTGACAGTCGCTATGTTTTATACAGGCATTAAACCGGAAAGACTTTTATTTTTTGAACGCGCACTTCTTGAATTCGAGTGATGACCTTGTGAACAAAGGACTAAACTTACCAAATCCAGCCAGATGTGATGGCGTCATATGCTACCTTCCGCACAAGCTCAGTGTTAGCTCCATCAGGCTGGTAAAATAGCAGCGGGGCGGACAAGTTGGTCGACGAGTACGTATCTACAAAGTCCGACATGGCCACGCCGACGCATCGCTACGTTTAGGCGGTCTGTTAAACTCCTGACTTTTTGATCAAGGATACTGCGACTCTTGACGAAGCCTTGCTTTAATTTTGCTATAAAGATGGAACAATGTTGCAGTCTTGCATATCCTGAGCGCAGTCACAACGCCACGCTTATGACAAAGTCATTTGTCAAAATATTACAATCTATAGAAGGTCGCGCACAATCTATACTATTGCTATGTATTGTGTAGCTTGTAAGGAAATCTGCCATTTAGACACGGGAAATTATCCAAAGTGAGGTTTGAGATCGCGATGCTTTAAACTAATCTGTGCTTTTTAACTCAACCCGTCATCATCATCAGACGTCAGCCAAAGAGACGCCTACTTGGTCTGCAGCACACCAGCGGCAATCAACTTCTCGATCTTGGCCATGATGCCCTGGTTCTGCAGGTGACGCTGGGCGCTAGCCGGATCCGTTTGGAAATCATTCAGCACGTTCTGCATCACTGGATCGCGCAAGATTGCCTGGATCTCGGGATCTGCCATACCGTGGCGCGCGCGCTCCTCGTCTGTATCGCCGGTCTGGATCTTGTACATAACATTCCGCAGACCGTCGATACACTCCTGGTGGTTCGGGTCAAGCGCCAGACCTTTCTCATAACTCTCGCGAGCCTTGTGAAATTCTTTCATAAAACACTGAATCGCACCCATACGCGAGTACGCTTTTACATACTTGGGGTCGAGCTCGATAGCTTTCTCACAGTCCTTCTTTGCCTCGTTGAATGACGTCAGCTTCGTGTACGCTGCCGCGCGGTTGGCGTAATACACAGCACAAGACGGGTCCCGCTTGATGGCCTCCGTGTAGCGCTCCACGGCCTTAGGGAACTCGCCATTTTTGAAAAAGTCGTTGCCCGCGTTTTTGGCCTCCAGAGCCTTCTCTGGATCAATATACGCCAGCTCCTTCACCTTGCGCAGCTTCACCTGCAGCGCCTTGATCTTGCGCTCCACCTCCTTGGTGCGGTTCTCCATTTGGGCACCTTCGTATGAGGCGATAGCCGCAGTCAAGTTTTCCTCCATATCGCCCTTCTTCAGGTGAGCGTTGCCAATACGCACATATGCTTTGGCAATCAACTCATAGTCGGCACGATTCGCACGGCCCACTTCAATCGCCTTTCTATTATAGCAAAAACAATCTGGATCAGCATACACACAACTCAACTCTTCACACTTCACAGAACAACTGTCCACTTACTTGCAATCCTCGATGCAAGCGTCGTACTGACCTATCTCCAGCTTTACAGCGGCCAAGTTGCTGTAGTACGACATGGTGGTCGCGTCGTTCTCAATCGCTTCGTTGTAGCACTCAATTGCCTCCGAAAACTTCTTTTGCTTGTAAAACGCGTTGCCTCGTTGTTTGGCTTCTTCTGCGGTCTTCTTACCTGCCCTTTCGGCCTTCTCCTCCTCTGTCAGATTCTCCTCCATAGAACAAGGCTCCGGCACAGGTGTAGGCTCCGATACGGGTGTAGAAGAGGATGTCGCCGCTGGCATCTCCTCGTCATTATCGCCACCCATGTTGATGTTCAATCCCATGAGCTCTCCGAGCACTGTCATAACCCGAGAGTCTTTAATGTGCTCATTAATCTTAGACGGGTCGCTTTGAATCTCTTGCAGCACTCGGACGAACGCCGGGTCCCCCAGAAACGGAGCAAGGCGCGGGTTCGTAGCAATCTTGCCAAACATGTCGGGACCAAAGGCGTTTGCCAGAGGGTTAAAGGTCTGAGCGGATGCCATCTGCGCCTTCTCCACTTCTTTGATCCCGCTTAGACACGCCGCATTAGACGCGTCCAGCTTAAGGCCATCGTTGTAGGCGGCCGTGGCCTCATCATAGCGCTTGAGTGAGTGCAGCGCTGCGCCCTTGCGGCTGTAGGCCTTAGGCCAGTCCGGCTTCGTCTTGATACACAGCTCCGCATCCTCAAGTGCGTGTAATGCATCGTCTAACGACAAGAAAGCGGCCGAACGGTTCGAGTAGAACACGTGGTCGTTCGGGTCCAGCGCAATGGCCTTCGTATAGCAGTAAACGGCCTCTTGCGCATTGCCGCTACTTAGCGCCGCGTTGCCCTTGGCTTTCCATTCTGCAGCTGTCTGTTAGGCATTCACGTTAGCATATCGACTCGTAACTTGTAGACTCGATTTGATTTACTTACTTCGGTCATGACACTCTGATATAAGGTGGCGTTTTTGGGACTGACAAACAAATTCCGATGGATATCAAACTTCGGGGACATTCCAGAAGTTATCGTTGGCCAATCATAAGTCGATTTATTTCAATTATTATGACTGGACAAAAGCTCGGATGCATCTAAGTGGTGGAAATTAACATGCTTTTTTACCTGTTTATGATCTGTATCGCCACGCTTTTTTTATTAGGCAGACACTTTAACTTGCAATGAAACAAAAATGAATGAGTTAGCTTCAGCTAGAATATCTAATCAATGACAAGAATCCTTGCAGTACCCCTCGGCGTTAGTGTTAGAGGAAAAGTGCAATATTCGAGGCGAATCCTTTCCTTAATTGGTGGAAGCAAGCAGCCGTGAGTTGAGGCTTTACATAGTACTGACATAATAGTTTCGAAGAGCATCCTTGCGTTCGGCGCGTTATTCTACTTCCATCAAGATCTTAGACGCACACATACCAAGAGCAATGGCTCTGAGAAATATGCGCAAGTGCGTCAGAAAAAACCTTACAATCTTGCGAGTACCATCGAATACATCACAATTGCGTTGAAAGTATCTTTGATCAGAACACGGGAATATCGCTACAACCGTCAAGTTTGCAGCTTTGCTACTCAATACATACGAGTATCGCTTCTTCGTGAAGATCGATTTGCACATATATTCAGGCAGTTGGACTGTGCAAACCTCAGCTTTTTCATTAACCTTGGCGACTTGATTTTCGTAAAGCAAATGCGGCTGGAGAAATTCGAAATTCGGTGTCTATGCGATGCTCCACGACGACCGTTGCAACATCATACGCCACGTTGCAGTTGAGCCATCGATACTGTCCGCCACAACCACGTTGAGCTCTTGCGGTTGATGGTGCTTAATAACTGAAAAAGAGATAATTTTATTACCAGCCAGCAGTTAAAGTTCCGCTTGCCGAGAAACTTCGCAGACCGTTTGAATTCCGTCCCATACTTCGGCAGAAGTGTTTTCACTAGTCATTAAAGAATGCTGTTGCGTTTGGTTTTGGTTTTCTGCGCCTTCGTCGCCGGAGGTGCAACATGGTACAGCGAAATGTACCGGAAGAAGAAACCGTCACGGTACCCCGAAGATCTAGATTCAGGGATGGATGTCAAGTACACGCATGACTAACTAACACGGGAGTGGTTCGGCTCGTTCGCTCTGTAAAGCTCTAAACAAAGCGACAAATTTCGAGCGCAACTACACAAACAAGGAAAAGCAAGCTACAAAGGGAATATGTGAAGTAATGAACAGCTCAACAATCGTCGGCTTGCATCGATGTTCTTTCCAGCTTTTTTACGTCAACGTTTGTTATTTGTGCCACTTGTCTAGCTTGTTGTGGGCGATATTATTCTTTGGCTCATGATCTGCAACTGCCAGGGTAACAGTAATGAAAATCAGAGATAGCAAGCAGTGCAAAATATGAGGGAAGATGCAATCCATGTCAATCACCAGGCTCCGAGCCTTTGTGCAACAGCCAGTCTTGGCTGATTACTTAGCCATGTACGGCTGCACCGGCACGACAGGACCCAGAACTTCCTTCCAGACTGGGTTCGCATCAAGGCGGCCGAGAAAAATGCTAGGTCCGATTTGCTTGCTGATCTGCGCGACACACTCACGCGCAGCGAACTTTGCAAGATGATTCATGCCCTGGAGCGTAAAGACCAAAGGGTCGAAGAACAGCTCAAGGTAGCGTTTAAACACCTTCTTGCCGAGCGCCTCGTACATGGCCGGCAGCTGTTTCCAAATAGTTTCCTGCAAGACGGCCGTCTGAGGGAAGTGGCGAAGGATCGCAATGTCCGCAATCTGTGGAAGAAATTCCACAGCAACGTCAGGAGCCACATTGCAGAGCTCTCGCACCATGTAAATGGCACCGTCGGCGTGCTCCCACGGCTCCTTGTCGCGGTGCTCATGACGTTCAAATAGTTTGGGCTCCAGTGAACAGCACGAGAAGGCCTGCTTGCTAAGGTGCTTCTTCTCAGAACGCATCGTTTCATCGTATACTTGTTGCGTCATCGCTGGCTGCTTCTTCGCAAGCGGCAAGTAATCTTCCGTGACTTTGATCACGCGGTCCAGTGCTTCATGGCCATATGCGCGGATCACATTACCCAGAGCAATGGCGGCATCTTCACGCACGGACCAAATGTCATCCGAGAGGTGGTCAATCCATAAATGATATAGATCATCCAGGAATGGACGGCACTCCTCAGGAAAACCAAGCGCCAGCTGCGCCGACGCCAGGCACGCAGCATCTCGCACCAGATTTGAAACATCGTAAAAGCAGATGAGAAGAGCCTGCATAAGACGCCCGACGTGCGGACGAATCGCCGTCGGATCAACTTTTGTGCCAAGCTCAGCAATACACTGACACGCCGATTCACGAACACAGTGATTTGTCATCTCCACGTAGTAATCCACAATCTCGCTGGCGTATCTGGCTACTAATTCGCGACCCTGGTTGCCCACGATCATTTTCCACGACTCTTGAGAGTACTTTTGCACACGCTCCGCAATGTAGTAGCGATTTAAACACATTCTGGGCAGCAGAATTGGCAGATACGTCTTACGACCCTCCTCCTGCAACTTCATCAAAAATGAGCGTGCCGCGATCGAGGCAGCATAGCGGACTTGACACCAATTGTCTTCCATGCCGCGTTTAATGCACTTGTTCAAGATGTCGCCCACAGTCGAATGGCGTGTGTCGAAAAAACCCGCAGACGCAATTTCTGCCAGTACCGTGATCGTGTCGAGCCCCACAACTCTCACATGGCGATTGATATGGAAGCAGCTTTTTGTTGCCACGAGCTCTAGAATCTGCGGCGTCAAGTAGACGAATCCCTTGCCGTCTCCTTCCACCATCGGCACTTGCTGTAGAAATGCATCCCCGCTGCCCTTGATGATGTACTTGAGTGCACACAGCGAGCTTTCAAGTGCCTTCCAGCCACTCACATCATCCAGTCTATAGGGTGTCGAGGGCGTGCGTGGTGTTCCCTCGGGACTCTGTGGTGGTGTCATCATACCATTATTGCTTACATTATCGTCTAGTTCATCATAGCCCGTCTCTTCAAAGTCGGGCGAACGACTGAGGTTGGTTACGACCGAATCGACGATCTGCGGCGTGAACTCTTGTGTAACCCACACGAGGTTCCACTTGGCCAAAACACCCAGTAATTTGGCCACTGCCATGCGAACTCTAGGTTCGTAGTACTCAAGATGCTGATGTACGGCTTGCTTGACAGTCTGTGTCAAGAAGGCATTGGACAGCGGCGCGATACTAGTCACATAGAGTGGAAGCTCTTGTGCAGGCAGACAAAAGTCCGTGTCCGCGTCTAGATCCGGTAGCTTTAGGTAAGTACTCAGTAGGTCGCGAACAACTACGAGGAATACAGCGAGAGGTTCCCAGCGTTCTTTACCGTATAACAGCAGCGTCTGCAGCTCCTGCTGAAACAAATCACGTCGCGTCTCTTCATCGATTATAGAAGCGTCTGTAGATGGAGACTCGGAAGGGCTAATGAGCTGCAGAATGGCAAGAGCAGTCGATAAGGCGCCTTGTGGAGTCTTTGGACGGTTCTTGAGCGTCCGCAACGAGCTCTCAGCTCGGGATAACTCCATTATTGTCGATTTGGATAATAAAGAAAAACTATGAGATGAGAAGGTCAATTGCAATTTATCGGCCACTGGATACTTAATCAAATAGATTTCGTCACGAATCAGATATCTTTGCTTCCTCTTTTCGGATCTTACTTTCCAATTCGACCTTCGCCCCAGCTAACCGTCATGACTCGAGTTCTTGACGTCTTGTTATTACTTTGGAGCTGTGGACATTTTGTGTATGCAGTGCCTAGCACTGACCTGAAGCTGCAGTTGCCGTTCCCCGTGGAGTCGCACCCGTTGCAGTTGTCCTCGAGTCTCTTTGCAGCCTCGGAACGACTGCCACTGAACGCTCATGTGATCAACTCGTCGTCGCTGGCGCTTCCAAAGCTGCTGGCGGATGTGCCATTCCCCACTGGGTCTTGGTGGACTAATCTCGTGCTGGCTAAGGGACAATCGGCCGTTGCATCCATGCCGTACGTGCACAAAATTTTAAACGAGAAGCTCCACATCAGTTTTCCGTTTCGTGTCGTGTCACCCAAGAGTATCGTCGAAGGATTCATTTCCCAGATGGTAGTGAGTGCCCAGGCAATACAGACGTCGACGCTGCCCGTGGCGCACCACGTGGTGGACTTTGATGCCTTCAGCACGACGGTGCGCTTCAGCAGGGGTCAAGTGGAAGAGTTTTGTGTGTATCTCGTACGAGGTTCACCGTACGTTACGATGGAGTACAGTCACAGTCAGCCTGTGGTAGAAGCCATGGACGGGTTGCAGATCACACAATTTAAGAAGTTGCAAGGACTCACGCTCATGAACGGAGACGATGTGCCGTTTGCCACGTTTGCGGCGGAGCTCAATAACGGACAGACGTGGTACTTGTTTGCGTCTGATAAGAAGGTCAAGCTCATGTTGAATAACAAGGGACAAGTGACAAGCAAGGAGGCGTTTACGGGTGTATTAAGAGTGGCTCTGTGTCTTGATGCCAAGCTTATGCCGTATCTGCTCGAATCGGCGTCGACCTACGCTGTTGGAGGTGATGTCGCACACTCTGTGGATCCTGAAGACTCGGACAAAGCCTTGCTTGAATTCCAGTGGAAGATAAAGAGCTTTTCAACTTTCCACGGCCAGACTGACAAAGTGACGGACGAAGAGAACAACAAGTTGTTGATGCTGACGCTGCCACACCACATGGACGTGATGCAAGTGCAACAGGACAGCAAGACTTCGGAGGAGGGGAAGAACCGGGTGCTGCCAGCTTTGAAATACACAAGTATTCGGGGAGTGATGGAAGGTATCTTTGGTGCTGTGTGGCACATGAAGGAGACGTTACCAGCTGTGGAGTGGAACTACGCTGATGATGGATTATTCAGTAATGATTTCAACGTCAATCTGGCCGACGGAGCTGAGTCTTATGCCGCCAACAAACAGCTTCGGATTGATATGCGTGAAAAGGTTACGCAGGCAATACTGCAAGAGCTTCCCATCGATGCCGACAAGTATCAGGCTCCGCTGAGTCCCGATTCGTACAACTTTGGCAAGCAGGTGAGTCGCGATGCGCGCTTGCTCTTGATTGCGGACAAGTTCAAGCAGGAGGAAGTAAAGCAGAAGTTGCTGATGAAGATTGAGACAGAGTTGGTTGAATGGCTTGAAGCAACAAATGCCAACCATTTTGTCTATGATCAGACGTTTGGTGGCGTGATCACGAACGATGGCTGGCATAACAAGGAGGCTGATTATGGCAACGGCTACTACAATGATCATCACGTATGCGCACAAAACACAGAAGTCATTGTGCTGCACTTGGTAATGGCATATTAACGTATGATGTTTATGCAATGTTTTGCAGTTTCATTACGGATACTTTATCTACGCGCTTGCTGCAATTCGGAAGTTTGACCCAGCCTTCATTGCGAAACATGCACAGGCTTGTGCCTTGCTCATGGGTGATATTGGAACGCCGCTGCTGAACAGTAACACGTCCTTTTTCAATGATCTGCCGGTGCGATCACTCTTTCCTACCGCGCGCCACAAAGATTGGTTCGTGGGCCACTCGTACGCCAGCGGTCTTTTCCCAATGGAGGATGGCAAGTCCCAGGAAAGCAGTAGCGAAGATCTTAACGCCTACTACTCTCTCGCGCTTTTCTCTTCTTTAGACGAAAAGGCTACTGAAGGACAAGGAGACAGCTCTTACCATCAGTACGCGCGTCTACTGCTAGCGACAGAGCTGCACTCAGTAAAGAAGTACTGGCACATGTTGGAGAACTCAAGAATCTACGAGCCTGTATTCTCGAAAAATGCTATGGTTGGAGTCGTGGGTGAGCTGACTGTCGTATACAACACATGGTTTGGCGACAGCCCTGTCCTCATCCATGGCATCAATATGCTCCCTTTCACACCTATGACGCCGCAACTGCTGAACGAGGAATATGTCGCGCGCGAGTACGCACTATTGAGCCAATATCTACCAGATCTGGGTCAGTACGACATTTGGCGCTCTATCATTGTGATGGACCATGCGATCTTAGACGCAGCAGCAGCTTGGGACGAGCTGAACATCACCGTCAAGGCATTCGACACCTGGTCTTCGCGAACCAACGCTATGTACTGGATAGCCACTCGCCCATCGTGGTTTGAACAAAAAAATCGTCCGGCGCTGAGTGATCCACATCTGGATGCTGATGAAAAGTGCTTTGGGTTCCCGGCTTGCGCTTCGGCAGGTGGCAACGGCACGGCACTGATGTGCTGTGGGATATTACCAGGTTGCTGCCCGAGTGTACTAGGTTGCTGTCCACACGATGACCCCGCTCCATTGCCGAGCAATACCTGCTTTGGCGAGCCTGAATGTGCTGTGCTAGAATTAAGCTGCTGTAACTCCATCAATGGTTGTTGTGAGCCCGACACCATCTCAGGTACCGTGCTTGGCTGCTGCAAGAACCAATATTCCGAGGTAAGCAACACGACCCACAAAGCGACTAAGAGATCCAAGGACTCGGCGACCTGCTATAATGAGCCTGCGTGTGAAACAGCCAAGCTCGACTGCTGTGGTACGCCAGGAGGATGCTGCTCTGGTTCTGGAGTCAAATTGGGTTGCTGCTCAGTGGAAAAGCCTTTAACAGCAACTGCCGGTAAGACGGAAACGTGCCAGGGACAACCCCAGTGTGGTGCTGCTGGGTTGGACTGCTGTGAATGGAAAGGAGGCTGCTGCAAGCCCGACCCTGTGACCGGGGGTAAGCTGGACTGCTGCCAGGATAAGGCAGCGGACCTGCCCTCAAGCAAGACCATTCCTATCCACAGCGGCGAAGACAGCTCTGGCGGGGCCAATTCTAATATTACCCACATCTTGCTTGGGCTAGGAGGAGCCATTCTGCTCGCCTTAATTGTCTTCGCTGTAGGCATGTGCTACCGGCGTCGTGGCTACGCTAGTATTGACGGCGACATGCGTGCGCTCTACTGCACTGGACTGATGATCGGCGTTATCGCTTTCTTCATCTTCCTTACCGTTACGTCGTAAGTGGGCTGTGCGAGATGAACGGCCGACAATCATCGATCACATAAACGCTTTGTTTTCCACATTGACCAGAATTATCAATGCCCCTCTAGTCTTGTCCCATCATTCGTTCCTGACGAGAGCCATTATCTCAGCCGTGTGCGGCCAACCTCGCGTTGGCTTTTGGACTGTCAAAAGTTTAACGCACCTGTATTTATAGCGCATAGCCCGTAACCGACAATTGAGCCTCTGGCAGGCACAAAACCTCAGATACACGATCAATTGTCTGTTTAAAGCACAACAACAGTCTTCACCGTCTCAATCAACACCCTGCAAACAACCGCACGTTGCAATGCATCAGCGTCAAAACACCTCCCTCCCACGAAAGTCAACTCTCCAGGTCTGCAACAACTCTCTTTCTTTCGTCTCTTTTTGCAGTTCCCCACACATTCGTTCAGGTTTTAATACTCTCTCGCCAATAGCAGCAACAATACAGGACTGCTCAACGCTTTGACCGAAAAGAAGGAAAAACAATAAAAAAAATCAGCCTGCTCTGGTCTGCTTTCTCTGCCTTTTCTGCTGTCTTGTAGTGGTCATTTCTGATTAGCTGCTTCCTTTTCCTGCGCCATCTTGCACTTTTCGACAGCTCAATTAGTCACGACGAGGTGGCGACGCGCTATTGCGGCGGGGCGAGCGACTACGCGGACGCGGAGAGCGGCTACGACTGCGGTCACGTCCAGCGCTACTGCGTTCTCGGTCTCGACGGTTCAGAGAGCGCGAACGTGAGCGTCGGCGATGGCGATTGTCACGTCGGTCATCATGGCGGCGTTCGTCTCGGCGATCTTCATGGCGACTGCCACGGCCGCGGTCTTCTCCGTAGCGGTCTCCACCTCCTCCGTAGCGGTCTCCGCCTCCTCCATAGCGGTCACTACTGCCACCACCGCCTCCTCCACGCGAGTAAAACTCCCGTGGGTTGTCAGGTCGACGTTGCTTGGCGAATTGCACGCGTAAGTCACGGCCTTGGAAATCTTGACCTTCCATTCCCTCGATAGCATCCTCTGCGTCACGCTTCTCCATAAAACGCACAAAGGCGAATCCACGTGACTCGTTGGAGCCACGAGCACGTGGAATGTACACGTCACCAATCTCTCCGTATTTGGAAAAGAGGTCGCGCAATTCGTCGCTCCTATAGAGGGATGAAGGTTATATAAGGGAAGAGAGGGAGCAAGAGAGAATCGTATATATATACTAGTTTCATGCATGCACGTACCCAATCTGGAAAGGGACGTTATCCACCTTAAGTGTGAACATGGTATCAACGTTCGGGGGAGCCATGTTGCCACTGTCGTAACCTAGAAACTGAAGGACTGGTGGCTTTGCCGTTGTGTGGAAAAGATTGGGTGAAGAAGAATAGACGATGCCTATTCGATGAAAAGATTTATGTGATAAGAATAGGTTCGGTACTTCGGAACGACCTTCGCGCGACATTTTATTGTTGACACCGACACGATGGAGACTAATGCGCAGGTAACCTCGTTTCGTTTTAAGCGCAGGTCGCTTCTCGCGCGCGACCTGCGCCATACAAAGCACCTGCCAATACATGCTCCATTGTACAAATAATATACACGCTTACCCATGTTTGCTTCTGCCGATGCACTATATACAGTATGTACTTGACGACAGCGAAGCAACGCTACCAGCCTGGGCAGCTCGTATCCGTCTCACGCCCGAACTGCTGGATAAACTTCGCCATATGCCGGATAATGTTCGGCTTCAATTGAATGTGGCCCATAGCGACGGATCTTCGAATAATCATGGCAGCAACAAGAAGACGAGTCTGATGACGGTCAGGCTGGCTGAGACGGAGGAGCAGTACGAACTACTTTCGTTTCCCGAGGACCCAGGCATTAACCACGTCTGTAGCTTCCGTCAACGAGCAGATGAAGAATCTGGTTCTGGTGGCTATGATATCTACAAGACGGCTGCAATTTATCAGAAGCTGCTGGTTCAACGGCTGCTGGACGACACGGAGAAGGACCGTATTAAGGACAAGCACGCCCAGTCCGTGCTTGCGTCCAAGTCGCGCTCTTCAAAGTTAATTAACTCCAAGCTGGAGAAACCTACAAAAAGACAGAGACTTGGAACGAGGTCATTGAATGTTCGGGCCTCGAAGACGTCTGCGGGTAACAGCGCGTGGTCCAGAATGGGTGGACACAAGAGGTACGTTAAGATGTGCATTATGTTTGGTTCAGCTTACAATTTAATTGCTCGACTCGATGCAGAACTAAAAAATTGGTGCTGCCTTCTGCATTGACTACGGAAGAAGCTATTGAAGCTAAAGAAAAAATTGAGAGGGGGTTTGAAGTTGAGACGAGGGTGCCAGTGATTGCAGCGAAGGGAAAGGCTTTTGAGTACAACGCGCAAGAGCATGAAAAAGTGGAAGCTTCTACCGCGGTTGTTCGTGCAAGATCTGCTGCTGTTGCTCGTGATGCGGATTTTCACACCCTCTTTTCATCAGATTCAGATGATGAAGATGGTGGGGTCAGCGCGCTGCGAGAGCAAAAGAAAACGACAGCCGCAAAATTGAAAAACAACCGGAACGCTGCGATACCAAAGGATAACGATCAAAGTGAGAACAAGTTAGCCAGTAAAGCAAGAGAAAACGAGGCCATAACAACAGTTCTGGATACTGCCAAACAAGTAAAGGAGTCGTTAAACGTTGTGAATGCAAGTGGTGCTGCCGTGGAAGTCATGAAATTAGAGAAGAACGACGAAAATGTGATTCAAGACGAAAAGAGAAGTAGTGAGGTGATGGGCATCCATGCTTCCAAGCCTATTGAAGCGTCCACTTTTGGAGTCGAAGTTAAGCGTGCTCGCGTGCGGTCAACTCTTGTGTCCGATCGAGTGAAACAGTCTCGACTACCGGACCTGTCATTTTTTCCACCTGTAGTTGTAGAAATCTGTCAGCGGGTTGCACACTACCGCGGTCGATCGGTAATCCTTGACGAGGGCGACTACGACTCATTCGTGGAGACACATCAGCATTTTTGGCACGATTGGGAGATGCTGGACAAGGTAAGAATGACCGACCTGTTTTGGATGTAGCTATCTTTTAGCGCATCTAATATCTGCTACACAGGCGCATTCAATTGAGATGATCAAGACAGAAGGGCTGCACTTGCAACTTGAAATGGACATAACGGACATAAATCACAAGAAATTGGAAGCGAGGATACAAGCATCCTTTAGCAAGAAAGAGGTATGTCATCTAACAGCTCAATATGACAGCGCAAATAGCTGACAAGATTTGGTTGATCACACAGGGCCTGCTTTTTGTGCGAGACGCTATGGCAAGTATCCAGAAAATATTGCTCAGCATCCAGACGTCCATTGATCGCTTTGATTCGAACTGCCTAAATCGAAATAAACAATACTAACGTGTACCACGCGAATCTATGATGTTTACACCTGTTTTCCACATTTTGTGGACTCGTGTACACAATCAACCGACACGGGGAAGCACCAGCAAGAGCTGCCACATCTTCGTCGCTTATAGACGTCTTGCGCGCAGTACAAGATAACGAGCCAGTCGACAATGGAAGGGGGAGATTCGCGCAGTCTCACGGAGCCGCCATTTATCGCGCGAGTGTGCGTATCCATCAAGAGGTTTGTCAATCGTATTTTCGTATTTTTCTTCCTGTATAAGAGCAATACGCTAACTCTATTATACTGGTATTTTACGTCTCTAGAAAATGGCAATACCTATTGGACAAGAGTACAATCCACGTATATGGACGCTGGGGTGTCACGCTCGCTTTATTGACGCTCTACCTCGTGCGCGTGTTCCTCATAAACGCCTTCCACATTGTAACTTATGGTCTGGGCATTTACCTCTTGAATCTGTTTATTGGGTTCCTCTCGCCTCAAATTGATGCCGAGAATGATGGCCCATTACTGCCTCATAAACAGAGTGAGGAGTTCCGGCCTTTTTCGCGCCGCGTTCCTGAGTTTCAGTTTTGGTACTCGACGTTCAAAGCCACCATTACCTCGTTGCTCATGACACTCAGCAGTGCCTTTGATGTACCGGTATTCTGGCCCATCCTGCTCATCTACTTTATTGTGCTCTTCACACTCACTATGAAGCGTCAGATCATACACATGTGGAAGCACAATTACGTCCCGTGGGACCACGGCAAGCAGGTCTACAAGGGCAAGAAGAACGCTAAATAGACGGCCACATAGCCAGCAACGGCAGGAGGCATTAAACACAAACGTTCTCCAATTTTTTTGGACCGAGTCTAACAGAACATCATAACAATACCGACAATCGGATGGAGAAAGAGCGAGCAAACTTGCAGTGGCTGGCGTAGTCGGAATTAATTTGCCATGAATGAACCTACATGTACGCCCAAATAATGTTCAATTTTCAGTCATTTGACACGACAGCGCACGATATTGAATGAATACCTCGCCATATCCATTTGAGAGGCTATAATGAAAGTGTCGAAGAGTATATCGACCTAATACAGCATGACTACCTACATACAGGAGGCTTAACATATATTCTGCAAGACTCATGTCCAGAGTGTGTCGGATCGACCTTCCATCACGCTCGCAGCTAGTAGATGAAAATGCGAATGTGTTTTCGTGTACTAGCTGCAAGCGGGTCAGTTTTAAGCATGACAAACTCATCTGCGACGGACTTGTCAGCATTAAGACTATATTTCCACGACAGTTTCGTGCGAGTGGCAGTAAGCACCCGAAGTCTTTATAGATCGACATCGTATTCCAAGAGGCAGTATTATTTGGCGCGTAGGAGTTGCCCTCGAGCTGGCCGGCTCCTCCCGTTATATATAACGTGCACAGGAGCTTGTGGGTCGCTCCAGTCTAAAGTGACTTTTGGTACCTCCGGTTTGAACGAGGTCTGTGAGCTGTCACTTCCAGCCCCAGATCATTTGTAATGCGTCTATTTCTCAAAGATGCTTCGAATTGATAGTCAGTCATCGTTAAAGCCATGTAACATTCTGCCATGTTGTCGCATGCGAACACATTGGCCAAAATGTAGACCATTTCGCGCTGGACAATTCGATCTGCATGAGAATTTTTAGGATCAGCACACCGCCAGAAGAAGAGAAGTTCTTGTTGGAAGTCCTTCCGTTGTTAATGCACGGAGTGTTGAAGATGGACATGTTGGAGGTAAGGTACACTATCGCACCGCTGAGCGCCTGTTGGACAAACGGAGGATTACGGACATGATGACATTCAGTGGTTACGGCGCGTTGTCAGTCATCGGCCAAGGTAAATCAGTGAGTATGGTTTAGTGAGTCTAGTATGAGAAAGGAGTGGCTTAGAGGTAGCATTTGTTGGCGAACAAAGGACCAAAATGTATGTTAGTATTCAATAACCACCCAGTGAGCACTATGCATCTGTTTGAACACGGAGACCTTTACATGGGATGCTTCATTGTTTAAAAAATCGAGTAGGATCCGAAATCTTGCTTTGCGCTACTTCTGGGGAAGCCTTGCCTAAACAGAATCCAATACTGTAATCAACGATTTCTGAACGATTTTATCCCTGTGTGCACCATGAGCAACAATCTATTTGAGACAATGTGCAGCTTCGTCCCGCATCACAGCTTGTTCGTCCTTGACATTAGCGATATGCGGCAATATGAGTGAAACTTTGCAAAGGATTGATTCCGTCTGCTTCAGCCCCAAAGGCGTGTAGACTTCGCTCTCCTGATGTGGGTCCCTTCCTGTTCGAGAGATACTGATTCAGCGGGTTTACCTCCGGTATGGAGCAACCTATTTATCTCGGCTGCATCCTCATCACATACTGCAGTTCTGAAGGACCATCGGTGTCTGCAGAAAAATAACAGTCGTGTTGATAGCTTTCAAAAAATCTTGGCCCAGCGAGGCCAACTATCACCGGCCGCCTTCTGTGATACGAGTAGAGGAAGCAAACGGCGTCAAAATCTACTTGGAAACTTCAGGAGTCGTAGCAGTCAGCGTGCGCTGCTTTCTTCGGCAAATTTTCTGCAATGAAACAAGTCACCAAGTATCGAAAAACTAATATGGATTAGAAAAGATGGCTGCGCTAAGCTGGTGCACTATTCGACCAAGTGATCACATGCGGAGGTTGAGTCCAAAATGAAAACAAACATTTGCTTCCCTTAGTGCTGTGGCACTGATGCAGTCATGATGATTGCTATAGATGGAATGGGTTTGAGCGAGGTCGATGTAACGATAAAAACGGTGAAGGAGGAACAAGCTTCGCTGCCAAAGACTCTAGTGCAATGATCTGAGGGTGATGCTCGAAGCAAGATTAATGCTTGCAAAAAAGAACGACATCAGTAGTGAGTTAATATATTGAAAGAGAGGCGGACTATGCCGCTGGCGAGAGGTTTGCTACGGAGCGCTTATTTCATTTAGCAAAATTTTTACATGGCCTTGAGCGTGTTTTGACGTCCGGGTGCCTTTTCCGAGCATAGTCACGTA
This sequence comes from Peronospora destructor, assembly GCA_011800735.1. Taxonomy (NCBI): domain Eukaryota; phylum Oomycota; class Peronosporomycetes; order Peronosporales; family Peronosporaceae; genus Peronospora; species Peronospora destructor. The sequence goes on along the minus strand of WBRY01000043.1, from coordinate 164,762 downwards.
AGTAGTCCAGCTGCTGACCATCGGCTCCGAAAATCTGTCCGACCAAGCTCCAACGGTGTGAAACCTTGCTAAGGTTTCCCAGTGGTCGGCTGTAGAGGATGCATCTTTATCAGTTTCGGTGCGGTATTTTTTTTATTCGCTTCCTTATTGTCGACCATCAAACCCGTATATAGCATCTGGTATATACATCATCGTTGTTGTAATGGTGACGATAAGGTTGATAAAACCGCCTTTTTAGCCTCATCCTCTTTAGCCGCCGTATCCACCCAGTTTTCAGCCGCCTCCTTAGCCAAATTATAAATCTCATCGTCCACTTGGTAGCGCAACTTGACAAGTTGTAGCCACTGCAAAAACCTCCTTCCTTTTCCAGCGTAAAAAGCGTAAAAAGCTCGTCCACCGTTTTCCCACCTTCCTTCCACCACGTAGGCAGCTCGAACCTCTTGACAAGAAATTTCTCGGCACTTGAAAGGGTATCACTGATGATTTTGACGATGGCAGACTTACACGGGCGAATGCACATTCTTGACAGACTGTAGCAACGACAGAGTAAAAAACAGACGGACGTCAAAGTTGCACTGCATCTTCCCACTCTAGACCTTTTTCATGTGCTCAAGCTGATCGACGATCTTGCGATACGAAGCCACATCTGGGATCAGGTATTTACGGTCATCAAATCCCATCATAGCGTTTCAAGCTGGAACTCCTTCTCATACTGACAGAGTGGAGGCTAGTCGATCAGTAAAGTTATTAACTTGACATTGTTTCGACATCGGCGTGTTAACTTTTCACTGAAAACGGCTCAGACTCGACGAGACACTTGGTGACCAACATATTGAAGCAGCGACGAACCTTAGCGCCTAGCCTGTGTAGCGATTGATCCGTGGATGCTGCCGTTGTCGCCAACAATGAACACCGCTATGTCAAACGTACTATCAAATTTGATTTGCGCATCTGCATCTTACAATTCTTTTTCGAACGTGGCAAGCAGCAAGCCGTCCGTCTTAAACACACAGTACACAAAATGACGCAATGCATAGAACTTTCCGACCATATTTCAAAGAGAGTCGTCCATAACCAACTCGAGATTCTTGATCATCACTTTGGCGACTTGGCGCGTACCATAAGCACAACTCATCAAGACATCAAGTTCCCCTTCTACAGGAAGCGTCTGAGCTCGTTGTTAACTCCAGAGAGCGGCGTGTATCTATTAAAAAAAAGGCTAGGAAGGTCTTCAAAGAAGTGTTTTCGAAGAGTGAGTTTTATTACCAACATTATCTGTGTCTTACCTGTCACCACCCTGATTTGCAGCTGCTCCTCGCTCCTGCGCGATGGTAGCACGAGATGTGCTCACCTTCCGTCTTTTCTGCCACCTGCAACACCAAAATATACAATGCAAAAGACAATCCTGGAGAACGGCAGTTTCTTGATGGCTTGGGACCTGGTGGTATTTCAGCCGGTAAAACACCGTTTTCCAACACTCCTCCCCAGAGATCACGCCTTTTCAAGTCCAACGAGAGTACGTAAAGCTTGTAGTCGAGGCGCTGGGAGTGGCTTGGTCAGGATTTCAGCCAGCATGTCGTTCGTAGTCACGTACGTCGGTTTGATTATGCCTTTCTTGTAGTAATCACCAATAAACTTTAGACGAACGTCCACATGCTTTGGCTGGCTTGAGCTTGCTTCATTTTCCTGCAGTTTGGTTGTCCATTTTCATGACCATGGGGAGCGCAACCTGAAATCCAATTTCTCCCGCCAACTCCTTTAAACCGAAAAGCTCTTTGCAATGGACGCAGCCACATATTCCGACTCAGCAATCGACAACGCCACTGCCGTTTGCTTCTTGCAATGCCGACCCACGATTATTCCATTGATCCGAACTATTCCACCACTCATGGACTTTCTGTCTCGCTTATCTCCAGCAAAATCAGCATCAGTGAAACACTCGATGCGTAGCGGTAAATTTGGGCCACCGTCGCAGTTCATGGAAAATTTGAGATCAGCACTTCCAGCCAAGTACGTTTCGCCAACTTCGAATCTCCGATGGTTGGCGCGTGCGCACGCCGAGAAGCATGGTGAACAGCAATCCGGTCTCGTGCAGCGAGCAATCCAAAGCAAACTTCCAAGCAGTGACTGAAATGTCTTGATGGTCGGGCGCTCAGGTGTACCAGGCCCATTTGCCGGCAGTAGCGACCCTCCTCCAGATTGATCATCACCCAAAAGGTCTCCTCCCATTGGAGCTAGCACTGAGTTCGCTTTATCGAGACCATGCTTGGACAGCAACTCAAGGATAGTTGGTTCTTGATCAATCTTGTAACCCGACTCGGAATCGTAATGTACTCGCATTCCAAGAAATTTCTCAGCAAGTCCAAGTCCTTCAGCTCAAGGCATGCCATCTGCGTAAAGAAAACATCAACACGCTGGTTACTGGTCCCGGTCACCAAGAGATCATCCACATAGGTGCCGACAAGGGTAGTTCCTTCCAGGTCTGACTTAAAGTACAAACATGTGTCTGTAATGCATTGCACAAATCGAATATTTGTCAGCGTTGCACGTGGGAGCTGGTGCCACGGTCTTCCAGCCTACTTTAAGCCATAAGGCTTCTTCCCAAACAAAGAGAAAGAACCTTGGTGGTATCCACACCATACTCGGATAGCTCCTCCGACGTAAAAAACATTCCTTCAGGAATATGAAGATGTATATCCACTCCATCTTCTTTAGTAGCTCACACATAAGCACTTGGCACGTCGGAATGCCTAGCTGGCGTACGCCAAATTAACGCAATAGCCAAATGGCCTTTGCATTTTGTCATGCCAACACCGCTACAATAGTCAGCAAAAAATTCACACCGAGCACCTGTTCATTACCACACGCAACAAGTCTTGCTTTGTAACGTTCAATTTCTCGGTACGTTTTTTTCTTGTATACTCACTTAGTATGCAAACGGGGCACTCCAGGTTCGGTTTTGACCACTCTCTACGTATGGTTCGCACGCAAGGATGTAAGCTCTTCATAATTAGCGCGCTCCCAAAAATCCCTGTCGGGACTGCGCATCGCCTCGCGATAATTCTTCAGATCGGGCAGATGCGCAAATTCAGATCGAAAAACCTGCGAGACGGCAGCGACAACTGCGTTCACCACATCAACAGATACTGGCGAGTGGTCCATCTGAACGGCAGTTGTGACTGCGTTTACGAGTTTGTGCGATGGTTTAAAATCAATGGAATTATCCATGTCTGCCTCCGCTTTCCGCAAAGACTTTTTCGGTGCACGTTGAGACCGACGTAACGCATTGTCAATCGGTTCGCCACGCAATTCATCCATGCGCACTTCCTAGCTGTCCACTTTGAGTCGCCACAACCACTTGACGATCGACACTAGCGTACTGACCTCGGCGCGGCGCGTGCGCGCTGGCTCCTCCAATTCGTTCTCGTTCTCGTTACTCAAGACCTCCTCCAATTCTTTATTGTCCTTGTCAGTGAGCGTCGTGACTTGACGGACGTGGCGTGTCGTGATGACAGTGCGATCACGCGGAAGCCAAACGCGAAATTTTTTCGTCTCATCGCTCTTTCCAACATTAACTCCAACCTCGGAGCGCTGCTTCAGCGAATTCTTTTTGGGATCACGGTACACTTCACATTGCGACCCAAAACGACAATATCCATTAGACTTGACGACTTTCCAGCCAATTTCTCAATTGGAGACGCCGCTTGGGGTTGGAACGGGTTGGCGTTCTGTTAAGAACGTATGCCGCATATTCAGATGCATCAACCCAAAAAGAAAGTGGTAGATCACACGAAAAAAGTCATACAGCGAACCATATTTATTACCGTCCGGTGCATGCGTTTCGCCTTTCCATTTTCAGCTTGGTTTCCAACCTCCGTAATTTGCCGTGCAACTCCAGTGTTACAACAAAACAAATCAACATTCTTGTATTCTCCGCCACCATCTATACGGAGCACATGCACTCGGCAATCGTAACGTTTCTCAAAATAGGCCAAAAAATGCTCAACTTTTTTGCAGCTTGGTCTTTCGTTTTAGCAAGAAAGACACGACAATAGTTGGTCGTATGGTCCACAAAATTAACCAGATATCTGTTACCTCTGAGGTCTCGCGGTGTAATCGGACCCTTGAGGTCGCTACAAATCACTGCTCCAACGCGATCCGTCGGTGCACTCGCACTAGTGTCTTTTGTCGGCTGAGCGACCCGTGTCTGCTTTCCTTGGGCACACGGTAAGCAATGCGTTGCTGTATGATCCGTCAACTCAATTCCAGAGCGTGGCGTACGCGCTAGACGCTCAATCGTGTCGAAATTGAGATGACCAAAACGCTTGTGGAAGTACATCAGCGTACCCTTCTGCACCGGTTATCCATACTACATCGCTCATCACAATATTACCAACACCATGTTGTTCCTTGCTTGCTACAGCTCGATCCACAATCATCACGTGATTCTTCATCGTAACGTAAAAAACCACAGATCCATTCTTTAAGACAGCGTGTCTTCCATTGGACTGTCCTAGAAACACCCGTGGTCGGCCAAATGGCCATATGACACCAAATTTCTTGTCAGTTGCGGCGAATAATAAACACACGACAACTCAATCTCAGTGTCCACACCATCAACAGATGTGTGCAAGCACGCTCTAACGCTTTTGATAACTTGTAATTGTGTGCCATCCAGTTGTCGAACCACTTCACTGTTTGCACAGCGTTCAGCCTTGGTCAACATTGACACATCACGAACCAAATGACAGCTCGCTCCAGTCAAGAATCCAGTCATCGTCGTTCAAATCATCACAATCGGTTGCCGCAAATGCCCACTTGTTACCTTCGCTTGGTGCAACGCTCTTCTTGGATTCAGTCTCTTTTCCTCTTCCTTTCTTTCTACAATAACGCGCAATGTGATCAGTTTGGTTGCATTTGTGACATCGTATCGTATCGGTAACCGCATTGACCAGCTCACGACCAGTGTGACGATCATGCACTGTCTCATCCTCCAGTCCTTAAAACAATTTCTTCAGCGTGAGTCAAGTAGTCCGTGCGGTACCAGTTGTATTACCCGATAATTAATGCTTGAAACTCGGGTTGGGCGTACTTCATAATGTTTTCCAGCATTAATTCTTTACCCAAGTTCGTTGCCTCCTGCAAGGCCACCAGATAAAGCAAGTGGTCATTCCACGTCTGACCTTTATCCTTTCTTTCAGCAAACAACTTGATAGTCTGTTGCTTGGAAAAGACAATGCGATATGCATCCACCATCTTGTCCATAACAAATCCAAGAGTCGGTGACACTTTCCATCAACTGTGTACACGCTGATTAAAATATCTCGCAGCCTTTCCGCGAAGAAATTCTCCAAATCGAGACACCTTATACTCCTCCGGCCAGCGAAAACCACACTCTCGCTCAGCCAAGTCAATCTTGACTAGCAACAACTGACCCCATTGCACAAATCCAGCTCCGAGTCCCTTGTATACTTCGGATCCATCGAAAGCCTTCACTTGAATTCGGGACCTTGACATAGTTTGGGTCCAATTCGCTGACCTCATGTATTCCCATAGGTCTTTCGTCAGCACGTAACTCCAGTTGTTATTGTAGGCGCAAATTCATCTCCTTTTGACGCCGTAGCTCCTCTCGAAGCTCCTCTGCCCTTTGGCACAACTCAGCAGCCCCTTGGTGCAACTCATGCTGGAACTGGTGCTGCATACGCTGGCGTTCATACGCGAGCTGCTGCTGGAACTTCACTTGAGCCTGCTCTTGTCACGCGCGCGCACCCGGACCATGTACTCCACTTCGCTTAGCAAAAAAAACTTGATGTCTGTCCACCAATTCCAAGGTCCATTTTCACGTCTGGTCGTGGGGCCTACCCCAACGACCCGAATTCACCTGCGTACAAATTACCAGATGGTGTCACTTGGCCTCCAGTATGGTACCGTCCAGGCCCCTGGCGTTCTTTCTCCATCGAGTTTAAACGAGAAGAAATCCTAGCCAGCTCTGCCACGATGTCGCTGCTTGGTAAGGATTCCACACTTGGCACACCCCTTTCGCGAGCGTCCAAGTACTCCTCAGGGACACCCCTTTCGCGAGCATCCACCTGCGCTTCTTCTTCATACGCATCCCCTGCGTAGTCTAGTGTAGCGCCCTCAAACACTTCCTCACCCGCCATTGGGCTCATAACCTATTAAAACAAGGCTAGGAAGGTCTACAAAGAAGTGTTATCAAAGAGTGAGTTTTATTACCAACATTATCTGTGTCTTACCTGTCACCACCCTGATTTGCAGCTACTCCTCGCTCCTGCGCGATGGTAGCACGAGATGTGCTCACCTTCCGTCTTTTCTGCCACCTGCAACACCAAAATATACAATGCAAAAGACAATCCTGGAGAACGGCAGTTTCTTGATGGCTTGGGACCTGGCGGTATTTCAGCCAGGAACACCATTTTCCAACGTATCACTCTACGACCCGTCACAACCACTGAAATAATGAGGTGTCTTGTTGGAAACAAACTCGAGCTCCTGGAGCCATCGTTCGTTGCTGGAGAGGACTGCTGCTGCAAACTGGTCTTGAAAGTCGTCGTCAGGTAGACGATGTGATGTGAGTAGCTACAATTGGCGGGCTGCTTACGCTCACTACGCAGCGATAGTGACCTTGGCCCAGTCAATGCTCGTAGAATGAAGCGCAAATGCTCGTGTTGAGTATGGCGAGTGTATCCCTTCTGACCAAATGTTCACATGATGTTGGAATTTGTATCGAAGGTCGCACTCCACGGTGGGCAATGATAATGATGACTCGGCACTGCGACCACAAGGTCAATGAAGTATGCAGCACTAGCTGACATGATTGCTGTAGGCACATCAATCTTGCTTTTTCCTCCTCGTTCGGTGTACATGGTCCAGACTATACGGATCGGATTCAACTTCCAAGAGGGTCTTCTCTTGGTAGTTGAGTGCCAGCGATCGAGAAGTTCCGACTGTAGTTAGGACCCAAGATGACGGAGTCGCTGACTGGGACGGAAAAAAGTGGCAGCATTAAATTGAAGGCGACGAAGATCGTTGTACAGGAAAGAAGAAACCTACTGACATCGTGGAGAAAACAGAGTCGCCAAGGGTGACCATCATGGAGCTTATAGGAATGTCGCTACCGGCGGACATCTTTTATCAAATTCGCGACAAGACCACGGAACAACAGACATGTGGAGAGTATTGACCGTGATCTATGAGAGCAGGAGAACAGAATGACACCACGGCTCATAGAGTCGAAAATATATGGCACGAAATTGTGGTTATGAGGCTGACTCCAGGTGGAGATGTCAACAAGCACTTAAGTAAGACGTCAAATTTGCGAACCGAGTTGATTTTATTACAATTTCGATTGATAGTGTCACGATGGTGGAATTGATGCTGAACAGCTTACCCCACCCTTGAGTGTTCAAAATGTGAAATGCTATTACTCGGGTATGTTCATTCAATCAATACTTTGGAATTTAGGTCGCTTCTATGCTTGTTGATTGTCCGCCAACAGCGAAACTTGCCTAAAGTCACCACGGGAACATGCCGATACAGTCGTCGTTGCTAGCCTGCACATCAATTTAGTTCTTGAGCGTCACACGAGACTTGAATGCGTCGTAGCGGCACTTGCCGTAGGCCAAAAAGTCAAAGTTAATCTCTGACTGGGAGGCCTGGATGTAACCCCAGAGGGCCCAGAACATGTGGGATGCCAACGAATACGTGTTGGCTTCCAGCCTCAGCTTTGTGATCTCATGCTCGTTCACGTCACTGCCGTCACTGTCCTTTCCGGCCAAATACGCGCGGCAAAAGTTGCGCTGCTCTTCCTCCGTCGGGTACTTGCTAAAGTCTCCGAGATGCGCGTTCACTGTCTTGTGGTAGTCGTACGCCCACTCGCAAAAGTGGTTCCCCAGGTCATACCCGCGCGGATTATAGCTCGTATACTCAAAGTCAATGAGCACTGCGTCTCCATCGTCGTTCTTCATGATGTTGCCATACTGCAAGTCATTATGACTAAACACCACGAGAGACGGCACTTGGACTAGAATCTCCTCAAGTTCGTCCACGTCCTTAGTCAATTGCTTCAGGTCCACAATGTTCGTAAATTTGTCAAGGGTGCATTTGACACGCACTACCTCCAGTAGCTTGCGAATACTCGTCATGTACGTAGGTTTACGGTCAATATCAATGTCCAGCTCATGAAACACGCGTAATTGCTTGGCAATGATTCGCGACTCGTCCGTCTGTCGCATGCGCTTGTTCGTGTACGTGGAGCCATAAATGAGTTGCTCTGCTCGGCCATTAGCGAACTGACCGAGCAATTTCACTCCAATTTTCTTGTCACTCAGTAGCTGAAACAGCCGCGTCTCCTCTACACGTGAAAAGAACGACTCGGTGCCTTCGCCGTAGACGCGCACCAGCACGTCCCGTTCGTTTCCGTCGGGTTTATGCACAGCAAAGACGAGGTTAGTCATAGCACCACCCAAGTGTTCCATGTCAACAGAGTCTGGCTCCACGTTGCTCCAACTAGGGACGCATTCAATGAGCGTGGATACGATAGAAGCCTGAAGCTCGAGCTTGGCCTTGGTCATTGTAGCAACGGCGGTCAGATAAGGCCTCACAACAACGGCTGCATGTGTCAGATGATTGTTCTTACTGCTTGTCATGCTAAAGCAAGAAATAATACGTAGGCCGTGTGTGAGAGAATGTTGAATATCATTCGTTTTTTTTCTTAAGACGTTTTAAGCAAGAAATGATATGTTGTATGTCATTCGTTTTTTTTTCTGATGACTGTTTAGGTGTGACCTCTTTGAATTAATATAAAGGCGCATACTGTCGTATCCATATTAAGATAAATGCCATTACTTTCTACTTTAACCAAATGCTTCAATGCCGGGCGGGTATGAGACCGGCTGGCCGTTCCAGGCACTGTGCGCAGCGGGTGGGTACAGATTTAACATCTTGAGTGGTGGTGTGTGGAAGAAGAATAGTTCTTGTTGACTTGCGAGGCAGACAGTAAGTTCGAGAATGAGAGAAGTTCGCAATGGGGAAGATCGCCGTCCTAAAACCTTCAAATGGATACTTGACTCGTCTCTGACCAGCAAAAGACTGATTTTTGATCTGGATCTTAGAAATATAGTGAAACAAATTGTTTTGCGTGAAAAGACAAGTGAAATGCTCATGGAATACGATACCCGCTGTATCCGATATCAACCGCAGAGCTCATGTTGTCACAGGTAGCCTGAGTGGCTTTTGCTAATAGAAGACAAGTTATGTGTTTATAAAATAGTATACCCGCTCTATCCGATAGAGGCTCAGATTTGAGACAAATCAGCCTTTTGCTGGTCAGAGACGAGTCAAGTATCCATTTGAAGGTTTTAGGACGGCGATCTTCCCCATTGCGAACTTCTCTCATTCTCGAACTTACTGTCTGCCTCGCAAGTCAACAAGAACTATTCTTCTTCCACACACCACCACTCAAGATGCTAAATCTGTACCCACCCGCTGCGCACAGTGCTTGGAACGGCCAGCCGGTCTCATACCCGCCCGGCACAGACTCGATCGTGAACGAGATCTTTGAGGCCACCAAGGGCATTGGTACCAAGGAGAAGGAGCTGAACAAGGCACTGGGCGGCAAGACGGCCACGCAGCGCGGCTTCATCGCCAAGCGCTACCAGGAGCTGCACAACCAGAAGCTGGACAATCTGTTGGACGACGAGACGTCGGGTCACTACAAGTTCCTGCTCAAGCTGCTGGCATCACCCTTGCCCGAGGCAGAAGCTAGTATCCTACGCAATGCCACTAAGAGCCTGGGCACGAAAGAAAATCTCATCTACCCCGTGATCGTAGGCCGCACTAACGCGGAGATCAACATCCTCAAGAAGACGTACTACGAAGCATACGGTGAGGACCTGGGCTCGGTGCTAGACAGCGACCTGTACGGTGACTTCCAGACGGTGATCCTGGCGTCACTGCAAGCTGCACTCGTGCCGTACGATGCAAACATCCACAATGCCGCCAAAGTGGAGGCTGACGTGGAGAAACTCTACAAATCAGGCCGTGGCAAGATGGGCACGGACGAGAAGGGCTTTGTGAGCATACTGGCGGCCAGTCCGCCCGAGCATTTGCGCGCCGTGGCCGCTGCCTATGAGAAGAAGTACCAGGAGTCGCTGACGAAGGCCGCGGAGCATGAGTTCCGCGGTGACGCTGAAAAGGCCGTGCTGTTCCTCATTCGCATGATCACGGAGCCGCTCGAGCTTCTGGCTGAGCTCTTTGAGGAGGCCATGAAGGGATTTGGCACGAACGAGAACGCTCTGAGCTCGGCCGTCGTGCGCTATCATGTTGTGCTGCGCGACATCAAGCCCGTGTACAAGAAGAAGTACGGCAAGGAACTGCGTGAGCGCATTGCCGAGGAGGTGAGTGGCGATTACGGCGAGCTGTTGCTGTCGGTGTTCGACGCCCGTGACTAATTTGCTGCAGCCATGGAGGAGCTGCTGTACGCCGACAAACGCGTGCTGCAGACGAGTCGTCTTGTAGCACTCTTGTACACGCTTATTTCGTCTGCAAGTTCATGGGAAAATATCATCAATTCTGTTGATGACTCATAGTGACGTCATCAAGGTGTAATTAATATATTATCAGGAATAGCACTGACGATAAGTTACGCTTTCGCTAACGATCATCCAACCCAAATGTATTAAAAAATCCAATTTTTTGCAATAAGCTCTGCAACGCACCACCTGTCAGTAAGCACCAACAGCAATAGATTTAGAAGCACTAGATTAGAAAGCCCAAAATTCAGACGATTTAAGCGCTTTTTCCGTAATTTAAAGAGGATGGTGCTCTGACCAATCAGATTTAGATAAAATTAAGGTAGTAAAAAGGTAGATATTACTATTTTTCTTGATACCGAGCTCTTCATATCACGATAGTCACTCTAGCGCGGTTTCAGATCAAGTCTAGTGATGATGCTGCGCACAGCGTATCGTATCGCTCTACAGCGGCCACTATCGACCTCTCGCTTGTCATTTCTGGCGGCATCTGAAGTCATTGCAGGAGATCGTGCATTAGAAGACGAAAAGTGGATCCGTCTTATGCGACAGACCAGTCGTCTCGAGTCGTCCATCCTGCTGCCTTTGAATGAGAAGCTCCTGGGACCATTAGACCGCAAACATCGCGAGGAAAAGCTGCCGTCGCTGCCTTTTGTGTTCCTATTAGGTAACCATTCATCTGGCAAATCTTCGTTTATCAACTACCTGCTGCAGCGGGACGTGCAGTCCACGGGCGTGGCGCCCACAGATGACGGCTTTACCATCATCGCCCCAGGACACGAGGATCTGGATCAGGACGGACCGGCGTTGGTGGGTGACCCAGATCTGGGCTTCTCTGGCCTGCGGGTCTATGGGCCTGCGCTTATCCAGCGCACGCAGCTTAAGGTCCGCAAGGGCGTTCAGGCCAAATACATGCTCGTGGACAGTCCCGGCATGATTGACTCGCCGCACAATCCGCTGCACCTATCGCAGTTTAATAATGAAGCCACCAATAAACGACTATTGTCTCAGCAGCAGAACAGCATGAACTTCAAGGGTCACGACTCAGACAGAGGATACGAGTTCCCAGAGGTCGTGCGCTGGTACGCCGAGCGTGCCGATGTGATTCTGCTCTTCTTTGACCCGGACAAACCCGGTACTACAGGCGAGACGCTGTCCATCTTGACGCGGTCATTGACTGGCATGGACCATAAACTGCACCTTGTGCTGAATAAAGTGGACCAATTTCGTAAGATCCACGACTTCGCACGTGCCTATGGCTCTCTGTGCTGGAACCTGAGTAAGGTCATCCCGCTAAAGGATCTGCCGCGTATCTACACCATGTGTATCCCTACGAACGACAACCAGTTGCAGCCAGCAGAGGGTCTGGGTGCGTCCATGAAGGATTTGGATGCTATGCGCGATGAAGTGGTGAACGAAGTACAGCGCGCTCCAGAGCGCCGGGTGGACAACCTTATTACAAATCTGTACGACTCGTCACGGCTGCTAAAGATGCACGCTGAGATATTCGAAGATCTCCGTGCTGGGCATAGTAGTGAAAAATGGCGGCGTTCAGCTCTTGTTGCTGCTACATTCGTGGGAGGCAATGCTTTGGCAGGTTCAGCGCTAGCGGGCGGCGTCCCCATTGAAGCTGCGGCGGGACTATCTGTTGCTAGTGTACTAGTGTCTGCCGGTATAATGTGGCACAACTCGACAGTGATGGCTCAATTCGAGCGCGATCTATTGCACGAGGACTCGCTGAGTGAGCTGTTCCGTCGTCGTTATGGCCGTCAGCTGGCAGAAGGAGATGAGTACGTGTCGTCTTTGTGGAAGCGCGTGCTGCCGACACTGCAGGTAGCAGCGCACACGCTAGGCTTTAGCAAATTGCCCAAGCTCAAGAATTCTGAAATCGCTGCACTCGACAACATTGTGAACAAGGAGATCCCGGAATTGCGTCGGCAGTGTGCTCCTTCGGACAGCAGTCTTGCCCACCAGGTTGCCAAGATGTTTCGCAGCTAAGACGAGATGGCGATCTGTATTTACAACATACCGGCCATGGTAGCAGACTGCCTCCTGGTCTTCTTTTTGATTGTCGATCTGGTTGCCAAGTTAAATGCAGACTAAGCTAGCTGAAGATGATCTTCTTTCCACTAAACGCTGTCAAGCTAACCTTCTCCTTCTCTTTTTGCTTCTGCTTTGCCAGCCACGACGGGTGCGCAGCCTCCACCGAAACATTTGGGGTATGAGAGGCACACTGGTTTCGAGTCGGAGGTGTAAGCTCTTTCGACGCCGTACGTAAATTTCCGCTGCGCGGCTGCTGTATGTCGCCTTTGTTTGACTTGACCTTCGATTTTGCCTTCTTCGGTCGCTCGGATGGGCCGTACTTGCTGGCAGAACTCGAATTCATTTTGTACGGCACAAAGATACCCTTTGCACGGTCTTCCTTGCGCTGAAAGGATTCTTCCTTACGAATAGCTTTCATCCGACGTGCCATCTGCCCCGGTCGGTTCTTTCTCTTCTTCTTTTCACCCAGGAACTCGGCGATGTCGTCGTCAGCCCCATCCATGATACTATTGTCCCCCATTCCCATATTTAAGTCGACGTCTGCTTCTCCACGACCCGACAAAGAGCCAAGAAACAGTGAAGTCGGCACCACACCACTGCGTCTCGTATTGCCGACTAGTAACTTGTGACGACCGCGCTTCATCGCTCGCTTTTCCTGAGCACGGCGCTTCTTTTCATTTTCCTTCTTTTCCTTCTCTACTAGCTGCTTTATAGCGTCCAGCACCGGCACAATCCGCTTGTGAGCCAGTATGCGATCAATCAGCTTCTCCTCCAGCTCAGTATCCTGCTCAACCATCTCCTTCACCCCTGTAGCCTGTTTCTCTGCACCTGCTTGCTCATTCTTCGCATTATGCTTCATCTCCCCGTCTTTATCCTGCTTATGATCCTGATTTTCATTACTACCCTCCTCTTCCCTGTCGCTGCCTTTCTCGTCCCATTCCTGTGCCTCCTCATGCTTGTCCTGCGTCTCTGTCTCCAGCTTGTCCAGCCTTGTCTTCACCTTTGCTCTAGCCACCAGATTTTGCAGTTCCAGCGCCTTGAGCGCCGCGTGTTCGCGCTCAAACTTGTCGATACTATTGCGCAGCTTTTGCTCGCGCGTCCGCTGCTTGGCCGCGTCCTGCACAGGCTCCTCCAGCTGCAGACGCAGTTGCTTTAGTTGCCGCACTGCCTTACGCACCAAGAAAGTGCGCACTTTTTTCGCCTCACGCTGCAGCAGTGAGAAACTCTTGTGCACAAGTTTCTCGTGCGCCGAGAAAAGGTCGTCGCGCTTCCGCTTGGCCGCCATGGTCAAACGGCTGGTGTTGGGCAATTAGAAATATCTGAATAAAGCGATAGAAATGAATGACAATCGAGCAGGAATATTCCTATCTGGAACCATCGATTTCAAAAATAGGGCAAACCGTAATCATACTAAATGCCTTTATTTCTTTACCAATTACATTGCAAGTATTACTTTAAACCCTTTTATCCGTAAGTCCTTTTGTATGTGCACCACATTACTATCTGTATCGGGTTAATGCTGTCATATTTGTACCGCTCTCCTCTCTATCTCTTTAGCTCCCTCTCGTTCCAAGATGCCCGAGTTGCAGCGTTTCCCACTGGGCACACGTGTGGCCAACCCATTGGAAGGACGCACGGGCGAGATTAAAGCTTTTGACGCCAAGTTGGGGCTCTACACGCTCGTGTACAATGACGACCACCGAGATGTATTATCCGCCAATCAAACGGAGCGATTTGTCATTCAGATCCCCGCAAAAGCTGCAACAGAATGCGAATTAGCAGTGACCACAGAGGGCGAATCAGATCCGAATCAGTTTTTAGGCGTTACTGTCATCAAATGCTCGACGAGCTACGAGGGCAACAAGTTTACGACTTCGGGTCAAGTAACGCAGTACTTTGCCGACATTAAGCGGTTCCGTGTACTCTTTTCTGACGGACTGTATGCTGACATGACACTGGAAGAAGTGAAGCAAAACTCGCAAAATGAGGAAGCAGAATCAGATCAAAAACGAGCTGTAAACTCAGACGAGATGTTGAAAAAGAACAAGAGCAAACAAGATTGTCATCAGGAGAAGGAACGACCGCTGAATACACAAAAATTTGACAGTCGCAAAACGGCCTATACAATGTGTCGAGAGGTGTTAAGTATTATTTTGAACCAGAAGAAAGGGGGCAAACACTGTTCGGAGAAACAAAAGATGGTTCTAAACAATAAGGATTTGCCGGTACGAGGGTGGATTGTCTTTCCTTGTGAAGTTGGAGAGATATTTTTAATGATGTTAATTGGTGGTGACTTGCTTTTAGCCAAAGCGAGCGCTCGAGGCATTTGTGGAAGCGGACGGATTGAATGCACTGGAGAAAATTCTAGGTATTTGGTTTCGTCTTGAGAGTACGCGCTCGGCTGCGTTGCTCATCATGAAGGTATGGACGTGGATTAGTAGCAGGTTTGGTTGAACTTTCAGAGTTAACGTAATCTGACGTTGCCTACTGCTTAGGTTTTGGCAATGCTGCCTGGAGTAAAGGAGGAGCATTTGAGAAAAACGAATATTGCACGTACATTGCGAGGTATTGAAAAGCTCAGCTACTCTAGCCACATTGACATTGTGTTCGGCGACCTGGCGCACTGGATCATTCAGAAATGGGTGAAAACGGCAATGAATCGGTCATTCAATCGATCAGCGCGAGACTTGCTCCTTGAGCAACAAGCCCAAATTAGGCGGGCGGGCACAGATGGCCAAGTGCACCTAACTGCACGTCCAGCTACAAAGTCTACTTCACAACAGAAAGAAACGATGCGATTGGAAGCGCTGCGAACGGGTACGAATGCAAGTGCAGAATTCCAACAAGATCCTGGCGAGCAAGTTGTAGTGTATCTGCCGCAATTTAACTCACTAGGTTCGGAGAATATGCGTCGTCCTGTTCGTCAAACCCAAGTGATTGAGTCGCTGGCGGCAAAAATTAACCGTGACTACGCAGACTCGGTGAAAAAGCATCATGAGGACGATGAGAGAGAGAAAGAGGACGGCGTAGCTCCCGGGCGGATTGTGTTCGGGAAGCCTCAATTGATGCATTTCAGCCAACACATTCCTGTAATTGATTTATTCTCCACCACGCGCAGTAAAATAGTTGACAAGAACACAGGGATTGGTGATGGTGCTGTGGTCTTGACAAGTGGTGTGGGTGGCGACAATTGTGCACTAAAGACTCTTTCAATGCCCAACAAGGCGCAAGCACCGCAGAAGTCCATTTTGAAAGTGAGAGACGAAGTCGTTACATCGGCGTCGCAAGTTAGTTGGTAGCCTGGAAACCAAGTGGAAAGGGAGAACGCGAAACGGGGTAATGGAAATGCAGTTTGCTCCAGTGCGCCGACCACATTTCTCATCAATGCAAGCGGATTTTGGATGTTTAAAGTACAGATGCAGTAGTCAATGCTTGTTGCAAGGCATGTATTGCTAGGTAATAGGCAATACAAAACACTATTGCACAAAGTCGTAGAAGTAACCACTGATCCCATAGCGAATGAAGAAGGCCAGACCACAGCACAGAACCTGAAACGCAAGCAATGCTAAAACAAGGTGCACCTCCTTCATGGGTCCAAACACAACAAGGAACAAATTGATGATCGTGTAGTTGGATCGTTTGGACTCGGGCGTGATAGTAGACGGCTCCAATAAACCAGTCTTTGCGTTAAACTTCGGTAGCCGGTGACGCGGGCAAGGAACAATCTTGAACAGCTGCGGAATCGAGTACAGGAAATTTAGGACCTGTGGCAGAAAGAAAAGCAAAAGGGTCTTGCTGAAGTGACCCAGGATGCCACATACTGCAAAGGTCATACCAGCGTAGTAACAGAACGTGTCTCCGACAAAGACGCGCGACGGGTACCAGTTGTGTTTCAAAAGACCAAGCGTTGTCGCCAGGAACGGTACCATGAACATGAGCGACAGGTAGTGAAAGTTCTCGTTGTCATGGCCCAGCACAATTTGCCACACATTCTGCACGACAACAGCAGCGCCAATCACGAAGGACTGTCCTGCCTCCAGCCCATTCACACCCGCGTAAATGTTGATTGCGTTCGTGCAGAAGACTGCCATCATGCCCATGTACAAGTAGTAAAAGAGACCAAGCTCAATAATCTCTCCGCCGTCACTGAGTGGCACCACAGGATTTAGCAGCGTGTACAACATTTTGTCCTTCTCAAACAAGAAGCGCACAGGCTTGGGTAGCACCACAGCCGTGAGTCCAGCGTAATTAATCAACAGCGCCAGCGACGCCAGCGGTGGGAACAGCAATTTGTGACGCCACCGTAGATCTGATAAGTCGTCAGTGAAGCCCAGCAAGATCATGGACAGAATGCTGATAGTCCCCCACGCCATCACGCGCTTCACGTCCGAATTGTTCACGACGGTGACCACCGTCACGATTAGCGCTGCAACGTACACGATCCCCGAGACGATTCCTAGAGCCTCGGGACTGTAGGTTCCAATCAGTAATAATGCGTGAGTTCATTGTATTGACCACAGTCTCAGAAATGAGATATCTCACTTACATCGGAATATCTCCCGCCGGAGTTCCTCGTTTGCACAAATCTTTACCCGAGAGCTTAGCAGGCATACGACGTCCGACAACAGGAACAAGCAACGCTACAGCCGCATAACTCACAACACCGACAACCGTTAAATGCAATAGATATTTCATGAGCTCCGTCGGCAGCTCATTCCAAGCCGACATCATCGTCGGAAGATGGAGGAATGGCTCAAATCAAATTTATACATGGCCTGAAAACGAGCGTTTGAAACAATATGCTGTGTGATGGGAATATCGAGTATGAAGATAATAACGTATTCGTTAAGCCTTCAAATTGAAGTAGAATATTTCGATAAATATCACTTGCCACCATTATGCAATAGACGAATGAATCACCCCTACCGACTCAATTGTTTCCATCCATCGACGCAGGTGATGAAGTACACACGTCCATAGTTGCATGTCGAGGAGACAATGCATTGCTTATAATTGGCGGTGACGGTGGCGGCCGATGTCGAAAATGGTGATTGGGGATGTCGAATAGGGTCTGGACATGGACGAAATGGTATCGTTCGAATCAAGTCGCAGCTGCGAAGTCTCTCCAGTATCGACAGACACACTGCCGTCCTGGTGAATGTGTACCTCATTGGATACAATGGTCTTGAGCATAAACTTGCTCTGACACTTGTTGAACTCCAGCACAACAAATTCTCCATTCCGAAAGTTTTTAAACTGCTCGAAGTCGCTAATGCGATATTTAAAGTAGCGCATGAGAATGACACGAATGGCCACGCCGTGTGTCACAAGGACGTAGTTGTCTTCAGATGATTTCACAAACATGCGGTATAACGACTCGAGAAAAGACGACACACGATCGTACACGTCAGCAGGCGACTCTCCACTTGGAAATCTATAGAAAAACGAACCAAACCGCCGACGCTGTGCCTTACACTCTCGAATCTTCCGTGGTTCCTGAAAATTGCCAAAATCCTGTTCTCGGATACGAGGTTCTTCAGTCCATGGAATGGCGTCGCCTTCAGAGCCCCAGGCTTTGCGAATACCGCAAAACGTCTCGATCGTACGTACATATGGCGACACAATGAATCTCTACAATCGATACGATATCAATGTCTGTAGTTGCAAGTGTAAATGGTCCACGCTTAAACTACGACGTACCATCGTTTCATTCCCGACAAGTTTCTTAATACTTTCTCCTGCAGCTATCGCCTGTTCGTAGCCAAGTTCCGTCAAGTGCATAGCGTTATCTGGCACACGACCGTACAGTTCCGGGTCGATATTACCCTCCGACTCACCGTGACGCACCAAAATTAAACGCTTCGGGAAGCCCTTCTTTTTCTTACGACATAGCAAACACGTAAAGCGCCGCAGCATGCCGTGCCGAGAGCCCTCTTTTGGGCACGTAGACATACAGGTAATGCCCAACACGAGGCCTAGTATGGAGCCTGCAAATGCTGCGGAGGTAACACTCGCTATCAGCGACGATGTCGAGTACATCGTCTCGAGTTATTGCCAGTTTTCTAGTCACTTGAGCTTCTTGTGGTTAAATTGGTTGTGACCAAATGTGGCTCATATGAGAACGCTCTCTATTGCTACAGTGTGCAAACACGTCTTGTGGTAGGTACATGGTGAACGTTCTCATACATCGCAAGAAATTCGAGTAGAAACGTCGTTTCGACTTGGATTTTACGATTGACGTCGTGGACGTAAGCCACTCTACCATATTCCATATATATTGTAGTCCATCGATGCAAGTCCTCAGCTGCACCAGTAATTGTCCCGTTGGACGATAACATTTTTCTCTTGCATCCACCACACTGTCCTCATCACTCTGTGTCCACAGGATTGAAGACTATCTTTTACTTCCCTTAAGACTTTCGACCGGTTCATCATCTGACCTCAGCGTCATAGTGATGAATCGTATTGTCGCCATTATGTGTGCGGCCGGCCCTATCAATTAGCAACTTATTAGCAATTCGCCATCGTATTGAGCTGCCGATATTACGTCCTCAGTACGTAGGACGTCGTGTTCGTGTGTGCATTTTCGTTTGAGTTGGCAATTGAAACGATTTCAGGATTGCACGATCATGCTGCGTACAGGAGCAACGCCCATACTCGCGGTGTATGCAGCTTTCATTAATTTCATTGCTTTAGAAAAGGCACAAGCGGAGAATTTGTACGTATTGACGCTCGACATCTATCGGTTTGACTGCAGCTCAAGCATTTGTGCTGTTCCTCATTCATCGACATAATGAAGAACAGTACAACTGTTTGAGCTGCACTGACGTTCCAGTTGTCCAGCACTGTAGCGACTGTTTTCGTCTTCGGATTCGGTTTGCACTGGGATGATATCCATGCCCTTGTCTTTCTTTCTACAAGATATCGCTCAAGTCGTTGTTATCCCTGGCTTCACCCGATGCCACAGACATCTCCTTTGCTGCAATGGTGACTGAGCTCGAAACGCTAAAATCTCGAGCCACGACAGTGAAGACCTTGTGATAGTTAACCGCTGAACTTCCTGATCGAAATAAAAATTCCGCCACATTCAGCTTGAACCCTCGATCGAACGGATTTGACATCACCACATGCGCAGATTGCTTGCTGCTCTCGCTACCGTTCGATGTAGACACTGGTTTCTGGGTCATATATGCGTATCGTCGCCAATTCATTTGCTCGTTAATGGTAAGATTCTTCACGATGTTATTTGAGTGCTGATACGCCATCATAGCAAGAGCCACAAATGCCATTAAAGACCACACCAACACCATGACTACCAGCAGGTGCTTGCTGACGACAGACGGAATCTCTATCCAAATGTCCATGGCTGATAAGCTGCCACTGGTACCACTTTCGTCAGACTCCACTCGCTCAGCGTGAAGATTGTGCGTTGCATCAGAGAGAACCAAAATTGCTGCTGCAGCGTAGATCCCCAGCACGATGCAATGCAAGAGCAGAAAGGAAAAAAACAAACGGTGGTTGCCGTACCCAACGCACCGATTGATCCAGGCGCAGTGGTGGTCATGCCGGGCGACGCAGATGCCACATTGATTGCAGTGCTTGGAGCGAATAGGCTTCATGACCAGGCACGTGCGGCAGAACTTAGCCATGTCAGGTGGCTCGGCTTGTGATGCCTTATCTAGCATTGCTTTCACATCATGCTCGTAAGTAGAGATCCTACCTGGGTCTGTCGGGCATGAGAGTGCCAACTTTGCCCAGATCACCAAAAACGCCACTTCCATTCCTCCGGTGATGCTCAGAAAGATTATGTGACTGTCTATAAAGTCCTTGTACGTCGGATCGACCCACAGCACGATGTAAAACATGGTGAACAGACTGACCCAAGCCATCCAGATGCCCATGGCCGACTCTGGCTGTGCTCGTGTCAACGTGTGCGACCCCACACTTACCTCGTCTTTCACTTTCATGCTCCGCGCAGACATGGCTTTCGTCGGACCTTCTTCTATTTGCTCAAGTGATACATTCATGGCAACCATTACATTTCGCTTGGACGGATGCATGTTGACAAAATTCTTGGAATCTGCGCCGTGATAATGCCCACCATGAGCATGGCCTCCATGGCCATGGCCCATTCGACGAAACGCTAAGAGTAATTTTCCTAAAGCCATGAAAATTAACGGTAGCGCAAGCCACCATACAAGCCAATAACTCGTCACCAAAATCGCCAGTAGCAGTGCACCATGTAATACCGCCACAATCGTCCGTGTCTTGCGCATGTGTGTAGGCGGATTGACCGCTTTTGCCTCATCCATCAGCAAGTCTTCCATCCACAGCAAGTTACGCTGTTTTGCCAGATCCAAGCACGTCTTCCCTTCTGCATCAGTCTCCCGTGCGTCAAAGCCTCTAGTCAGCAAATACTGCACTATGGGTTTGTATTCACTCATGCAGGCGTAGTGCAGCACGTTGCGGTGCTGCAACGAGTATCCACCCGGCGTCATCTTCTCCACATGTTGCTCCATTCTCGCCAGTGCAGCATTCCTTCTCTGTTCAGCTTCCAGCAAGAAGTGCAGCATCCACAGATGGCCTTGTGCAGCGGCATGATGGGCTACGGAGTTACCCCGTGCGTCCTGAGCCAGCAGATTGACGTATTTCGACTGCAGCAACGTACTCGCAAGCCGTAAATTGCCAGCATGAGCTGCTCTCCTGTTAGTAGTATAATAGTCAACAGCAAAAAAAGTTGTTACTAAACTTGACTCTTTTCGTGGTCTACAGAGCTAAGAAACATTGTGTTGGCATCGCCATAGTCTGACGCACATGAGTGGCGTCTCTCCTGCGTCATTCTTGGCGTCCATCAGCACTTGTTGTCGACCGCTGGCTTGCATCTGCTGCATCAAAAAGTGCATCGTATCGCACGTATCGTCGCCACTCGCTGCCGCGTAATGTACCAGATTATTCCCGCACTTATCCTTTGCCGCGAGTAGATCTATGGGTTGGGGTTGTACTGCCATTGCCATTCCCCAAAGTAGCACTACAAGGGGAAAATCCCCATTAGCTGCGGCATCAAATGCCGTTTGACCATCATAATTGACATTCATCTGATTCACAAAATAGTCCCAGGAACTTTTATTGTTTGTGGGGGGTAGGCTGTCGCCGACTAGGTGTCTCATGAAGGTTCAATAGCTACTTCACTCGGTCAACATGACGGAGCCGACACAACATAAGGTCTAGTCTCCTCTGACGACAAAAAAGTGTGAGTAAGTGGTGTACGCTGTTATGGTATGCTGATCTCATTGTTCAATACGACAAGCAAACCCCATTTCATTAAGTTGGCCAAGCTCGAAAGAAGTAATTGACTTCTGCATTGAACAGCCAAGCTGGCTCTGCCACAAGCATGCGAGCAAAATCTCACAAACGTTGCAAGTTTCCATTGCTAAGCGCAAAACTATGCGGATAAATATTAGTTAACCTTCCTACAATTTGAGCTTTCTCTCTACATCAAGTCTCTCATCCTTCTCATTACCTCCGTTCTTGGTTACCCGAGCTGCGATTACTAGCCGTCAAACTGCTCAAGCTGCCAAAACCCTTGAGCTGCTGCGGCGTAAAAGCATTCACAATTGACTTTGGTGTCGCACCGAACCGCGTGGCACTACTGGTGGAGCTGACCTCGCTGGACTGTGGATCGAGCTGGTGCATCGCTCTCGCCTGCGTTTGAGCTTCCTCGTGCGCTGCCTCCTTCTTCTTCTCAAAACTCATTAGCAAATCTGTGCCTTGAAATTTATTCACGAACGCATCAAAGTCGTGAGAAGACGAAAACCACGACTTGATTTCTTGCCGCTTCGAGTGACCACTGCTGCTAAAAATCTTCTTCTTGCTGGTCTTGGCCTTGCGTTCATTTTCCGTGCTCAAAACCAGCAGCCGATCGTAAAATTCGCGCACACCACTTACGAATGCTGCGGCACACTCCGAATCGTAATTCTTTCTCTCATCTAGTCCATTCGGATTTGTAGGCTGTACGCCTGACTGCAGCATTTGATAATCACTGTCCAATTCAGACGCTCCACTGGCTGAGACCGGCGTCATCATCCAGCTGGATCCGGACCGGCTTGTACTGAGCACGTCGTCAACACCTCTTGAGGCGACACCTACCGGAGGATAAGTCCCCATAGGCGAGCGCATCGATGACACACCAGACCTGGAGGCCGGCGTCGCTGGTTTTCCACGACTTGATACGAGATGCTGCGAAGAGTGCCTGCGACTCATTTTCACGCGTATCTTGTGGCGCTGCCTCGTGACTTTCTCAATCCGCTCAAGAAATTGCCTTCGCCATTTCCTAGGCAGTGGTACCGCATTGCGGAGTGTCTTATCGGTTACAAGCAAGTCCACATCTTCTAGATTAACTACAACAACGCGTGATGAAAGCAGGCGAGGGTCGTTGCCACACTTCTTAGAAAAAGCCAAGCAGCTCTGCCATGTCTCAGACGTAGCACCTAACAGGAACGGAGGTTCTTCCTCTATCGATTCTGTTACCGCGCCAGACGCCAATGGACTGTTCACACCACCACTGTAGCTGTCAGTGCTTCCTCGTGAAGAGTACGAGCTTCCGCTACCCCATGCCCGCCAATCGTGTGAGAGCCTTGACAATGACCTGCGACTCTTCGGTCGAGCCGCAAACTCCGCCTGTGCATGTTGATAAGCAGCATCATGAAGAAATCTCCACGACGTCACAGGCACGAAAGGTAAGAAGGTATGTTGCCACTGAAATGGCTCTAGTAGCTTCAGCAGACTTGTGGTCATCTCCTGGATCTGCGGGTACGAACTGCCCACCACTACAACGGAATGCTCCAGTAGTAGCACTCCCAACAGCTTCACCAATAGTTTAGCACCAAGTAATCGCATTGTCCGCAAAACTCCAGCACCAACTGCAGCGTCTTCAGCCTCCATTATGTCGTACTCCGACAAATACCAGTCCGGTCGTGGAATCTCTTGACGCCAGGCTCTTGTGTCCCCCTCCCGCACATTAAACACCTTAAATTGGAGCTTCGGGTGCGTTTCAAAATGCGTTCGCACTTCCCGTGCAAATTCGTAACCAATCGAGAGCACCAATTGACGGTCTTGAATCAACGCATGTGTGTTCATGCGTGAGACGTCAAAATCTAGCATTCCATTAGGATTCCCAGTGTTCACATCTGATGAAACTCGAGTCCCCCCTGGTGTCACAACTGATTCTGTCGACGAGCTGTCGAGTCCTCCGAAGTACAGCACAGCAATCTGTTGAGGATCGAACGCATCCAGTAACGTCCGCAGGTAGCGCAGGTTGCGCAACCGAAAATCTGACGTCTCGATCTTTCTCTCTACGTATTTAGATTTCGCATCACGCCACATGTTGAAGATCCACCAAAGCTTCTCCGACTGCACTTCATCAAAATCACACAAACCAATGGCACCGTTTGAACTACTGCCTTCGTCGTGCCCAAAGCCATCTGTTCTCCTCAGAACGAGATCTTCTCTAGACGGCAATGCACTCAGGTCACCTAGATCAATGAGCCTTACGGACGATGTACGCTTCATCTCATTATCACTGCTCTTTACAGATTCAGCAAAATAAGATTTACTTTCTTCCTCATGAGAGCCCCCATCAACCGTTCGCGTGAACAACAAATCTGGGCTTAATGATGCAGAATTGAGCACTTCTGGTTGTGGTGCCGAACGTGACCGCTCTCGCGTGCACCGTCTCGGCTTCCGTTCACAACCCTTCTTTGCTGCAGCAGTAGCCCCGGATCTCCCCGTAGCTGTAGACAGAGGTGGCGGAACATTAGACCGTTCGCTCAAAGAGGCCAAGCCTGTTCGAGGTGTTGCTGAACTTTTCAAACCGCCAAGTGCACAGTAAGAAGCAGGGCCCTCCAGATACGGTGACGAAGTATTGGATGCCAGCAACTCAGAGATAGATGACATCGACTGGTTCTTCTTATGACCTGCTCGCTTTCCACATACTACAACAGCATTATTCGGGGACGGCGTCGCTACTTGCTTACCGCTTCCGCTCATTTGTGGTGACACCATAGGAACTATCGCAGAAAAGGACGAGGATCTGGAATTGTTGCTGCTCACGCTAGAGACTGAAACACTAGAGCCTGACGGCATAGCTGCAGCTGCTGCAGCCAGATTGGATGTCGAGCCGTGAGGAGGCAGTCGCTTGTGAGATCTTTGCAGCGCTCGAAACGTTTGCAACTGGTGCACAATACTACTCAAGCACATTCGAGCACTCAGCAGCTCGTCAAGATGCACATGCAGAGTTTCTTCGACATAATCAGGTACGCGCTCAAACTGTTGGATCTGGCAGGCTGTGAAAATTAACTGCAGTGTCATGGCTTCCAGCTTTATAATGAATCCTTCACTAAAATTTAGAATCGGTACCACACAAAACCGCCCTTTGTGAGGTCCTCGTCCGTACGGCATCGTGAAATTGTTTTCAAACCCAGATGAGTGCAACATTTTTGCATCTGCGACATCATGAAACGCAACGCGCCGAAAGAAAACACCTTTCATGGTGCGAACAGCCTCCTCCCAGAATGCCGTTGCTTCCTTGAGATGTTTCTCGCTCTTGTAGGACGCAATACGTTCGAGCCACACCCACACTTCACTGCAGAATATCAGCGTTCGAAGGAAGCTCGCGGGATTTGCCACTTGCTCTGCCAGATTCAACGCAGGCCGGAGAAGCTTTTGCGCCTCGAGCAACGTCTTCCGAGTCTTTTCGATCGTGTCATCACCACCAAGGTCATCTAAATCCAATACTGATGGCCCTTTTCCGGACCTTTGACGGTGCAAGTACAGCTTGAGCATTTCGTCGTCCTGATTGCTACCGAGAGCGAAAAATGATCGCTGGATTGGAGCCAGCATAAAAGCGACGATCTCAAGCAAAACCTTGAGTTGGTACAGACTGTCGTCCAAGAGGCGGTAGAGATCAAAGGCAGTCCAGAACGCAGTTTGCGCTTGTTCTTCAGCTTTGCCAACGTCTCGAGCGCACGTTATAAACTGGACCACGCGTTCATGCAGACGCTGTTTCTCGTCCTTGTTCAAGCCATATAAGGAGACACCCAGGGGCTTGAGCATTTCCTCAACCTGTGCCTGTGACACAACGCTTCCGACAAAAGTCGAACCCGTCGAGCGGTCTCGTTGAGTAGGCCCTTTGCCATCACGGCTGAGCTCCATTTCGCGTTCCTGCTGCTCGCAAATAGCGCAAAACACCTTACCGTCAAGAACGTATAACTGAGCTTTTTTTCTAATGTTCTCGCGGTCATTCTTCACGTGAGCCAGAGAGAGCCAAGCAAACGCATTACCAAAATCGCCAAGCTTTAAATACATCTTCACGCGACAAACGATGTATCGGAGATTGAATGACATGTCAAAACAGTAGCGTGCTTCGCTACCCATGCCACCAAGGCTTCTGCTACCACCGCTGCTGCTGGTCCCAGGTCCGGTGCCACCGCTGCTTCCTAGTCCACTAAAACCTTTGATATTCTCCTGTAGTCGATCACAAAATGTTGTAGCCTCTCTTTCCATTAACGCAAACATGTGGCGGCATGTGACAAGCATCCGCATCTTAAGCGCGTCCTCCGCGAGTAGCATACGCAGTTGCGTGCGCTTTCCGCGAGGTAGTCGCGTGCTATAGTTTAAAAGATGTTCTAAAACGCGCATCCCTTCCAAACACCGTCCACTCGAGCGGTAAACGTCACGTATGAGCAGATGCAGATTAATGTCATGGTTCAGCCATGTGTCCACTTCGCTCGCATTTCCTGTGCTACGCGACGATAGGTGGAACGATCCCGAGAGAGAAGATGACACCGAGCTTGACGTGGTAGTCATCGTCGTACCGCTACGGCTGGATGGAGCCTCGCTGCTAGAATAACTCGCATTTATAGCAGACGATAGAAAATGTGGTGGGAGCAGGTTCGTGTTGTCTCGCAAAAAATGGCAAGAAGTTGCCAGATATTCCTCAGCCCGGGTAAAATTTCCCTCACGAATCCAAAGTTTGGTCATCTCCTGCGTTAAATATACATACACTGTGATATTGCCTTGTCGCTGAGCCGCGTATGTCACCTTCTCGTGTAGCGGCAGCGCTCGATGTACATCATCAGCCTCAAGCGTGAGCTTGCATAGAAGTCGGTCCAGCTTTTCATACTGGCAGCCCTGATTTAGGAAACTAAAGAGAGCTCCCGCAGCCTCCAGACACAAGATACCATAGCGGTATTTGTTGTTCTTAATCAAGATGTTGCCCAGCCCCTCAAGTGTCTCTCGGCCCAAATCTGAAAGAAGACCATAATTGTTAAATATGCTGAGGTATGTTACTGGCGTGGCCTTTTCGCCGCTGCCCAATGATAGCATTTTAGCAAGTTTAGCCAGATGATTTTTCGAACACGACTCCAGTAAGCGTAGCGCTTCGTAGGCAAGCGACTCAGCTACTCTCAAATTTCCATGAGACGTTATAGAGGAAACGTGCATGCCAGCCAAAACTGTTGCGCACTTTGCTTTCACCAGCGGGAAATCTGCGACCGCAATCCGCTCGTAGAAAAAACTTAACGCCGAGGTACGTGTGCGAGATGATGGTCTTAGAAGCTCAAACAATTTGGTGCTAGTGCTCCATCCACCCAGCCCTTTCGACGAGTCACCACGTTCATATCCACTATCGCGATAATCAGGATTAGACGAACACGAACTGCTACGACTGTCACGATTGTGAGGCGTTAGCCCCACAAGAATGGGATCAACTGTTGCCTCGTCATCTTCAAATTCGAGAAGCTCTTCAAGCGCTGGTAGCGAGATTTCTGCCAAAGCACTCTTACTGTCGTACAAACTTTGGATGTCACAGATAATAAGTGCCTGAAGACACAAAGCATCTGATGAGATCGCAAAATGTCTAGCATCCTCTGATTGCAGTTTCTGACTCTCACCAGAAGATTTGTGACTCATGTATCGATTGCTGCGACTTTCAGGGCTTGTGTTCAAGTGCTGAAACAGCGCACCGTAGTACTGGAGTACTTCGTTCACGATCTGCGACGCAGAATCACCTACAACTGGTTCTAACGGCAAAAACGCAGGCAATTGGTTGCATATCTGCCACTTGTATTCGTACTCTCCACTTGCAAAGCCAGCCAAGTGGTGACAAACATACCGAAGCTCAATAAGTGCAACAACGTTTGAATACTGCGGAATTGCTTCCGCGCAGTGTACTAGAATGTCTTGAAACTGCTCGATCCAGTAAATAGTGGTCTTGTTGCCTTGCGACGATGCTGACAAAGAAGTAGACAGCATCGACAGCGATAAGTGCGTTGCAAGCGGCATCACAGGCTTTGGGCCGTACAAACGCGCGGCCTCCTGTAAAATCTCGATGCTGCATCCAACCACAAACTCTAAGTCGCTAGGCGATAAATTCTGGGTCCAGTTCTCGTCTGTCATACCAGTAGTTGATACTTTTTCAAAGTACATCCGGACAAGCTCGCGGTTCTCCTTGTCCTCACCAAAGTAGCGGTGATGTGTAGTCTGCTTGAAAAATTTGTCCACGAACTCGCGCCCGAATGATAGCGACACAAGCG
Organism: Peronospora destructor; assembly: GCA_011800735.1. NCBI lineage: Eukaryota > Oomycota > Peronosporomycetes > Peronosporales > Peronosporaceae > Peronospora > Peronospora destructor. Next base: position 136,579 of record WBRY01000043.1, on the reverse strand, counting down.
CGTAAATATTCAGGTTCTTTACTTGTCTTGGTAGCGGCAGTCGACTACGTTCCGCGTCCATGTAATGTGATACTACCGCGCAGTCTGACACCACCAGATCTGCGAGCCATCGCTCATATTTGTTCTCGGAGAAGCTGGGGAAATTATTGCGGTCTCGCTCCAAGTTACTAAAAGTACTAGAAGGTTTAGGATACCGTTCTATCCTGACTGCATAAGCGGACGAGTTGGCCACCTCCAGCAACCGCAACTTGTCCACGAGGGTATATTCGACCGTATTCGACGACGACGCGGACGTTAAGCTCGATCTGATACCATCTAAACTTCCATCTACGCTCACTCCAGACTGATGAAAGTCGCTGCGTCTCTTTTGAAAAATTGGCTCTTCCAACGATCTCCTCTGTCGACGTCCTGCAGTGTCCAAATTAAAGTTTCCGCCGTCCACGTCATCCGTCTCATCATCATCGGGCAACATCTCTCCGTCCAAAACTTTGTGCAAATTGGGAAGAAAGAAGTTGCCATTCTCTGCTCTTCTCCTGGTAGGATCCATGCTGTCTGACGATCCCAACATTGACGCATCCGACTCATCATCAAAGCCAAACTCTGCATCCCAGTTCTCATCACTGTCACTAAATTCTTCATCTTGATCTATTAACTGACAAGTTCGTCCAACTCTTGCAGTGTCTTTAACCGACGAGTGTGAGCTATAGAGTCCTCGAATATCGTCCTCGTCCACGCCACCGCTATGTCGTAGTGAGCCGTTGCTACCACTGAAATCTTCCACTTCACTTCTTCTTCGATTACCTTCCGTTGCTGTAACCCCATTGGAACTGCTACTACTTTGACAATTATAGTGTGTTTCAGCCACGAGAAAGTCCGTGCCGACGCTACTTTCTTGTCGTCTCCAGCGTGCTCGTGGACGTTTCGCAGCTAAAAAGTCATTACTCCAGTCTTCTACCTCGTCTTCTGTTGATGCTGATAGTCCTACAACCACTTGATCTCGAGCTGACATTAATTGAGACGTCGTATTTTTCGAATGAAACAATGTCGCAGCATGACGTCGTAAGATATTCCCACTTGATTGAGATGCATAAAGAGAAGGAGATGACGTCAAGGTCGCTGCTACACGACCTTCATTCTCGTTACTAGTATTGATCACCCCCGTCTGTGACTCAATTGGTTCTTGAGTCTTGTGCTTCTGCAGCACACGCTGCATTGGAATCGAAATACCGTCGTAGTTTCGACACTAGCAAATAAGGCATAAGGTTCTTCAGCGAGCGAGTTAAAAACACCGTGAAAACGTCGTCGTCGTCGTCGTCTCCAGTGTTTCTCAAGACGTGTCTTCCTTAACTCAAGTCGCTAAGAAGTCGTTGCAATGGTGTCAAGTGCTAAGTGGTCAATGCATAAAGCATGCAGACCTTGTGGCTACGGGGCCATTCTGTGCAACACACCGTCGTCAGTGAAAATTTCAGAGCCCTAACCGTTCTCGCGGAGAATATACTAGTACTACAAGTATATCATATAATGTGACGATGTGGGGTTATGAGTTTTCAGACCAATTACTACTTAAGCTACTTAGTATGCAACGATGGGTTCACAGAACATTGCGAAAAAGACAAAAAATAGTAGTACTTGAAGAGAATACTACGAAACGAGCAGTAGATACCTTGTTATTTTGCGCACACCAAGGCGTAAATTACGTCGCGCTTTAGCGTCTACGTGACTCGTCGACCAGGCCGTTGTGTCAAAGTTTGAGCGTCACGCTTGCTGCAACTGAAAAGTATCGGAGACTTTGATGAAGTGTTGGCCAGAGCAGCAGCTGAACACGCTGTCCTGCTGCATCGGCATGTGCGCCAATTTTTCGGCGCCCTTTTTTAGCAGCAACAGGTCCTTCCTTTGCTGTCCTCCAGCTTTCCCAGCCGATAAAAATTTGGCCGGAATTTTGCTTCAACTATCGATGGGAGCGACTTTTTTTACAGGCCTATCACAAAGCTTCGGAATGATTCGATTGATTAGTTTTGACCCATTTACCAAATATTATTTTTCCATAAGACTGAAGCAAGTACCGAACTCTTTGTGTTATTTCCGTGTGCCACGTGGCACATTTCATTTAGTATTCATTTTAGCTTTGAGCCGCAATGGAGACTTTGCTACCGTCACAAAAGTTAGTTGTAAGGATTGTGGTCCGTAACGTATACACCCCAGCGGAGTCGCTGGCGCTTTCTGTGGATCCCCAGATGCTCGTAGGTGATCTCAAGTGCCGTCTTCACACTGAATTTCCTTCCAGTCCTCCCGTCTCGAGCCAGAAGCTTATTTTTGGAGGTAAAATCTGTGCCGATCAGGAACTGCTGGCTCAGATTCTGATACCGATCCAAAACAGTCAGCAAAAAGAACAAGAAGATAAAAAGAATCTGAAGAAGGATGAGCCTGTGGTGTTTCACTTATTAGTAAGCTCCACGATGGACGTCCGAAAAGACACGAGCCTAGAGCCAAAGACGTCGGTGCGGACGCAACAAAGTGAAGTCACCGAAGCGCAAGATTCACCGCGGCCTCGAAGAAGTGACAATGCACCAACAGTATCAGACTCAGAAAGTTTCAATACAGAGCCACGTCAGGTCATGGCTAACCAGCCTCCAGCCATGACGCAGGAGCAGCAGAATTTGTTTAGTCAGAGTGTACTTTTGCAGCAACAGGCGATGGTGTTGCAGCAAATTCAATACCTCCAGCACTTGCTACTGCAGCAACGACATCAGCATACGACGTCTAGTATTGAAGCCCAACAGCAATTAGTTGGAGCCCAGTTTGCCCCACCCTATGGCAATTTCTATGGTATGATGCAGCCACAGATGTTCCAAGCAAGGCCACAAGAAGCACAGACTTCGCTACCTGCTCGAGTACATGCTTCTGCTTCTGCTTCTGCTGAGACTCCGATGGCGCCTCGACAGGACCGCTCGATAATTGTGGAAATGGCACGCGAAGTGGTCTCGCTGCTGGACTTTCGAATGGCACTCAAGATGGCGTTTATGCTTTTTATCATTGGACAGGATATGCCGACTGATCGCATTCTCATGCTGGGACTACTATCACTCATTTCGTACCTACACATTACTGGCATCTTTGCCAAAATCTACGCTGTGTACAACTACCACCGCAGCATCAACGATAGCACACCACCGAATGCACCAGTCAACCCCGATGCTCCTGGAGCAGCGGCTGGTGCTGGTGCAGTTATTGCGAATCGGTGTGGAGTACTAATGCGTGTGCTGCGCATTTCAGCAGACCGCGGATTTGTCCAAGATGTCAAGTGTTTCGTAGTGGGTTTGCTGCTGTCGCTGGTACCGGCGTGGCACCCGCAGCCAACCCAAGGTGCAGTTCCCATGCGTGGAAATGCTATGCCCGATAACATGCCTATGCAGGAAATTTGAGCATGTTATTATTTGGTGGATGCTGTGATTGAAAAGTGCACTGAGCAGCGGTGTAAAATATTGGAATAGGCGGTGATCAGGGAGAAGAAAAGAAAGAGTAGGAGGTACAAGTAAAAGAATGGATAACAGGCAGTGTTATGTCGCTTTCTTTGAGATTAGATGTCAAGACAAGCAAGTTGATAAAGAGTTGAATGTCGATGCAGATTGGTCAATGCTTATTCATGCTGCTCTGCTGTGTGCAGCTTTAGTACAGGACTCTCGTCATGACTGGATCGATGACAGGATTGTGCTTCACCTGGACAACGACGCGGTTTTTGTGACTGCGTACTTGGCTGGATTTGTTAAGACGACCAAGTTTTTGACAGTCGTTGTCACAGCGTTGATTTGGAATCTGGAGTTATATGTCGTAATTGCCTTGGTCGTTGTCATGTTATTCCTGGCGACTCAAGAGCATTTACAAAGACTTGCGTGCTGATCTGCTCAGGCCCGTGAGGTCACCGATAGGATGAGTATAAATGAGAATTGGTCTGCTTGCGTACTAACAACAATTTAAGTTTTTCGCGAGATTGGAATGGCAAATGCATGAGGTTCTATGGCAGCTTCTTGTCGCTTACAGCACGTGCTGATGCGCAGTGTATTAACTCGTATGCGTGTATGTTTCCGCGTTTATGCTCCGTCTTGTTTCCCGTCATTACAGCAACACCAGCTCTGGAAACATGGCTACATCTGGACCTACGTATCTATGCTGGACATCAAACGCTCACATTCAGGCTGAGTGTTCAATCGTTGCGCCACCTGGGTCCAGTTATCCAGTGTAGCCAGTGCCTTGCCCGAGAAAAGTTGCTTCTTCGCCATCTCGTAGCCACTCTTAATGCTGTCTGCCAGACCGTATACATACAGCCCTGCACCAGCATTGTAGGCAATTGTGTTGCCCACGGGACTGTCACTTGCGACGCCACCACCAAACACTTTACGAAGGATGGCAGCGTTCTCAGCAGCATCTCCTCCTTGCAACTGTTCGAGCGTCACTACTGGAACGCCCACGTCTTCAGGATGCAGTTTATAGCGGCGAAATGGTATCTCAGTGTCATTACGAACTTCCACGACATCCGCCGTGCCCATCGAGTTGAGCTCGTCTAGCCCTGCACAGTGCACAACAAGGCCATGCTCAACACCGAGCTTTAACAGCACTTTTCCAAAAATATCAAGCAGCTTTGGCGTGTAGACGCCAATGACCACACGTTTGCATCCCGCTGGATTCAGCAACGGGCCGAGGATATTAAAAACACTGCGGATCCCGAGCGCCTTACGCACTGGCGCTACGAAACGCATAGCCGGGTGGAAGTGCGGTGCATACATGAAAGTGATCTGTGCTTTCTCAAGACAGAGCGCCACTTTATCTGGCTGTAGCATAGGTACACCCAACTCCTCCAGCACGTCAGCAGAGCCTGATCGACTGGACACTGAGCGATTGCCTTGTTTGGCCACTAGTGCACCACACGAAGCGGCCAGGACAGCAGCTGCTGTGCTTAGATTTACAGTATTGACACCATCGCCTCCGGTCCCGACAATGTCAAGCGTCGCACGTCCAGACTACCGACCACACGACAATTTTCATCAGCAACTTGCTTTAAAACCTCTCAAACTTGATAAAACGTACTGGAACGTGCATGTGGATGTACTCGGAGCGCATGTGCTTGGCAAAGGCTGCAACTTCGTCGGCGCTCTCTCCCTTGGCTGCTAACAAGGCCAGCAATACACCAACAGCCACGGGGTTCTCAACTGACTTTTCAGAGGCAATTTGCTGCACGGCAAAAGTGGCTTCGGCGTCCGTCAGATCTTCGCGAACGGTCAATTTCTTCAGCAACGAGCTCAGTTCCATGGTCTCTATTCTTTTGTTGATAATAACCTCATTTTAACCGATAACGTCGTCATCGTACTTACTGTGTATCATTAAACGTCTATTAGTCACTTAAAACAGGTTAAAATTGTGTCAACCATCGACTTGCGATAGATACAATCGGTAAATACAAAAAGTTTAACTTGCATTCTCGGAATAATGGTTTGCATACTCAACATGCGTAGCAATATACCAATTCATTGAATAAAAGTTAACGGCATGACCACCAATAAGGGGAGGCGGCAAGGTGAACTCTTGCCCACACTCAAAAATTGGATGCTTTTTCCTTCAAAACCTCGGCACACCAATCGTTTAGCATCTTACATTGCAAGTGCACCATGTAAATGCGCAGTAACGGGATGCTGGATGAATTCGTCGGGGTCACCATTTGGATTCGTTGAGCGACAGGACTGCCGTGGTGAGGGACGCCAAAGAATGCAACTTCGTTCACGTTGTCGATCAGTGATGTGTCATCATCGTAGGTACTTGAGTTCGTCGAGGCAAAGCAAAAAAGGACACGACCGAAACTATGAGTCACAAATACGACCGAAAGATCGCCATAACCAATACGAGCTGCGTTCAGCTGTGTCAAGATCTCACTGCCTGTGTCTTAAAAGCACATCGGCTTCCAGAAAGAACCAGGCGCAACGAGCAGAGAGTCGTGTTTAACTAGCACCCCATGACAGAGCTCATCTCAAGTGTGGACCTCGTGGAACAGATGATTCGCGTGGCTGCTGGACACGAATTACGAAAGGAATTGCTAGGAGAGTAAGGAGGATCCATGACTGGACTATGGAGAGCCATATATGCGCTGGGGGATCCGAGGCGTAGCTTTTTACATCTATTGGGCGGCTGCTCCGGTACGAGGAGGCCGTTCATCTTCTAGCGTTGCGCATAGACTCGGGTGTGTGCATGAAGGTAGTAACATCTCTATGTTCTATGACCCGACGATCTCCAATATGGCAAAGACCCCCCGGAGTGCTTGAAGCGCATGAGGATAGCGCTGGACAATTGCATTATTGCGGCCCAGAAAACAATATTTCGTTTTTGCAGCAACCCTCGCTTTGCAAGCGACAAGATCACTACAAAATTGATTGATGAAAAAAATACCCCGGCGTATATTGATAGTGTTAAGCTGACATCGCCTGAGATCGAGGATCTCCGAGTTGTCAGCGCAATCATGCACCTGACTGAAGAAGGCTGGTAGTAGCGGCCAGATCTCTGCCGCATTCAGTTAACTCCCGTCGAAGGTTCGCATTGTTCGACTCTCTAAGTGAAGATGAACTGGAGTTTGTGTCGGACCAAGTAGAAGTCGTTCCCCGCTTGCGTGCACTCGGTCTAGGTTTGTCATTGAATGAATGATAGCGCTTGCGGAGCGTATCCACCTCAAGAATGCGGACGCTCAACAGGTCGTTAGCATCGATGGTCTATTGAAGAGTCGAAGTCCGTAGTGGTTGTGGAAGTTGAGGTGGAGGGGGACAAGAAGCGGCACGATAACACTAGCTATGGTGGACAGCAAGTGGCACGTCGTATAGGTCACTCAATGGGCCGCTTTCAAGCTATCTCATGAAAATCAGGGCGGAGCAGCGGAGCTGTCGTTGGTATCAGACACTTCCAGCAATTTTTGATCTTCAAATCTTTGGCGCTGATTGTGCGCAATAGTTGAAGGCTGCGTATCGCAACCATATGCAGCCAAAAACCGATGTCCACACGTCCAACTTGGTACGATGTACATGCTTCTTTCCGTAGCAATGGAAGTTTGTAGATGAGAAAGGAGCTGGTTGTCGTGAAGCCATGAAATACAGAGCATGATCCGCTTCGTGAAGTGGGGCTTCATCAAGCATTGCACGTGCTGCTGGAGTCATTCTAATGGTCGACGAGATCACCTTGAGTCTGCTGTAATGGACTGCTGGTTACGTTTGGGATTTTCACGTTCATAATAGCAATCACAAATACTCCAGCGGGAAGCGAGTGCATACCTTCAAATTAGACTTAACCTCCAGGTCAGCCTTCTTTATACCACTAGATCATAAAGTGTTCCAGCTGCGTGCAGCTGTCGTACCTTTACCATATCAGTCTATCGATCCTTGGCGACAGGGCTATTGACTACAGCTGCAGCGTGAGTCTGTTGGACGGAAGAAGCGTGTACGGTAGTTCGTTTCCAGGCTATCCAGCAAGCGAGCGAGTGCCACCACATCCTTGGCATCAATTGGTTAAAAGAGCAGTCTATCTCTTTTGGAATATTTGTGCTGGCCCAGTGCCGTAGCGATAGAGATCACGACATAAGGCACTAGTTCGTGCTAGCTGCACATGCAATCTATGCCGAAAGTAGCTGTCTTTTGGACGAGGAACGTTTCCACATCTTGGGTGGTAGGTAATGACATTGCACACATTTTATGGCACTCAACGTGGTGCAGTGAGTTTGTAGATTCAACGTCTTTAGGCAACAGAAAAGATGTGACACTCGATGGTAGCAATGCTACAATATCCAAAATGCACATTCATAATTTTCAGCATCAATCTGAGATCTCCTCTTCCACAATTTTTTCACGACATTTCAGAGTACTTTTGCACTCGCTCCACGATGTAATACAGGCTTTAAACACATTCGAAGTAGCAAGCTTAGCACTTACGCCGTACGATCCTGCAACTTCGTCAAAAAAGAGCGCACTTGGCACCACTTGTCCTCTATGCCACGTTTGAATGCACTTGTTCCAAATGTCACCCACTGTCGATGGATGTCCACAGACTGAGCATGTGATCGTATCGAGTCCCATGGCAATTAATGGCAGCAGCTTTTTGTTGCCATAAGCTCCAGAATTTGCGCCGTCAACAAGACGAATTCCTTGTCGTCTCCCTTCTGCTATAGAATGCGTCTCTATTGTCTTTGATGATGTCCTGAATATGCTGTTGGAAAACGGTGTTTTACCGGCTGAAATACCGCCAGGTCCCAAGCCATCAAGAAACTGCCGTTCTCCAGGATTGTCTTTTGCATTGTATATTTTGGTGTTGCAGGTGACAGAAAAGACGGAAGGTGAGCACATCTCGTGCTACCATCGCGCAGGAGCAAGGAGCAGCTGCAAATCAGGGTAATGACAGGTAAGACACAGATAATGTTGGTAATAAAACTCACTCTTCGAAAACACTTCTTTGTAGACCTTCCTACCTTGTTGCAAAATATGCTCATGCACGTGCGTCACGAAGGCGTCTAACAGCGCTGTAATATCCGTGATATCCTACGTAAAACCTTGCAGATTCCATTTGAATTTGGAATGGATGTACCAGGTATCGTATAGTATAGTACAATACAGTACTGGAAGATGGTTTTTATAAAGGAAAAACGTTTTCAGCCACTGCATTGGAGCATTTGAGAAAATAATGGCATCTATCTTAATATGGATACGACAGTATGCGCCTTTATATTAATTCAAAGAGGTCACACCTAAACAGTCTTAAGAAAAAAAAAACGAATGACATTCAACATTCTCTCACACACGGCCTACGTATTATTTCTTGCTTTAGCATGACAAGCAGTAAGAACAATCATCTGACACATGCAGCCGTTGTTGTGAGGCCTTATCTGACCGCCGTTGCTACAATGACCAAGGCCAAGCTCGAGCTTCAGGCTTCTATCGTATCCACGCTCATTGAATGCGTCCCTAGTTGGAGCAACGTGGAGCCAGACTCTGTTGACATGGAACACTTGGGTGGTGCTATGACTAACCTCGTCTTTGCTGTGCATAAACCCGACGGAAACGAACGGGACGTGCTGGTGCGCGTCTACGGCGAAGGCACCGAGTCGTTCTTTTCACGTGTAGAGGAGACGCGGCTGTTTCAGCTACTGAGTGACAAGAAAATTGGAGTGAAATTGCTCGGTCAGTTCGCTAATGGCCGAGCAGAGCAACTCATTTATGGCTCCACGTACACGAACAAGCGCATGCGACAGACGGACGAGTCGCGAATCATTGCCAAGCAATTACGCGTGTTTCATGAGCTGGACATTGATATTGACCGTAAACCTACGTACATGACGAGTATTCGCAAGCTACTGGAGGTAGTGCGTGTCAAATGCACCCTTGACAAATTTGCGAACATTGTGGACCTGAAGCAATTGACTAAGGACGTGGAAGAACTTGAGGAGATTCTAGTCCAAGTGCCGTCTCTCGTGGTGTTTAGTCATAATGACTTGCAGTATGGCAACATCATGAAGAACGACGATGGAGACGCAGTGCTCATTGACTTTGAGTATACGAGCTATAATCCGCGCGGGTATGACCTGGGGAACCACTTTTGCGAGTGGGCGTACGACTACCACAAGACAGTGAACGCGCATCTCGGAGACTTTAGCAAGTACCCGACGGAGGAAGAGCAGCGCAACTTTTGCCGCGCGTATTTGGCCGGAAAGGACAGTGACGGCAGTGACGTGAACGAGCATGAGATCACAAAGCTGAGGCTGGAAGCCAACACGTATTCGTTGGCATCCCACATGTTCTGGGCCCTCTGGGGTTACATCCAGGCCTCCCAGTCAGAGATTAACTTTGACTTTTTGGCCTACGGCAAGTGCCGCTACGACGCATTCAAGTCTCGTGTGACGCTCAAGAACTAAATTGATGTGCAGGCTAGCAACGACGACTGTATCGGCATGTTCCCGTGGTGACTTTAGGCAAGTTTCGCTGTTGGCGGACAATCAACAAGCATAGAAGCGACCTAAATTCCAAAGTATTGATTGAATGAACATACCCGAGTAATAGCATTTCACATTTTGAACACTCAAGGGTGGGGTAAGCTGTTCAGCATCAATTCCACCATCGTGACACTATCAATCGAAATTGTAATAAAATCAACTCGGTTCGCAAATTTGACGTCTTACTTAAGTGCTTGTTGACATCTCCACCTGGAGTCAGCCTCATAACCACAATTTCGTGCCATATATTTTCGACTCTATGAGCCGTGGTGTCATTCTGTTCTCCTGCTCTCATAGATCACGGTCAATACTCTCCACATGTCTGTTGTTCCGTGGTCTTGTCGCGAATTTGATAAAAGATGTCCGCCGGTAGCGACATTCCTATAAGCTCCATGATGGTCACCCTTGGCGACTCTGTTTTCTCCACGATGTCAGTAGGTTTCTTCTTTCCTGTACAACGATCTTCGTCGCCTTCAATTTAATGCTGCCACTTTTTTCCGTCCCAGTCAGCGACTCCGTCATCTTGGGTCCTAACTACAGTCGGAACTTCTCGATCGCTGGCACTCAACTACCAAGAGAAGACCCTCTTGGAAGTTGAATCCGATCCGTATAGTCTGGACCATGTACACCGAACGAGGAGGAAAAAGCAAGATTGATGTGCCTACAGCAATCATGTCAGCTAGTGCTGCATACTTCATTGACCTTGTGGTCGCAGTGCCGAGTCATCATTATCATTGCCCACCGTGGAGTGCGACCTTCGATACAAATTCCAACATCATGTGAACATTTGGTCAGAAGGGATACACTCGCCATACTCAACACGAGCATTTGCGCTTCATTCTACGAGCATTGACTGGGCCAAGGTCACTATCGCTGCGTAGTGAGCGTAAGCAGCCCGCCAATTGTAGCTACTCACATCACATCGTCTACCTGACGACGACTTTCAAGACCAGTTTGCAGCAGCAGTCCTCTCCAGCAACGAACGATGCCTCCAGGAGCTCGGGTTTGTGTCCAGAGGAGACTCCGCATTGTTCCAGTGGTTGTGACGGATCGTAGAGCGGTACACGCCGCTCTCTGGAGCTAACAACGAGCTCAAACGCTTCATGTCGAAGGGGAACTTGATGTGTGCTTATGGTACGCGCCAAGTCGCCATAGCGATGAGCAAGAATCTCGAGGTGGTTATGGACGACTCGTTTCAAAACATGGTCGGAAAGTTCTATGCACTACGTCGTTTTGTGTACTGTGTGCTTAAGACGGTCGGCTTGCTACTTGCCACGTTCGTGGAAGAATTGTAAGATGCAGACGCGCATATCAAGTTTGATAGTACGTTTGACATAGCGGTGTTCATTGTTGGCGACAACGGCAGCAGCCACGGATCAATCGCTACACAGGCTAGGCGCTAAGTTCGTCGCTGCTTCAATCTGTTGGTCACCAAGTGTCTCGTCGAGTCTGACCCGTTTTCAGTGAAAGTTAACACGCCGATGTCGAAACAATGTCAAGTCAATAACTTTACTGATCGACTAGCCTCCACTCTGTCAGTATGAGAAGGAGTTCCAGCTTGAAACGCTACGATGGGATTTGATGATCGTAAATACCTGATCCCAGATGTGGCTTCGTATTGCAAGATCGTCGATGAGCTTGAGCACATGAAAAAGGTCTAGAGTGGGAAGGTGCAGTGCAACGCTGACGTCCATCTGTTCTTTTACTCTATTGTTGCCACAGTTTCAAGCTGTCCGTCAAGAATGTGCATTCGCCCGTGTAAGTCTGCCATCGTCAAAGTCATCAGTGATAATGCCCTTTCAAGTGCCAACAAATTTGTTGTCAAGAGGTTCGAGCTGCCTACGTGTGGAAGCAAAGCGGATATGGGATTGTCTACTCTTCTTCTTACTCTCTCTCTTTTGGTATCAGACCTTAAGAACTGCAGAGAAGAATGGTGCTTTGGTCAATTGGTAGTAAATGGCCGACACTGAAGCTCGAGTCCGAAACTGAGAGAGGGTAGACGAGTCTATTTAACCTTTAGTAATTGCAGGATGTCTGGTAGATCCTAAGCCTGGTTAGCAACGCCGGTTCCTCGTTCGAGTCCGATGGTTGTACGAGGCTTGTCACCTGCGGTAACGGCTCTTGGGGTTGTTTGCGTTGACATAGCATCAGAATTTTCGTGTCGGTTTACCGGCATTCTCGCTTCGCTATGACTCGAACTTTTCTCACGCTGGTTTCCCAAAATTCATGAACGCTGCCGGCGATGGCATGTCCGCTTTCTGTAACGTCACTCTGTTGCGTTGTATCCATAAGCTGGTGATGCAAACGTTGCTCAGGATGTGTCATATGCGTTTCCACACGGCGGCGTATGCGGCCACCTCGTCTGGGTGGTGTCTGGTGAGCTGTTTCTGGACCACTTGGATAGTCCTGGCGTGCATCTGCTCGCACTATTTGCAAGGAAGCTTCGGAGCCGTCCAAGCGCCCATCGTTCTCCTGTCCAGTGGCAAATGAAATCTCGAATATTGCCGCAGTGCACAACACGACTGGCAGCATGACTACGTCGAAAATCAATATTCTCTTCTCGACGATGGTTGCGAGCTTAGTCGCTGTCGCCAGTCGCCAGTCGCCAGTCGCCAGTCGCCGTTGTATGTTGCAAATACGCACAGCCCAGTTCACAGTTGTAAGCTTCCCTGTTCCAACTGCGTACCTTAGTACCGCACCGTATCCCCATGTCGTAACACCAGTATCCCGTGAAAATCGTCCCGCTGTGTTGAGAAAGGTAATTTTATTTTTTGTTGGTTGTGCCTTCAAGCCTGACATCCGTCCAAATTGTTCCACTATGGTCATCACTCTGGGTAGTGTTGCGCCTCCTGCATAAACACCGTCGAATCGTCGACGAAAGCCGAACACTTGTGTTTTCACCACCCCCTCCTATCAAACCAATAATCTCGGTGTCTTGTTGAATTGCCAACGCAAGTATTTCCACCGCGACAAGAAAGAGCAACGGAGCAAGCGGGCATCCCTGCCGTATTCCAGAGACCACCTCCTGTCACTCCAACAATTCGCCGTCAATAACGAATTTGGCCGTGGCACTCTCGGATCATCTCCGCAATTTTAGAGAAATTCGACGCGCACGTGTGCTAGGAACAGGGATTACGGCGCGACCGTGTCGTAAGCTTTGCGAAAGTCGAGCAGGAGCATGGCCCAACTTTGCAGAGCTCCGGTTCAGTCGTGACTGTTGCCAGTCGAGCCAGCATCATCATCACGGTTTTGCGCATCTGCCTTCTATGGACGAAACCTTGCTGCGATGTATCAATAGGTGTCCCCATACTCGTTGGGCTCGCGTCGCGACAACTTTTGTCTAGACCTTGTATTTGGTTTGTAGGAGTGCGATAGATCGATAGTCCATAACGCGTCATGGGAATCGCCCTTTTTTCGAGGAATTGCTCAACCCCTGCATTCGAGTCCGTAATTGCTAGCATTTCAGGATTCACAATGTGGATAGCGACAAAATTTGGAGAAGAGGCATCGCTGTTCGCCGATCAGTTCTCGGGAATCCGAGTGAATCCAGAGAACTGACCGTCTGACACCGGTACTGTAATCGCTCTGAAGGTCAGCACTGATACAGACATCTGCGTATCCATGACGAGAACATATGCGGTGCGACTACTTGCACGAACGAAATATTTAACGAGATAAAGACGGTATTCAGGAGAGCTGGCATTGTGAAGCTGCACAACAACGGTAAGTTCTCGTTCCTTTATACAGCCAATATACTCCAATATGTTGTTAATCATACTAGTATGACTAATCTGCTCCTAATACTTCAGTAGTTACGAAATACACCTCGACATGATCCATCATCACTATGCATTTTTCTACGTTGACATGTATATTATGCATATGGCAATCGTGTGTACGCGCAGCTAAAGAAAAGAAAAGTGGGGATCATCAAAAAGATCGAAGCCAAGAGTTGCATCTGGTCCGATAAGGGAAAAAGGTGTCTACAATAATTCTGGTCACAATGTATTGAAATCCGGTCGTGCTCTGAGGATAGACAAGACAGTTTCATTTAGCTGAAGGAAGCCGGGATTCCATTCTGTACCACACACTCTCCTCATTTCACATTTGCTCCAAGATCACCGTGTCAAGTATCAAGGATGGTTGCCATGTCAAGTGCAGCCCGAATTTCTTGCGTGCTGGTTGCTGTCGTGCTGGCCATTTGCTCAGCTACAACGATGGCAACCTCCGAGTCAACTTCTGCGGGTGTCGCTTTGAATACGCTGCAATCGTCTCATGCCCCGGCCGCGATCAAGCGGCGCTTGAGGCGTACCAAGGTCATGGCGATAACTGACCATGGCACTTCTGAAGAGAGGGCGTCTCCCTTTCGTTATTCAAAATTGGCTCCCAGCTATTCCAGCTCGAAGTCAATTCCTGCGGCGATTAATCAGAAAATCCAACTGTGGGGGTGGCGGCTGACAAGAAAATCCTCCGACGAGGTGTTTGAGCTTCTGAAGCTCGACGAGCTCGCCAAGTTCGACATGGATGGCACCCAACTGTCTGGAGACCCACGCTTTATGGTGTGGGCCAAGATTGGCAAGGCAAGACACCCGAAAGACTGAAGCGGTAAATGAAGCAATGTTGAAGATTTTGGCAGATCATTACGGTAAAGGTTTAGCATTGGGTACACTTTTAGTTGCTGGAACGAAGACCAAAGGTATGGAATCCATCGCTGAAGACCTGCTATGGTTGCAGCTCACAAGGTGGAAGAAAGGCGGGAAAATGGTGAGAGTTTTTTGTACGCTTTTGAGGTTGGACAAGGAAGGCGGAAAAACGGTCGACGAGCTTTTTACGTTTTTGAAGCTGGACAAGGAAGGAGATAAATTGTCTAAAAGCACATGGTTTTTGCTGTGGCTAAGATTTGTCAAGTTGCGCTACGAAGCGGACGATGAGGCTTATAATTTAGCTAAAGAGGCGGCTAAAAAGTTGGCTGATGAGGCGGCTAAGATGGATGAGGCTTACAAGGCGGTTTTATCAACCTTAGATCACCATTACGAAAGCGATTTGGTATTATACCATATTCTACGTACGGGTTTGATGGTCGACAACAAGGAAGTGAGTGATATCGCATCCAAGCTGCTAAAGATGCGGTTTTCTCATGAGCCGACCACTGGGAACTCTTAGCAAGGTTCCACACCTTTGGAGCTTGGCCAGACAGGTTTTCGGAGCCCATTTTGGTCAGCAGGTGGACTACTTACGTGACTATGCTCGGAAAAGACAACCCGGACGTCAAAACTCGCTCAAGGCAATGTGAACATTCTGCTAAATGAAATAAGCGCTCCGTAGCAAACCCTTTGCCAGTAGCATAGTCCGCCTCTCTTTCAATACATTAACTCACTACTGATGTCGTTCTTTTTTACAAGCATTAATCTTGCTTCGAGCATCACTCTCAGGTCATTGCGCTAAGATCTTTGGCAGCGAAGCTTGTTCCTCCTTTACCGTCTTTATCTTTACATCGACCTCGCTCAAACCATTCCATCTATAGCAATCACCATGACTGCATCAGTGCCACAGCACTAAGGGAAGCAAATGTTTGTTTTCATTTTGGACTCAACCTCCACATGTGATCACTTGGTCGAATAGTGCACCAGCTTAGCGCAGCCATCTTTTCTTATCCATAGTTTTTCGATACTTGGTGACTTGTTTCATTGCAGAAAATTTGCCGAAGAAAGCTAACTGCTTCGATCCTGAAGTTTCCAGGTAGATTTTGACGCCGTTTGCTTCCTCTACTCTTATCACAGAAGGCTGCCGATGATAGTTGGTCTCGCAGGGCCGTTGGTACGAACATCGATCACTGGTCAAGATTTTGTAAAAGCTATCAACATGACTGTTATTTTTTCTGGCAGACATTGATGGTCCCTTCGAACTGAGGATGCAGCCGAGATAAACAGGTTGCTCTATACCGAAGGTAAACCTGCTGAATCAGTATCTTTCGAACAGGAAGGGACCAAATCAGGAGGGCGAAGTCTACACGCCTTTAGAGCTGAAGCAGATAGAATCAATCCTTTGAAAAATTCATTCATATTGCCCATGTCGCTAATGTCAAGGACGAACACCCGGAAGACTCCGGTGCGATGGCTGAGGCTTTGCATAAGACTTTAGCAGATGATTTTAAAAACGACACAGCAGTGACAACAGTTGTAGCTGTTGAACCACAGATCCAAGGAATGGAATCCAGCACTACAGACATGCATAAAGTGCAGCTTACGGAGTTGATAAGTGGAAAAAAACGGTGCAAGAGGCTTTCGTGCTTTTGGAGCTGGGAAAGACAGATTGGTGGAAAAGTACGGTGCTAAATTAATCGAGCATCTAGCTGCGGCAATGAAGATCGACAACGTGAAAGATATTGCTTTGACCTGCAAGTGGTGCGTCTTGCAGGCTACCCCGATGAATTTAACTTCTGCATTCTTCGTCTTAGCAACTAGAGTATGGCCAATGCAGCAGCATCGCCTTTGTATTGTTTTTTCATCTTATAAGCGAAATACGAGTATCTCGCCATGGCGTATTTGATCCAAAGTGGGTTTTCAAAAGGATTGCCTCCTGTCTTGTCCACTTGTCCAGCTCTAAATATTCGTAAACCTGTTCTATCGTTTTCTTTCGCTTCGCCAACTCTGAGAACATCGCTTCATGCAGTTAGAAGCGAGGGGATTCACATCTTCGATCTCCATTCCAGCAACTACAAGTTTGACCAATGCAGCCTCGTCTTTAGAAGCGGATCTATAATTGGATGGCGCGGTTCTCACGGGGGGGGGCTGGAAAAGTCAGAAAGCCTTCGTCCTATTCAAAACCCATAAGAGTCACTTTTGTCAAGAAAATACCCGAATGGTTATGAAGCGGCGACTGCAATGTTGTTTACCTTGCGAGATCTTTACAACCACGACGATGCTGTATTGTAAAGCGACCTAAGTGCAGGCTTGGATGTCGTCAACGGGAATGTGAAGGACATTGTTAGAGACCTGCTATCGATGCTTCGTCGGGAGTGGTGAAAACTACTAAACAGCCCGATAGCTAGACTACTTGTGTCTAGAAAAAGGCAATACGGATGTCTTTAACACGTACGTTATAGGCCATGTAGACAACTTGCTAAAAAAGTCAAATAGCAAACTCTCGCAAGTAACATCTTTCTCAATGTACTCCTTTCACTACTGATGTCGTTCTTTGTTTTGATCATTAAATTTGCGTAGAGTTCACCCTTTCTGTCAGCGAAAACCGGACCACATCTATATATACTCATCACTTTCTGGCGCAAACTTTCTACTTTAATACGATGCCCCCCCAATGCAGTGGCTTGGAATGTTTGCTTCTCCGCTCAAATCGTTGGTACTGTAAGATGTCAAATACTCTACAAGGTCAAAGAGAATTTGCAAATCGCTGTATATCAAACTGCTTTCCGATGCCTTCGTGATGCAGATAGTCAAGCGCAAACCTTGTATTAGCATATTGAGTATACTACGAGCCCAGAGTCTGCATGGTAGTGGTTAAACTGCTTGGGGGTTCTGTCAAAGAGACTACACGCTTCTTTCAGGGACCTTGTGTGCCAGGATACTTTTGCGTCGATGGAGTTAAGTACAAACAATGCTGTGGTGGCATCTACGGCATCTCAGCTCGTAGTTGTGCTCTAGCAGCTGTCCTGCTGATTACTACTGTTCGTATCCAGGCCATCAAGTATTTCATCCACAGAAAATGAGTACTCCGGACGGCACTGGCAACCCGGTTGCAATACTCCACAACACGACTTAATGATTTCCAAGGATTTCTACTCGTGTTCAAGGCATTTCGGGGACTGTCTGCAACTGACTTGCTCGACAAAACAGTGTTGTTAGGTGCATTCAACGTTCGACTAGTTTACAGAGAGTAGTTATCAATGCTCAAACCGTTCCCGATATCACTAACTGTTGCTGCTTCTTTTACCAAATTAAGTATACAACTCAAGTGATATCCTTAATTTAGTACGCTCCTTTCGAACCGTTTTGTTCTGTCATCTTCAAAACCATCAACAAATTTCAACTTAAGCAAAAGCCAATTTTACGTAAGAAAATGTTCAGTCAATTGAAAATAACGACGTAAGCGCACGGCCTGGAGAACGTCGCTGGCTCGCTTCATAAGCTACAATACCGCTTCTGCTCTCTGCACTCTGCATGCTTTGCCTGGCCGTGTCTTCTGTCCTCCTCGGCTGGGTCTTCGTGACAGTCGACTAAGATGCAGCGGAACCTCCTCCTGCATCGGTGCCCTGGGCCACCTGAAGGTTGCCTGCGTAGTAGACCTGCCACAGCTGCACGAACACCACGATGTAGACCACTAGCAGCGAGCCGAACACGTTTGCCGTAAACGTAGCGGCAGTGTGATCCCAGCCACAGTACTCCGTAATACTCATCTTGACCATGGGGTAGAACTGGCTCATGACAAAGAAGCCAAAGAACATGGAAGACACGTAATTCCATGGATTCGTGGCGTTCTCATACTCAAAAAAGCGAATGAGCGCCACCAACTGACTGAACAGCAGCGTAAAGAAGAAAAGCACGTTCGGAATTTCTGTCCACGATGTCTTCTGACCGGCACCCGTGTTTGCCCACGACTTGTCCTTGCCCGTCACTCGCGCCTGAATGGCTTCAAAGATAGCCATCATCGTGATGAACGAGAAGGAAAACCATGTCTGCTGCGCGCGCCACACGTCATTGTTGTCGACAGCGCGGTTAGCCAGTAGATTCAACACCCAACGGCAGAACGTCACGGGCAAAAAAGAGTACAAAAACTTGGTACCACGAGCGTAGATCGGAGCGTCGCCCGTGCACAAGTAGTAGACAGCGATCGACACGTAACACAAGGCAGGGATCGAGCCGAACGGGTACAGCACCGAATCGTAGAAAAACATCTTACGTGGAAACGTTAGAGATGGCTTTGGGTCCGGGGCAGGCACGCGCGGCGGACGCCAGTCCGGGTCAACCTCACTCTCATTCTTCATCAGCAAAATCTGTACAGCACCCTTAGCCCAACGCTTCTTTTGGCCCATGGCAGCAGCCACCGTTTCCGGCACCGCACCTTCACACAGACGAATGCGGTCCTTGGCATCACCTTCAAAATCCTTGCGAAAGTACACCGAGTCCCAACCAGAAGTGTGCAACACATTACCCGTGAAAGCATCTTCCGTCTGGGTACCATACTGAATGCCACCGATCGAGTCAAACGCCTGGCGACGGAAAACAGCGTTTGTACCGGCAAAAGCTGCCGAGTCAAACCCATCACGACCACACTGCACGGCGTCAAAGAAAATGGTATTCTTGTGACCACACGGATCGCCCATGATCGTCAATTGCGGCGTGTCTTCAAAGTACTGAGGAGTCTGCACATATGCTACCTGGTTCCAGGAAATATCATCACTGTACTGGCGACCTCCACCGTCAACAGCCTCGCCCTCCGAGAAGAAAAACGGCAGCACGGCAAGCAAGAACTTTGGATGCGGCTTCATATCGTTATCCAAAATCAACAGATACTTGCCATCAGCACCTTCGTTAAACAAAGCGTTATTAACGTTACCAGCCTTGGAGTGATGTGTTTCGGGCTTCATGCGACCAATGAAAGTAACACGCGGAATACCGCGGTCTCGGTAGTCGTAGTCGTCCGAAAGCGAGCCAACAGCACAGTCACGACGCTGCACACCCTTGCCTCCCTCCTTGCGAAGTTCACGAACAGAACTGTGCTGGCGACGCCACGTTTTCAAGCTCTGGTCGTCCTGCACAGGACCAACAACACGCTCGTGCATGAGACGTGCGAGGTCACCACGTAAATCACCACAAATCTCAATCACCTTCGTGTTTACCGTCACCTTAAAGTGGTTGTTTGCGTCCCACACAGACTTGGTGTAACCATCATCCAGAACAAAAATGTGAAGCAGCTCCGGGGGATATTGCATTGCCAAACAGTTCTTCATCGTCTGCATTGAATCCGTAACAGGTTCCATGTAGTGACACAGAAAGATGTCAACCGTAGGCCACTGCTCTTTCGGAATTGGCGGCTTGAAGTCGTTCATGTACCGAGCACCACGACGAATCGGGCGCCACATACTGAAGTTGAAAAGCAGTCCCAAAAAGAAATTGAGAAACTCACTAAAGATCATCATTGCGTACATGATCCATGACATAAACGGCACGTCCTTGATGCAGTATCCATCACCGGAATCGGCATCAAAGTTTACCGTCGAACTGTAACAGCCTGCGGTCTCACTGGCAGGCAACACACTGCAGGGCAGCGTAGGACGGGCGTGGTCGCAAAAGTATTGCTGTGGGTACATTGTTGTCAAGTAGTACAGCCAGATCATACCAGTGCAAGCCGTACCGAAGTAGAAAACGTGGAACATACCACTGCCAGACATCTTGTACTTGCGAATGTTCGGTGTTTCAACGGGCTCAGCAGCGCGATTTGCAATAGAGTACGTCGACATGGCAAACGATCGGAACGAAGGCTCGTAATAGTTGCGAACACCAGCAATGGAATCGTTGTACTGACTCATCTTGCCGTCAGGACCTTGCACGCCAGAATCCATAAAGCGGATGCTTCGGCCGTTGTCCTTCATGCTGACACCGCCCTCTTTCGCGTGCTTGGGGTCAACAAAAGACGTCGTGCTAAGGAACGTCCGGTGCGGAACTTGCTGCCAGCGATCAGGCGCTTGGCTCTTGTTGTTCATTGCGACCGACGGCATCTGCGCCTGCGAGATGCTGACGTCAGGGTCTGCGTCATCCGAGGGCATGGCCTCACCGCATTCAGTACAAAATGCGGTACCACTGGGCACCGTCGCGAAACAATTCTCACATACAAGACGAACGCGTTCGGTCATGATTTGAGCAGGAAGCGTCGCGCCCGTCGGTAGCTCCGGCATCTGTTCCTCCACGGGACCGAGTTGCGCGTGTGTGCCGACGCGGTTATAACACATGAGTCCCCAGCGCATAGAGAGCTGGTTAAGTCCGCCAATCACGACGACAATGGCCCAAATTACAAACATGAGCGTCTGGGAGCCTGCATCCATGCCGTTCACAGCAGCCTTACCACCTTCCTGGATAGATAGGTAGGCCACATTAGACAGTACTGTAGCTGAGTCAATCAAACGGGAGATACCATCCGCTGCCATCCAACCACCGGTAATGGATGAGAAAATAACGTATTTAAAGCGATGATTCTCCAACTCGGTCGTCTTGGAATTGGAGCAACACACGAGCTCAAAAATAATCGTAAAAGCAATGACAAATTCCTGTCGAGCGAGTTGATTGTCTTCCGGGAAGACGGTAATGCCATTAAAGGCATCAAAGAGTAAAAGGTACGAGGCGATAATGCTGCCTGTGATGAGGATGAGAATGTACGGTCCAAAAAATGTCACAAAACCCACGATGAGGGCGACCAAGAAACCGGCTCCACCACCAGCAGCAACAGCGACCCATTCATTTGTATCAGTGAGGGAAACAATGGCAGAGAAGGCAACGACAAACCCCCTGGAAAATGATATCATGGTGTAGCGTCAGTACAAAAAAAAAGACAAGAGGATACATACAGAGTGATGGGCGTACATGGCAAAAGCAGACACGAACTGCGTTGTTACGAAGAGAGAACGGGCGCCGAGGGAGAGCGATGACCAGCCACCACAAGAAAGCGACAAACCGCCCAAAATGCCCACGACGGAGGCGATAACGCCCGCGCCGGTAAGGCTCATGGTGCTGAAGAGCCGCTGCTATTCGAGGGAGAGAGCGTTGGTCTTTTAAGACTGGCTTGTTTCCCGTGTAAAGCGCCTTGGTGCGGAAGAGCGACAGGGGGACGGTCGGTCAGTCAGTCAGTCAACTAAAGCGCGCTTTTGGTCGGCTGCAGAGTCAACACAAAACCAGAAATGAGCTCTCACACTTGCTTGGTTTCCTCTTGCCAGATGAAGGGGAAGGAATGATTCCCTGACGTGCGATCGAATTGATAAATTACCGTCATTTATCAAGAGAATCCATAACGGAAAAAAGACAGAAGGCAAGAGACAGGACATTGGCTGGCTTCATTCGACTCAGGATCGGCAGGGAGTTTCATCATTTTCGGTCTCTCCCGTAAGGATGGACATTTTCAGACTGGTGGTTCGGTTGCGGTGTGCAAAACGCGTGTATTCATGATAGCGAGATAAATAAGGGCGGGAGCAGATCTCTGTAGACATGCTCAGTCGTTTTACTGCTAACCAGTTCTTTTTCAATCAGCGTTTTATCATAGACATTGATATGACGACAACGCGAGGCGCGCCGCCTCGCGGAAGAGACGCACGCACGCATGTGACCAAGAACAATGTACCGCCATTGTGCAAACACATTGACTTTCATGTCACGTGGTACAGCTGCAACCTTTTGGGCAAGTGGGTCCTAGAAAAATAACGCTGGCTAGCTCGCCAGCTGACAACGCAGGCGGTAGTAGTTCGAGTCTTATGACATCTAGTCGAACCTCTTAACTTGAAGATATTATAAAAAGATACATGCATGGATAAATTTGGCAGAGACCTCGTGGTCGTAAACGCGACATCTCGTCGTTCGTGCGAGCTCGACGAGCGACAGCAGCCCCGTTCCATTTTCGCGTTGCGCGACGGCCTAACGCGAGTCAACGAGCCCGCGCTGCTTCAGTAAGCGCAGCCAGTAGCAATAACAGCCAGCCATTCTTCAACGTGGCTGCACTATGTCAGCGCTCGTCGTGCCGCAGAATCATCCACGTTGATGGGCATTTGGATGTTTAAATTTTATTGCCAATAATGACGTGGTTGAAGCCTTTTCGAGTTCCACTCCAGCTATTTGATCACGCGACATTGATCTCAGCCTACTTTACACTACCATGCTTCGATAGCTGTAGAATGCAAAGCACGACTAGATGTGTACGTCGAGGACGACCATCAGGACAGAAACAGCTTCTGAGGCAGAAACTGTCACACCAGAGTTCCACTCTACCGTATATTTCGCAGTGGATTCTGAAAATTTTGCGTGACGAGGTGAACCGTCGCTGACCGAGTTGGTGTGAACTGACTCGTCATTTATCGGTATTTTACGAGCCTGCAACCACCGCGTCATTTAGCTGCATGCCCACTCTGTATTTTTCTCTTGGTGCAGTCGAAAGGCGCAAGAGATCAAGCTCTTTGAATTACCTTTTTGACGGCGGTCTCTTCGTCCTCTCTCATTTCCTGTAACAGAGAACGATTTGCATTACAATGGCACTCACTCGCCGCTCTCTCTTACTTTTTTTCCTGCAAATGGCGTGGCAAAACGTGCATGCAAAGAATTACTTTAACCAATCGGCGGGTTATGTGATTGAAATCAATACAGACGACTGGAGTAACTACCATGCCAATGGGGGTTGTGTCACATGTCCTTATACATGTGTCTCCCCTACTGAGAGCTACGATGGCACGTCCATTAACGCCACAAACACGACGCAGACGGCGTCTTTGCCAAGTATCTACACAGCCGTCCGTTCGAACGGCTGTTGCTATGCATCGGATTCTACAACGCAGCCTTCATGTGCTACAGAAGCCAGTCCTGCTAGTGCAGAGAACTGTGGCTTTTTGTACGGTCCAACGCTTGAGTGGCGCATCAATAATGCTTTGAAACCACTTACAGACAGTGTCACGGCCATTTTATTTGCTTCGACAGACTGTGAGAATTTCTGGGCGGTTGGGAAACAAGATATTCGCTATACAAGCAACACGAGAAGCATTAAAGGCTCGAAGATGATTCAACATGGCTGTTATGGCGATCCACGAGGTGTCCCGATGGTACTTAGTGGCTGTCTTACAAGCTCTTTGGAGTATGCAAAAACCAAGTCATATACGTGGAAGAACTTGGCGGAAAAGTGTGAAGGTCTTGCAGGACGATGCGTCATTACGAACGCTGTTTGGGAAGAACATTTAGAGTGCTGTACATCACGTACAGGATTGGGGTCAGACTGGGACACGACGTTTAAAACGTACACCAAGACACCAACTGAGACGACAAAATTGAGTGGCCCGGCTATAACAGTTATTGTTATTGGGGGAGTTGCACTACTTATGTTCCTCATCCATTTTGGGGCCAAAGTCCGTGAACGTGCACGTCAGACGGCGTTGATGCGTGAACAAGAAGCAACGGACGACTACGAGGAGATTATGACGCCCCTTACGGCGGCAGACAAGCAGCCAGTGGCTTTGCAACGTCCTATTGGTCCAGCCAGTCTGGAAGTTTCACTTCATGAAGGCGACCAGATCTACAGCAAGAAAGACGATGAATTGCTCTTTGAAGGCGACATGTACTAGGTTTGTTGCTTGGACAGTGCAAATGTCGTTTGAAACTACTACTTATCTTGCTTAAAAATGTCATTTGGGGTGTGTATAGAATGGTTGTGTGACATGTCATCGTTCCTTGCGACGTGTTGTTGCTTCTTTTGCCTCAAGCACAAATAGTGCAGTGCTTGTTGATTCAATTAGGCGATGCAGCAGGAATTTAATTGGGCGCTGGGTGCCTATTGATACACAAGGAAGGACAGTGTGTTGTCATCTATGAATTGCCCATGTTCTTGCCGCTGGTCGAGCGCCAACGTGCTACAGACAAACAACAGGAGGGATATTGGCGATTGACGGCACGTTAAGAACGCTTTCGATGTTCCTTCGAGCGCAGAGCATCGGTCGAATTGGAAGTTTGTTCTGGCTTGTGCTCGAAACTAATTTACGTTCAGCGACGGATACTGCTGCTCCACGTTCAGCGGCAGTACTTGGCCTCTCTGCTGCCTGTTGAGAGCGCAAGAACATTGCCAATTGTTTTTGGTAGAAGGACATAATATGAAATGCACATGTAACTCTGCAATAAGCTCGGGACATTGTATGGAGACCCCGAGTTGTTCCAGCCTTTGCTACAGATATGGACGCCTTCATAGAAATGCATTTCTTGCATCTTAATAGCAACTAGGTCCGTGCCTTTGACCATCAAAGCGGCATTATTATTGTTCATTTTACCCTTATCGAGCGTCAACGATATCTTGTTGATGTTTCGTAAAAAACAGTGCCACAATCTTATCTTAGTTTGTTTTTGAGCTGCTGTACAAATGACAGTTGACAAAATAGCGATCGTATTAACTCGGTAGCGGTGACATGTCGAGCAAAATTTGAAGAGTCAAGTTTGTGAAAACTTGAAACTGTTTTACTACCGTCAACGCTTTTGTTTGGGCATCCCACGCGCTGAGCTTCTGAAAAAAAGCGTTACCACCATAGTCTACCTCTACCCAGTCACCGCGTCTATAAAGCGTTAACGGTTATGAAATAGTCTTGATACGTATCGGGTAGCTGCAGGGTCGATCGCACAAACCCGCAGCGATGTATGTAGCATTAGCTTCCATCCTGAGGCATTATGGAAGCTGTAGGACACAAGATCGCAGTCGATTCACACATATGTTGGGTTACAACAACGTTCAGAAAAAGTATCACGTCTGGATCGCATGTAACGGTAAAAATATGACATTTCGTATCGAAGAATTTACCTGTCGTAACGCGACGACTGTGATGTCCAAAGTAAACGCAATATGCATGGAGAAGAATCACGGGTGCATCTCCATAACGACAGAAATGGCGACGATTTATTCACTGCTTTCTGAGTTATTTTTTCTCTGTAGGTATGTCCATCTTCGGTTGTCCGCCTAGGCGCGGTTTCAACAAGTGCTACTACTTGTGACGAGGTCACACAGTACGTTGAACAGAAGAAGCAAGAGCTTGCAAGAGCATGCAAAACTACTAGTGGACGACAGTTCTCAAGTCCTAAATCTGAGTGCAATTCTGGTCTCAAGCCGGCGTATCGTTAGCAGTAGCAGACGAAAAGATTGAATCACTTTGCTCATTGTGTTCGATGACAAAAAACAGCGGGGATGACATTGACGTACATGAACATGCATGTTACTAACGGACCATCAAATGAATCGTGAATACTGGCCACGTTCGGCCCAGCCCAGCAAGCCCCACTAAATGCGATCATACCTAATCTTGGTGTTTTTATATCCAATCAGAGAAATAGATCCCTCTTTTTCAACCCAATCACAAATCTTGTCAAAAGTAACGATTAAGTAGCATCCCTTTATTTCTCCATGCCGCGTCGCGTCAAGATATCAGCGGACGCTCCAGGCGTGACCGTGACGACAGTGGATGGACGTGCATTGACTTTACGCCGTGGCTTGACATTCTTAGATCGTCCGAGTGCCACTATTTTTTTTCAGGATTTTGCCAAAGCTCAAGGCAAACGACTCGTTATCAATAAGAAAAAATCTGGGGGCGCGCAATACGAATACGTTTGCGCCAGTCGGTTACATCCGTGCAACTTTCATATAAAGTTGCTCAAGAGCCGCAGTGCGCAAAGCTCGCATTTTTTTGTGAGTTCTTTTTTGGCACAACATTCGGCGGACTGTATTAGTGCCCCCAAGCTTACGGTGCGCCAAGCTGCTGACGTCCTATTGGGTGAAAATGGGACACCTACTAATGTAGCCAGTGTGAAACAGTTACAGGAGCAACTGCAACAATTTAGTGGTGAATTTATATCTTCTCGAAAAGCATATCGAGTACGAGATCGAATTTTACATTTAGCCGCAGGAGAATTTACAAAAGGATTTCAAAGGCTTGAGAGTTTACTAACAGGTTTTCAAACGAAAAATCCTGGAGCTCATGTGTCTTTTGAGACAGAAGCGACATCGGGGATATTTCAAAGAGCTTTTTTAGCATATCCTTTTATAAGGGAAAATCAGCAATCAAACGGATTACAACCGGTTTTTGGAATGGAGACGGCGACTTTAATCAGTATAAATTATTGTGGCCAAATGTTTATTATCTTAGGTAAAGATGGAAATAACCAAGTACTTCCATTATGTGTTGCAGTGGCACCACAAGCAGATGTGGAAAATTGGAAATGGTTCTTGACAAATTGTCAACAAGCCCAGCTGGATTTATCTAGCGGAGTAATTATTGCAGATAGATCAAGAACATTAATTGCAGCAGCAGAAGGACGGAGATTGACCATAAGGCAATGCACACAACATATTATTTCAAATTTAAAAGTGATAATCAAGAATTTGGTGACAGTCCAAGTGGAAGACTTAATTTGGCGAGCACAAGCTGCTGATAGTGAGGCAGAATTTACGTCGTGTCTTGGAATGATTGGGTTGATATGTCCAGCAGCAGAAAGTTACTTACGAAATTTCGATCCTCAGGCATGGACACTGTTTTGTGTGGTACAACAGGTTAAGCTTTACGGTTGGAATTCTACCCTTTTTTCGGTGGAAGACAACAAGACGGTGCTTTGTCTTGCTCCATATGACTTGATGCAGCATTATATGGAAAAGTTTATGACACACACTTATAATCAAGGTGTACGTGCTAAAAAATGGGTCGAGGAGGGTAAAACTTTCACCGAGTATGCGGAAAAATTACTTACGGAACAGCGTGACGCGGCCAATTTTCAAGTCGTTCAGCCGTCCAACGATGGTATCATATTTGTGACAGAATCGCGCTCGTTCCCGCCTCGACGCTATCGCGTGGACCTGAATCAATGCGTGTGCTCATGTGCATATTTACTGCAGATGGGCGTGCCCTGCCGCCACTTTCTAGCTGGGCTAGCATTTTTCAAGCGCTCGAGTGAAGAAGAAAATTTTATGGATGCGTGTTTTAGGGTCACGACCTTCGCGGAGCAATATGACACCCAACGTACGGGCAGCATAGAGCTACTGCTGGACTCCGAGTTACAAGAAAATCATGCAGTAAGAGCCCCCGTCGTGGCCCGCAAGCGTGGACGCCCCAAATCGAAACCTTTTTCTGAGAATGATGAGGTGTTGATGACGCCTGCGGTTGCGAGTGCCCTACTGAATGGTAATACGAGTTTGTTGCTAGACAGTGAGGATGCGCGAGAAAAACGGCAATGTTCTACTTGTGGCCTGACAGGACGTAGCAAGTGTACTCGTGAACAAAATGTACCTGCATCCTCTTCGTTGAATGAGGTTGCACCTGACATGATATTCTAGATGTCTTGGTTGCGGCTGGGCAATAGACAATATGATTTCAGATAGCGTGAAGGTTTCAGCAGCGTCTGGTGTGTTGTTGCAGTTATTGCAAATAGTTGGATCACTTGCTGGCAGGTTGAATTTCTGCTTTGATTGGAAGTTGCATTGCAAAACACTGGAGTTTTGCATTTTTCTAATCGACCGATTAGGGCCTGACAAAGAGACCAATCTAAAAGGACACATGCAACATGAAGTCGCCGCGAAAGACATCAAACGTGCTTTTTTCCCCTTACGCTCACGAAAATAGTCTTTTCTGTGCAGGCATTCATTACGTGGACATCGACATTGACCACAGAACCCAAAACCGCGAGCGTCCGCAAGTTGCTGGAGGTGGCGCGTGTCAAATGCACGCATGATAAGGTAAAAGGACATGTGGACTTGAAGCAGTTGGTTAAGGACGTGGACGCGTTAGAAAAGATCCTGGCTCAAGTGCCGTCCCTCGTGGTGTTAAGTCATATGACTTGCAGGACGGCAGCATCATGAAGAACGACGAAGGAGACGCAGTGCTTGTTGATTTGGGTACACGAGCTATAATCTCGCGTGGGTTATCGCGTTACCGTTTGATTGTAGTCGTAAGCCCATGAACTTACGACTGCAATCAGACCATGAACGCGCATCTAGGAGATTTCAGCAAGTAAGCGACGGAGGAAGAAAGACTTGGAGCTATGTTTGATTCGAACTCGTTTTACAAGAGACCAAGAGTTTGATTTGAACTTGGACCGTCCAACTAGACAAGTGTAAGGACATTTGTTACTCTGGCATGAGAGACTTTTTCACACTTGGCCCTAACATCTTATCACGATGGCGAACAAGAGGAGGGTGCGCGGAGTGGTGTTGACATGATATCAGCAAGATACATGTAACGCATGTCACTGAAAGCACAAGAAAAGATCTCTTAGAAAGCAGCTTGACAGAGTCTCGAAGACGCCCCAAGGTAACGTACCCGAATATGCTTATCTTGAGGGAAAGCTACGAGGCTGTGCTCGTAATCATGGCTGGCTATTCGAGATTGATGAAAGTAGCTCTACTGGCTTCAAAGCCCCTGGTGAAAACAGTCAATTGCAAGAGTACTCTGGGAAACAGCCCTGAACGAAATTAGAGTGGACGTCCGCTTACAGTGAACCAGGTGCTAGCCGACAAGGGTGATGTTCATAAACCATAAATGGCAAGCTGGTCTTCAAGCGTGATTTATTCTTTCACCAAATCGAGAACGAATACTCAGCTACTTACTCTCGCTGACCTCTGACTGCCCTTTCGTCTCGACACGATTTCCAATTCAGAACCTCCTCTAGAACACACTAACAAAGCTTGAGTCGCCAATACTTCATCTACGAGCCGGAAGATCCAGGAAAGTATCTCAATATGCTGCACTTTTGTTCTTGTATCATGGTGTTAAAACCCATCAACTAAACTACTCATGTGTCCTTGTGTAACGTTTGCTGCCCTTATCGCCTACAAGGCTTGCTTGCTTTTGTAACAATTGGGTCAGCCATGAGGACCTACGACGCAAAAGTTAAACAGCTTTTCCTTGTAAGGAAGCGCTCAACAACATGCTTTCAATATGGAAAAATGAGTCATGGAAAACTTCGTGTGGACATGAAAGTCGATCATGACAGGGCAGCTGGTGTTAGAAGATATCGTCTTTGACAGGTTTCGCACTGGTGTTATGGTTGAAGTGCAAGACCGGTTACAGGTAAGGTTCGACCTCACCTGGTTGGCTGATTTGTTACAACGTGACACAGGGGACGAGGAGATACAGTCACCACGTCCCATCAAGAGATCATGACATATGGAACGGGGAGATACGGACGCCAAATGGAACCATCATGGGAAGATGGGCGGATCAGACGGACGTCATGTGGAACTTGACATGGTCAAGTTGTAGTATCGATGAACATGCATGTTGTAGAGTTAACGAACGAAGTTAACACTCAATATATTTCACTTTTACTTTCTACTTCTACTGCACAAGTGCACTTCTCAACCCTTAATTTCCTACAGGTTAAGAGCTCAAAAGCTCGCTCCAGACATCTCACCAAGGACCGACTTGTGCGACGGATACTCCGCTATAGAAGGCGCGCCATGCATAAGTAAGGCGCCGAAGACTTCGTCGACGAACAGACGATGACGGCGCACGTGCTGAGGGCGAAGAGTGAAGCGCAAGGACGGAGACGTGAAGATAGTCTGGGTGCGCGAGTGCTACGGAAGGGAGGAGTCAAGCGGAATGGTGACTGGTGTGTTGTTGGTCATCAAGAAGGGGAAAACTCCGAATAAGCTCGGCGACGGATGCAAGATGTCAAGATGTTGACATGGTGCTGGACAATGGGGGAGCCGGGATACCTGCGCAGGTGGCAAGCCCCAAGAGGAAATTTGGTGATGCTATGCGTAGCAGTCAAACAAAGGTAGGGGAAGCCAGGATACCTGCAAAGCGAGGCAACATTGAGGTTGGCCTGCGCAAAGGTGGTAAGCCCCAATCGAGATTGCTGTGAAGACCAGAAACAGTATTGGCCAGCACGGAGGGATGGACACTCAAGCGAGTTTCATCTCATGTCGTCGAGGGGGAGTGTTGGAAGTGCAAGATGCACTGATATCGACTCCAGAGGTTCAAACTACGCTAGGGACTATACAGAAGGCGTTAGAAGGTTCTACGTGCTTCTATGTATTGTAATAGGTCTCAGATAGCTAGAGGAATGGATGGTTCTCACTTGTAGATTGACAAGCCACTGACGAGGCCCCGAGCGGGGGGCCGAAACGCGTCTGGCTCGCGTTAATACACAAGTCATTTGTTTCACTTCATTCTTACTTTCCTACTGGTTATGAGCCCAACGGACGATGTTGGCGGCACAGCTCACCAAGCTGCAACCGCTGTGATGGCCGATGGTCAAGACATGACCGACCACAATTTGGAAGAAAAGTCGGCAGTGCCCGTGGCGGCACTGGACAAGATGTTCGCATTGCTTGGTGACTTGTCGGAGCGGATGCACAGGACGGAATCCTCGCAGGCCGGACAAGACGACCGACAACGCAAGGACTCTGCGGAGTTAAGCATCTTCGGTTCGGCTTTGGGAGCAGTAGGAGGTATGAACCTCCAGGATTTGGAGCATACTCCTCCTCCCAGACGATCGCCGAATGTCTCGCCGGCCATCTACTTTGGTGCCCGACGGCCAGCTTATGCTGGGGACATGGCTGACCCACCGGCTCAGGTCGGAGGCAACTATGGGATGGCTCAGAGACCTGAGCCTGGCATTCACGGGCAGGGCGTACCTGCAGGACAATACCCAGGTGTGGGTATGCAAGATTCTGTGTTTTACCAACCCGGACAAGTACGCGAAGGCGTACCGGATGATCGCCAGCGAAAATTGGCTTTGCAACCCTTCGACAGCAAGGAACTCTACCATGGTCTTGGTAGTGGATTTCTTGAATGGGGCAAAGAGTTCGTGCGACAAGTTGGTTTCTCCTAGCGTGCCTGTGGTTTTGTGTGGCTCGAAGACATCAAGGTTGATGTTCTCGGTCAACACCTTGCAGGCACTGCACAGAAGTATTACCGTCGGCAAGTGGAGACTTGGTGGTCTGAGAGTCAAACCTTGGAGCATGCTATGCAAAGGTTGCTCCAGACCTTCACTACCAAGATAACACCTGCCCGAAGCATGAAATTATTCACCGCGACAAAGTCGTCGCAGCGTAGCTGGACAGAACACTTTCTGTACCTGACGGCCGTGAGTGACGCGTGCGGAGGCACATACAACCTTGTCTTGGACAACATCGTCCACTACGCTGATCCAACGATGCGCATGACAATGTTGTCCTTTTTGAATTTGAACAGGGCCGATTACTTACGACAGGCTAAAGAGCTTGCTCAATTTGCACAGTCGACGGAGCTCGACGTTCGAGTCAAGCATTTCGGCAGAGATGTTGTGAACGTTGTCAAGCCGACGACAGAAGCAAGGAAGTCCAAGAACGTCAAGAAGCGACCTGAAAATTAAGGTTCACAAAAGTGCTACCTATGTGGCAACATCGGACACCTCAAGTCAGATTGCCCGAAGAAAGCCAAAAAGACAACAAGATGCGGGTTCGGGTTGGTCGTTAATGACGGACCGTCAGGTTTAACCAGCAACTGGGTTCTGGACAGCGGCTCAGGACGACATTTGTCAATGACTTGAGTCTGCTTGAAGACGTGGTCGACTGTTGAAACGAATGTTTCACCGCGGCTTCTGATGGGGGACCCCTGAGGATCACCAAACAAGGAAGTGTGGTGATCCAGGTCAAAGCACTTGGTGTTGATAAGACCATCCGACTTTCGATGTTCAATACGCATCAAATTTGGAGCGTAACATCATTTCTTTTGGAAAATTGGAAAAGAAGGGATGCATTCTTGAATACCGCGAAGGGAGGCGTATTCTGGTCTCTCACCCTGATGGTGCACCCATCATGGACGTTGATCGTATCAACGATGTGTTAATTGTTGAAGTTTTCGATGGTGTTTCGATTGGCAAATTTCGTGGATTTGGGTCACCGAAGGATGCGGTTATGACGATCGTAAACGGTGATGGACGTGAACATAGCAAGGTGTTCAACATGGAAGTTTGCTACATTTACATCGTCGACTGGGTCATCTGCGTTACGACACAATCATCAAGATGGCCCGTGACCCTACCTCTGGTATCAAACTAACTGATACTAAGCGTATCAACTGCTTGGCTTGCGCACAAGGCAAGCAAACGAAGAACTTTCAGTCACACAAGGACAGTAGGATGAACTCGCCCATCGATGTGATCGGTGGGGTCATTTTTTCCGACCTTAAAGGTCCTATGACTCCCCGTAAT
This sequence comes from Peronospora destructor, assembly GCA_011800735.1. Classification (NCBI taxonomy): domain Eukaryota; phylum Oomycota; class Peronosporomycetes; order Peronosporales; family Peronosporaceae; genus Peronospora; species Peronospora destructor. Next base: position 103,654 of record WBRY01000043.1, on the reverse strand, counting down.
CGACTCAGATATTTGATCAATTTTATTGATCATCGATCGAACTATTGCCGAGTGTTTCTAGCGAAAACCAAGGATGTTGCTGCGATGAATTTCAAACACTACTTGGTGGCTTTCAGAGGCAATTTAATTACCGTATACACGTTCTACGTACAGACGGTGGAGGTGAGTACAAACCTTTGGGGGCAAGGAAACTGGTGTCTCTCGACAAATAAGCGAGCGAAACAACCAGGCCAACAATGGCAAAGCTAAAAGGATGCACCGCACCATCATGAATATGGTGCGGAGCATGGTGTTTGCAAGTGGGCTACCTTTAAAATTTTGGAGCGATGCTGCTGAGTATGCGGCTTTCATCCTCAGCCGAAGTCCCACCAAGGCAAATGAAGATGTCATCTCGCCTATTGAGATGTTGACCAAGAAACGACCGGTCTTAAATGATATCGTGGTTTTTGGTTCCCCATGCACGGTGCATCTGACCACCACCAACAAGTCTTTGGGTATGCGTGGAAGGCGACCATCATCATCGGAAGGAATGATGAGATGAAGGGGTATCGGGCATACATACCAAAGGAGCGTGTTGTGGTTGTAACTCAACATGTTCAGAATGTTGAGACCCTGACCGATGTCCAAGACAGTGAATTGGTGAACGATTTAAACGGGACCGAAGGTCAGGAAGAGCTTGAAGCAAAACAAGACAAGCGTTCAACCAAAGGTCGTTCGTCCGAATGGACACGTGATCGACACCTGACACGGTCAAGACGCAATGATATCAAGCCAAGTGGCGAAAGTAACATTGATGAAGTTCAAGACGTTGTCAATGCCATCAGGGAACCAGAACCAAGAAACTACGGCGAGGCTATGAAGAGCCTTAACAAGGGCAAGTGGGTCGTGGCCATCAGTGAAGAACTGACGGCTTTGGATGCGAATGATGTTTGGACAGTGGTTGTTCCACCCAAGGATTCGCACGTCCTCCACAACAAGTGGGTCTTCAAGACGAAGACAGACGCTAACGGAAATGTGGAGAGATACAAGGCGAGACTCGTTGCGTGCGGCAACGAGCAATTGTTTGGAATTGACTACACTTTGACTTTCGCTGCGGTGATGGTGCTTGGTACCGTAAAGATCATCTTGGTACTCTCTCGTCGATGAAACGTACCGGCACGTCATGGTGACATTCCAAATGCGTATGTCAAGGCCGAAAAAGAAAAGGACCTTGACATATACATGAGAGTGCCAAGCGGTATGCAAGTTGGACAAGATGTGTCGGAACAACATGGAGTCAAGCATACGAAACAACTTGCTTTACTGTTACAGAAGTCGCTATACGGTCTGAAGCAGGCCGGGAGGCTATGGAGCAAGCTGTTGCACTCAAGGTTGGTTGATTTGGTTCAAGCAGTGTACGACAGATATGTGCTTAAACATCAAGCAGACCGATGAAGATTTCACGGTCGTTGGTGTGTATGTCGACGACTTGTTGGTCACCGGGACTTCAACTGATGTCGTCGGACGTTTTTTTGACAACATGGTGTCGCTTGAGATTAAGGGCTTGGGCATAAACAAGTTCCTGGGTTTGTGCATCGTGTTGGACGATTAACGTGGATATGTGCTGGATCAAGAAGTGACGATCGACCAACTGTTAAAGGACCATGGTTTGGAGACGGCGAACGGTGTTCGAACTCTGATCGGCGACGAATGCAACGACGTGGATAGTCAAGGTTCAGAATTGCTGGCTGCACATCTGGAGTCGGACTACCAAGCATCAAAGCATTTCAGTCCCTCGTTGGGAGTCTACTCTGGATTGCACGTTGCACGCGACCCGACATCAGTTTTGCAGTGCACCACGCAACCAGACAGACTCACAAGCCTACCATGAAGGGCTGGAAGATGGCCAAGCGAGTTGCGAGATATTTGAAGGAATCGAGGTCGTTGAAGTTGTGCGTCAACAGTACAAGCAAACCAGAGGACTCGATCAAAATCGAGAGTTGGAGCGACGCGGATTTTGCTGCGGACAAGTCGGACCGAAAATCGATATCAGGATGCGTGCTGACGATGGACGGTGCAGTAGTATCGTGGGTCTGCAAGAAGCAGGCTGGTGTCGCGCTTAGCATCATGGAGGCGGAGTTTATTGCTGCGTCGCATGCTGGTCGTGAGCTGTTAGGACTGTAGGAACTGTTTGGCGAACTGGATATGAAGGTTGTTGAACGGATGCATATGTGGATGGACAATCAAGCAACTGGAAAGCGAAAAGAGTACTTGACGCGCAAAACATGTCGACATTCGTTTCAAGTTCATCTGCCACTACGCGCAAACCTAGGTCGTGCAGCCCAGCTTTGTCAAGTCTGGAGAAATGATCGCGGATATGTTAACCAAGGCACTACCGGCGCCAAGGATATTGGACCTGCGTGGGATGTTCAAGTTGAAGGCCATCCAGGATGATATCGAGGAGGAGTGCTAGAAGATATCGTCTTTGACATGGTGTTATGGTTGAAGTGCAAGACCGGTTACAGGTAAGGTTCGACCTCACCTGGTTGGCTGATTTGTTACAACGTGACACAGGGGACGAGGAGATACAGTCACCACGTCCCATCAAGAGATCATGACATATGGAACGGGGAGATACGGACGCCAAATGGAACCATCATGGGAAGATAGGCGGACCAGACGGACGTCATGTGGAACTTGACATGGTCAAGTTGTAGTATCGATGAACATGCATGTTGTAGAGTTAACGAACGAAGTTAACACTCAATATATTTCACTTTTACTTTCTACTTCTACTGCACAAGTGCACTTCTCACCCTTAATTTCCTACAGCTGGAACACACATAAAAAGTAAGCAAACACGACACATCCATGATGTCGCACTCACAGACAACACAACGCAAACGAGCAATAATTATTTGCGCTTATGCATGAAGGTCGTCATCATATTTAGGTACATTCCGTCTCTGCTAAAGACCAGGTTCGCTTTAACTTGATGTTATTTACGTAGTTTTCCGTCCCGCCTTGCCCTTGTCCCAGTAGTCCTCTTCACGCACAACTACTACCCTCTGATATCCGATCTGACTACTTCCTGATGTCTTAGCTGACACTACGTCGGTATATCGAAGATCAGTTTACCTGTGATATTCAATACTGCAGTAAGATCCGTGTGTTGTCGTAACGCCCGCAAAAAAAGACAGTTCTCGTCCATCTACGTCACACTGGCGTACATGTCGTCTGATCGCCATGTTCATCTCCATACAATATCTTAGTGTAAGAGTAGCCAGGGAAGAAGAGAGAGCACGCGCGCTTGAATCAGTTTTATTCGTTCCTCACACTTCCATTGTACGTCAGAGTGTTGGTCAGTCAGCCGCCTTCCTCTGTGTCTCGACCAATCACGTGTCTAACTTGTGCCTCCGCCCCCTCTGTACTCCATGGCCAATCGCCATCCTCCTGACCTCGGGGCGCTGCCAGAAGACAGTCAATACGACCACACGCCTGTATTGGGCTTGCAATATCAGCAACAAGTGTCTTCCTCTGCCGCAAGAAGCAAGCAACTGCTGTCCGAGGCATCAATGGATGCCCAAAATGCAATCAGTGAACTCACTAAAGCCAAAGAACATGATACTGTGGGAATGATCTCAGTTCATGGGTGGATGCATAAACAAGGTAGTCGGAAATTCAAAGGTCCAGTTGCTAAAAGTTGGCGGAAACGGTATTTTGCCCTGGAAGGGGCGAAAATGTACTATTTCCAGAACGATGTCGATTGTCGCAAGTATTTTAATTCACGGAATGGCGAATTAGTGATTGGAGCAGTGGATTTACGCGATGCTTTTAAACTGGAACAGAGTGAACGTCTTGATTTACCCGCCAGAGGAATTGTCATTCATACTCGTCATCGAGCATGGCTTATGTGTCCCGAAACAGACCAGGATTTTACCATGTGGTTTGATGCATTGGAGTTTACTGTCATGTCAGCGGGCTCTGGTAATGTTGTGAAACGAGATCTTCCAAATGTTCGTGTGTATGAGATGAAAGGACGATCTAGTTACCGGTTTTGGTACGTGATCTTTGTCATGACAGCTCTTATTGAGCTTGCAGGGATTGTTCTCTGGTTTCCATTAGGTATTGAACCCTGTGATGTGAAATACAAGCCGGAGACTTGTGCCGAAATCCAATTGCTCTATGCTGAGCCACTCCAGTGTGGTGACAAACCATTTAATGGAATGTGGGACCCTCCGCAGTGGTACCACTGGTCAGCTGGTATTGAAACGGTACGATGTTTTAAAGAACCTCATATTGGGGATTGGGTGTCGTACTTTCTCTTCTACTTTTCCGAGTTTATCAGTATTTCGTTGGGGTTTCTGTATTACTTGGGAATGTGGCGACCGGTGCGTCGTGGAGCTCGGTATCTTCGTGATTTTGAGCCACATTTTCCACCGGAAAAGGTATTTTGCTCGTACTTTCTTGGTGTGTGTGTGTTGTTTTTTGATACGAAATAACGTTTTTCATGCTGTTTTTTCTACTTGCACTTATATAGTGGCCAACGGTTGATATAATGCTGTGCCATTATGCTGAACCAGCAGATGATACCATTGCAACACTGGAGAAAATCATGAGTTTGGATTACCCACCACATCTTTTCCATGTCTGGATTTGTGACGATGGATATTGTAAATCCAAGTGGGAAGCTGGTAGTCAAGTACCTAAAGTCAGCGTCAATACTGGTGTGATTGAAGATGCTGGTGATGTTCGTCACGAAGTGGCGCAGTTCATGTACGATCGTGTGTGTGAATCGTACGAGCTGGAGGTGGACGAGTGGCGCAAAGAACACACGACTGTAAAGATGCCGACGGATGCGAATCCACGCATTGTGAACCGTATTGACTGTGCTGTCGGCTCGGTCCGTGATGATTACCACTATCACGGGCTGCCCAAGCTGACGTTTGTCGGCCGTATTAAACCACCTGTACACCATTCGAAAGCTGGGAACATTAACAATGTACTGTACAATGAAGGTGCTTGTGGTCGCTACGCTATCATTCTGGATAACGACATGAAGCCCCACGAGATGTTTATTCAAGCTACACTTCCGTTCTTTTTTGATGCACCACAGAACTCCAAGATTACACGATGCTGTGCTCCAGGGTGTGGTGACATTGGTAAGATTTGTTGTGCGCTGTGTCAGTCAGCCGGCGTGCCGGAAGCCCAGATCATGTACTGCTCGAAGGACTGCTACAATGCATCGGGACACGTCACGTCGAGTATTCACCGTCGCCAGACGCAAAACACCTTGTCGGAACGCATGATGTGTGCTAGCTGTGGCAGCAAGATCAATCAAGCGAAAGGGTTGTGCCGCAAGTGCAATCGTGCAGTGAGCCGACGTGGCAGTAATCCGTTTGTGGGTGTTTCGGCTGATGATTATTCGGACCACGTTTCGGTGAACCAGGTCGGCTATGTGCAGACACCTCAGTACTTTGAGGACTGCCTGCAGTTGCGCCTCGGTGACCCGTGCGGTCACCGTAACTCGACGTTCTTTGATTCAGCGCAGACTGGTATGGATGGATATGACTGTGCTTCGTTTGCTGGGACAAATGCTATATTCCGCCGTGAAGCTCTCGACTCGGTTTGCGGTATCCAGTACGGATCATTAACTGAAGATGCTTACACTGGCAAGATGATGGTGGACAAGGGATGGAAGGGCTACTACTTTCGTAAGGATCTCGAAGGCGAGGAGGCTGACCGTATTCGTCTTGCAGAGGGTGCTGTGCCTGAGTCTGTGGCAGCTGCCTTGGCCCAACGTAAGCGTTGGGCGAAGGGCAACTTCCAGATCTTTTTACGCAACAAGAAGAGCTTGGTGGACCCAGAGTGGACGCCACCGCAAGTTGAGCTGCCACCAAAGCGCAAGATCAACAAGTTTATGCGCTGGGTATTCTTTATGAATCTGACGGTGTACCCGATCGGCTCTTTCCCGGCTATTTTCTTCTTCTACATCACTGGCTACTTCCTCTACACTGGGCAAGCTCCGATCTACACGTCAGGACTGCGTCTACTCATGGCTCTTGTACCTAAGATTGTGGCACAGAGTATTCTGTCGGCCTTGTCGAATCGAACCGTTGACAACGACGACGTGCTGCGTAGTCAACAGACGTGGTTTTCGTACGCGTTTGTACACGTTATAGCTGTGTTTGAGACGTTCTACTGGAAAATCACGGGCAAAGAGGCCACGTGGGCCAACACGGGCGCTATTGGTGGCAACAGTATCATGGAGTTGCCGAACCTGTTGGTGTTCATGTCGATGGTATTTGGGATGATGTGGGATAGTGTGCGCTACTTTGCGGGCTACAATAACGCGGCCACGATTCACGGCACTCCCCTCTACTTTGCATCGCTGTTCTTGGGTGGTTTTTTGGCTAGTCAATTGGGTCCCATGGTGCGTATGAGCGTGCAGACGTATTTTGGCTGGAGTCACAAGAGTATGACGGACCAGGGCAACATTGTGGGCAGCTTTTCGCTTGCATTTGTGCTCATTATCCTGTGTATTTGGGTGTACGTCGAGACGCCCAATCACTCCATCTTTGGGTAAGTATTGGCTAGAGAAGCTCCATTTGTCGAGAGACGCCTACTGAGGCTACAGGCTTAGGACGTGGTTGTTTCGCTTGGCGCCATCACGAGCGAAACTGAAAATTTACGTCTATTTGCATTCATTACCCATCGGGTGGTCTCTACAAAGTGCCGGTCTTTCATTACAATGCAGTAAACATCGCCCTCAATTGCGTTTTGATATCCATAAGCAAATTGCACGCGGTGAAGTCGTTATAAGCAGCGGATAGTTAGTTCATAGCGATTTATTGTAAGATGACGCATCAATTATATAAAATTGTTATTCGTCACCATGCAGTAATTCTTGATGCTACTTACACCGACAATATAACAATAACACGTTTTTCCATTATTTGAATTGGATTTTAAACTTCTCGCCTGTTTACGTCTGTCTTGGCTTCCTTCCTTCTAAGCTTCGTTCCCAATGCGACGGTTCGACGCAGATAAAGAGAACCGCGTGGTACCCACCACCTCCATCCTTTTGCAACGTACACTGCTATCATCTCGCCAGCTAAAACCCGGGACGACCTCCATCGCGTCTGATGCCATGAAGCACCAAATGGATGGCTCACAATATCCTCGTAAAGCGGGCGGAGAGCGATCGACTGCGTCTCGACGGCCTTATAACGATGCACCATCGTCTCAATTGAGCTCCTACCTTCACGATAAAAGCTCAGGTTATTACAAGTCGGTCACTACTTTGACCAAAAGCTCTGGACATTTGACGAAACCTTCAACTCTATCAAGTCGAGCTGATACAAGAATGGACACGAAGACAAACGAGACGTTGTCATCATCGTCATCGTCGAGTAAAAAGACGTGGAAATTGAATGATTTTGACATTGGTAAACCATTGGGCAAGGGCAAGTTCGGGAATGTCTACTTAGCTCGTGAAAAACAATCCAAGTACGTCGTTGCACTTAAAGTACTGAACAAACAGCAGCTTATGAAGTCCAGTATGGAACATCAGCTCCGTCGGGAGATTGAGATCCAGTCGCATTTGCGCCACAAGTCAATACTGAGATTATATGGCTATTTTTACGACAGTAAGAGGGTCTATCTCATCATTGAGTATGCGCCGCAGGGAGAGCTTTACAAGAAACTCACGCGAGCCGGACGTTTTTCCGAGAAACAGTCGGCATTGTACATTCAAGAGATGGCACGTGCCCTTATGTACATGCACAGTAAGCACGTGATCCACCGTGATATCAAGCCAGAAAATCTGCTCGTCGGCTTTAATGGAGAGCTTAAGATTGCAGATTTTGGGTGGTCAGTACACGCGCCGTCTTCAAGACGGACGACGCTCTGTGGGACTCTGGATTACCTCCCACCTGAGATGATTGAAAATAAACCCCACGACGAAAATGTGGACGTGTGGACACTTGGTGTCCTCATGTACGAATTCCTAACAGGTGCGCCTCCGTTCGAGACGGAAAACACCAAGGAGACGTACCGCCGCATTGCACATGTAGATCTCAAGTTTCCGAGCTACATGTCTTCCGACGCTCGAGATCTGTTGGTAAAGATTCTGCGACACGACCCCCAGCAGCGTATGCCGCTAGAGCGTGTACTGGAGCATCCATGGATTGCGCAGCATTGCAAAAAGTCCAGCGCTAGTGTACAGATACAGTAGTGAGCGTAGTGTATTCCATGCACATTGCATTTATGTCAAAAGGCAGCTAGTTTTTCTTTAATGTGGTGTCTCCTGTGGCTTTTCAAGAGCTTTGGCCGCTTCTTGTGTCTTGTGTTTGGCTACAGATATCTCTTGACAATGGACATCGGCGATCTTCTGATAGCTCTTTGGCAGCTCAAATTGCTGGACGAATCCATCAACCTATAGCAGATATTGTGACTTAGATAGGAAGAGAATAATGTCTGTCTACTTGTATGCTAACAGCTTCATCACCTGCTCCTCTAGTTCCTGTTTCTGCTTTCCAACAGTTTTTTGGAACGATTCAAAGACATGAGAACGTTGGGTATCACTCTCAGTGGACTGAAGCATCTCTTGTTTGAGTTGACGAAGCTCCATGAGCTTCATATGAACCTCATCACGAGCACTACGACTGCGTTGATAGGTAGCGTGATTCGTTTGACGGATGATATACATCGAGTCCTCTACGATCTCGCGAACCATACGCGATGTCTTACCACCCATGACGTCCTAGGCCCAGGTTTAATCGATTATTCAAGTGTTGTGGATGGAAATGATTAATCCATGGTAATGTGGTGTACATTTGGAATAACGTATCGATATTAAACTGCTGGTGCTAATATGTCGGCGTATCTGCAGGAAATGATGGACCGTAAGTGCCGTAATACGCTGTGGATAAAGATAGCGAGTAGCTGTGTGAATTAAGAAGACAATGAAGATGCGAATGGTGCTCTTGTTATGTATAATTGCTTGCTATTTCACACGTAGAGACCATATCGGTTATCACGAATGACGGCCGCAATATCATCGTACGTTCAAACTTCTTTCACTTAAAACCACAACCGCGTTATAATGCAATGGTACTGACTGATTTGTAACTTATATGGTCGGACTGACGTAGGGTGTGCTCAAGGGCTTTGACCAGTGTGTAAACGTGGTCTTAGACGAAAGTTTCGAACGTGTTTTCTCGCTCAAGGAGCCCGTGGAAGCTGTAGAACTCGGACTCTACATCATTCGTGGTGATAACATGTACGTATTGCTGTGCGGATAAGTGTAGAGATTTAGTAAGACGTGCTGATGAATCTGACCGGAAGATATTGCTCCCCCTGGCTCTGTAGTTCAGTGATCGGTGGTGTGCCGGATAATATTCGAGAACAAGTGATCGATGACCAGACGCGCGCGGCGCCCTTGAAACCACTGGTTCATTAACCCTACGCAGTAATTTACTCGGCAGCTGCATGCTTTCTCTGTGCGTTGATTTATTCAAGTTGTCTGTAGGAATTGGTTTTGTCTGTTCTATGATGTGGAGTTTTGCACAGGTTACTAGCCGTACGGAGATTGTTACTTTATGGCAAAAGAGCACGAGAAGTCTCTAATGAATGGTGCAGTATTGAAAAGCTTGGTTGGAGATATTTTGCAAGCACTAAAGAGGGAATTTTGGCAAGGGCCGAGCAAGCTGATGCTGGACAGATGCTAAAGAGAGAATCAGACTGCTTGGTGATCAGGATGACGAGTATACCGAGGAAGTTACTAATGAACGCCTAAAACCGATGCGACCATACCGGTATCATCGGTTTTAGGCGTTCATTTTTGTGTCAAACTTATTTTTTAATTTCCATAGCTCAGAAATGCGCAGAGTGATTGTCGTCCACCCTCTCGTTCGCAGCGCATCCACCGCCTACGTGCGACCCAATTGGCTAGAAAAGAATTGTGGTGACGTGCCTATGCATCCGCAGGTACAGCACTCAAAGGCCAGTGAAATGCTGCGTGGTGGCCACGCACTGCAAGTCGCCAACGCTAATATGCTAAACGCTAAGGTCTCTATTATTGCAAGAGTTAATAATGCAATTGTATACATTATGGCAGGATGGTATAATACCTATCCCTTGGTTTACTAACGAAAGATGAATTGTCATGTAATCAAGACATACCCCCGTAATCATTCTAAAAAGTACAAGGTGGGCGAGACATGTGTTTTTTATTACAGATGGGAAGTAATTTATCAGCTAAGACAAATATATTATTACTATAGGAACTGCAAGAGATGGAAAACAAGGCCGTGCAACGTATTGAAGAAGCTGTTTGGACAAAAGCCTTTCGGTTCCGTCCGAGTCTTGTAATTCCAGCTGTGGAACTCAGTAGTTTTGTTGTTGGTACGTCTTTTACCAGATGTTACAGCGGTACAATTCTGATCTTTGTGCTTTTTCTGATTACAGGTAGCGTGCTGGGTGTGCTGGGAGACAAAATTAGTACATCGTATTTATTGGGAGTAAAAATGGCCGTGAGCGACTATTATAATGACCAGATCCGCGAAATTTACGCTACCAAACCTGAGATGGTCGAACTCAAAGAGGTTTGCTGATTGCAATGCTAAAATGACTTGTTTTATTTGTTATAGTGGGCTAATGAACGATTGTCTTGGGCTATGAAAGTTATTCAAGGTGGCACGTGATAAGGAACAAGATTATGTGGACGCGCACACGTCTGGCAATTTAAACCCGAACGACGGTAATTCAGACCCCGTTGCGACGTTCGCGAAGGCCTCATTGAAGGTGCTGGTTCAAGCCGCTAAGTTTGTGTAAGACTTGTAGTTGTGGTCATTGAAATAGGTGTTCACTCCGTTGATCAACCTAATGCAACAAAGCTGACAACTCGGAAACTTTCTTGTTAGTAGAAAGATAATGATATTTTGTTTAGCTAGCAAATCCTGTTCATTCGATAGACTTAAACAGCAGGACGTATTGCCGATCAGCACGGAAGAATAGCAAGTGCTGAGGAGTAGTAGGTATAAAGTATTGTACGAGATAGAACAGCCGAAGCTTTACCCGTCAGGTTAGTTCGTTTCGGGTCGGTCGCAATGTTTTTTTTACTCAATCGCGTTGGGTATTGCTTGTAGGATCTGGATATAGTGCTTTTCTTTCGTCGCAGTCCCAGTTCCAGTCACAAGATTGTAAGATACGGCATCTTCCTAAGCCGGTGATGCATCGAGACCGTGCTTGGAGCTTAAGGACGGCAAATGGCGACTGATGGAACAGATGCAGTAAACGGCGTCACTTTAAAGGTACTTTATGTATTCGTTGTTGCTCTTCAAGCGGGGTCTTACTTTCTATAGAAATGCAACAGGCGGTGAATGGACTACAGCCGCTGAAGTCCTCGCTGCTTGTTTGAACGCTGACTCGTGGCTTTCAACGGGACTTCGCTGCTCCAGTACTTGCGTTTGACACGATCCACCGTCCGCGTTGAGAAGAGCTCAAAGAAGGTCGAGGCTGTGTCAGCAATACAGGAATAATCAGGACCGTCAATATTGCGTGTGTAGATGAAGATGCGGAAGCAAAATGGAAACGTCTGAGCTGGGGCTGAGCGTGTTGCCTTGCGCTTCTTCTTTAACATGGGGTGTACCTTCCATACATCAGGCAAGAAGAACCAGGTGCTTCGGATAAAGCCGTCCTGCACATGAGCAAGACTTCCTGAAAGTTTTGATTTTGAATTGGGTGAGTCAGCAGTTTCCGTGGACGGGTCATGAGGTGATTTTGGCAGCAACACACGACGCTCTTCCATTTCCACAGCCTGGAAGCATGTGAACTGAAACTGTTCAAAGAGTGCAGCATTTGGGAACGACGGAGGTGCGCTGAGATCTTCTAGGAGATTTGTGAATTCTTTTTGGGGGACCCGCTCGAAACGACCAAGAATAAATATTTCACGCGCGCTACTACCTCCACAGGGAACGCCCATATTGCTCTCTCGTTTCATCTGCTGTGTCGATGTTGCTGGCAAGAATTCGGAAGCTTTCATGAATGCGTGACAATACACAGGTCCTCGGCACACACCGACACTCGAGTGCTTACGATTGTTCATCTTCATCGAATAAAAATCGTGGTGCTCCGGGCATGATGGAAAACACTGCAGGTTCTTCCGTCCATTCTTCCAGTAACAGTTGTTTAAAGCTGTCAGTAATTGAATTTTTGAAGACTGGTTTGGGGCCACAGGACTCGTCGTCAGAAGTGGCATTACTTCTTCAGTCATTAAGCTGCCTGTCTCTAGCACGGCTCCTGAAGTGCTTAAGTGGACGTCATGTTTATCAAGTTTTGACGATTGCAGTAGGCGTCTAATCGTGTGTCCCTCTTCGGCACCGCGCAGCGATTCTGATGCATTCGATCGGTAATTTCCGTGATCATTTGCGTTCACGCGGACTCCAGAACTCTCAAGTTCGCCAGCGAGCGTGCGTGCTGTTGAGGGGGTCGAGTGGCAGCGAACTTGATTCGTCGTCCAATTATTGGTTGCGGTCAAAGTCTCCTCGTGACTTTGAACTGGTTGATAGAGAGGTGATGCTGTCGATACGCTTGAAAACAGTGGGTGGCGTTGGTACGAGGGTGCGTAAGCCTGGTGCAAAGCTGACATCGTACGCCTAGTTGTGTCGGGTGTGCTCTCAAAATAAGGGTATCCGTTTGACACAGTTTGGCTCGATGATGCATTGAAGAAGGGCTGACTATGCTGTTGATGATAGTACTGGTTGTCGTAAATGTCTGCGGAAGCTCCAGTCCAGGTGTTTATGTCTTCGAAAAGTAGCTCCGAAGGTTCCAGACTGTGCGGAAGCCACGGAGCAAAACTTTCCATTTGTACAGGAGAGGCATCATCAGATGGGCAGGATACGACATCGCCAGGTAGTTTCCCAATAGTGACCGGAAAGTCCGCACCTCCTGAATTAAAGCTTGGAGTGCATGATCTGCTTCTGAATGTGGCACTGTTTTCCGTCGTTCCTGTACTTACCGCCTGCGTACGAGAAGTAAGTCCCCCGAATGCGAGTAAGGAAAACGCATTGCCAGTTCCCGATTCTGTCTTACCGCTCATGAACCAACTGGTACCCGGATACGGCATTGAAATGACCGGCAAATCGTGATCTTCGCTCTCCAGTGCAAGGTTGTTCATCGGCTCGTTGAGTTGGTTAAGAGGAGAAGATACAGTCGCAGACCCCAAAGGCATCCCTCCATTCGCGTACTCATCTTCTAAGTATGTATCATCAAAGGAGTTTGACGAGATCATGTTCCAATCTGAATGGTTGTAAGCTTCGTTTCCATTAGTGCTGACAGGAATGGTCAACGGACCACTCAACCCAGAGCTCTGAAATCCCGACGACAAAGATGTGACAGTGTCGGCCCCCTGAAGCGCCGAGGATAAAGAGGTCGCGAGCCCATTGGATGCACCAGTGTTCTGCGTGCCTTCCAAACGAAAGTCTTCACGCCTGAAGCTTGGCCGCTTGCCCTCACCTGAAATCAAGCATCGCAGCTTTAGGTCTGCGTTGTTGTCTCCATCTTTGTCGGCAAGCCTTCGCGGACTAGACGTTGCGTTGTCTAGTGAATGGCCACCGAAAATTTGAAGTTGGAGTGTCGAAGAGAAAGTCATTGAGTCGAGTTTACCGGAGTATGACAAATCAAAGGTCTCCTCTCAGGAAGTTGTAAGTGCTATTCAACGCAGAGCTACAAGGTGACTTCGAGCCGCTGCGAAACTTCATAAATGTGGCGAAATTGGGATCGAGCACGCTATCGGGTGGCTCTCTCTTGACGAATTTCTGCTGGGCTATGGAGCATATCTGGACGGTAAATTATAGCAGATTTTTTCTGGGCTTTTACCGGTTAATGTGGTCAAGTCAGCTGTGAAGTCCCAAGGGGGTTTTATAGCCGGGCGACGTGCTCTGACGTGCTTTCGTTTGTCAGTTTATCAGGCTTTACTTGATTATCGAAACTTTGATGAACTTGGTTGATTGTCGCGTCCCTATACGGGACGGGGTCCAAACAGCGGAACAAAGATATTGCAGTACGAATCAAACGTCGAAAGAACCGTGATACTGATAACGAAAGCGTGTCATGTTGTTCTCTAGCCGCATTCTGGAGCCAATGGGTTCTACTGAACGCACAGTTGTTGGCGCCACAAATCGGTGTCAGATGGTTCGAAGCAGTCTAATCCACAGTAACCTGCATATCAAACTTGCAGCGTGATCTTCGCTAACGTGCGAGTTATCGGTTAACCTGAAAAAATTACCGCGCTTTGATGCAGCTGAGACCTGATTCATGGGACCGGGTTCGAATGACGCAAGTAAGGGCTGGTGTCTGAGACTTGACGTGAACTAGGTTCCTCCTATCTGTAGGAATCTTTCCACATACTCTTTAGTGTGCGCAAGTTCCAAGTCAACACATTATGGTGAGCTGTTTGCAATTGATTGAGCATCATTTCGCTGTTTGTTTACCTCTTGTGGTAGCAAAAACCGACTTCAAACAGATTCTGGTCTACTTGAATGGTCATGTCCGGTGTTAGCTATGTCTTGATAATGGACGTATGCGTCAAGGTTCGTAATTAGCCCGGACCTGCTGTCTAAAAGTGCACAAAACTTGGATTGTTGTACGTTCGTGTCCCATACATGCACTCACCAAATTTGGTTTACGAAAAGACCACGATTAGCACAGTGGTGGAAGATTTTAAGTTTGTGGAAACCGCGACTTGTGCCTCAAAGCACAAGTAGATGTCCTGGATCTTGACAAGGTGTACGTAGTAAGCACATTCCTCGTTATCTACCACAGAAGTGAATGATCATTCCAGTTGAAACACTAAATGAAATTCCAACTCATAGCACTAAATGAAATTCCAACTCATAGCACAGGGAGTAGTCAAAACAACGGGAGGCGTCAAAGAGCGTTCAGTTCATTTACTTTGGACAAAGGATCGCGTGGCTTTGTTAGGGTTGCATTTGGTAGGGTCAAGACTAGTCACTGGTTCCATTTTGCATCGCGTCCCACACTGGGAACTTGAGAGAAATAAATTCATTACACTTTAGACATTGGGAACTGAGACCGAACGGGTTATGGTGGTTAATCCAACTTCAAGGCCGTTATGTCACCAAGTAGGACTAAAATCGTCCAATAAGGTTGAGATACCAAAAGTATTTCAATAAATTTCGATTCGTCAAGTTCATAGCCTTTTTATCTTTCAAAAATTAACAAAAGTGGCTTGCTAGAAATAACGGTTGTGGTCTTGGACAAATACTGCGTTCCCATCCTCGACGCAATATACCTTCTCGGAAGATCAAGTGTAGTATCTGCAAGCCTGAAAATAGTCTTTCCGTTTTGATCTATTGGTGGGAGCTATTTGCAATAATAAATTACCAATAATAATAATATAATACTAAACACACATGTGTCAAGCCTAGATATTTTATTTCAGTCTTTGTATTACTACCGGTATAAGAATAGTATATACATTATCCATCAAAGATAATAACCCAAGAAACATGAGCGCTAATCGGCCGCGCAGCGCTCAGGGCTGCATGCACGAGGATAACGACTTATTGGTAGAGGACTTGCTTGCACTCAAACAACGTGTGCGTGAGTCATCTCATTTGGCCTCCAATTACGGACGCGCCATCGCTTCCGTCCGTGCGCATCCGACGCCTCTGCGCAGCGCCCGGGAGGCCAAGCAGCTTAAGAATATCGGCAATTATCTGGCCAACAAAATCCATAGTATTTTGATAAAAAGGGGCTTATTGCCAGTAGAACAAACAGTTGCATCTAATGCACGGCTTCTGACGGCAGTAACACACGTAGAAGCTGAGATATCGACCCGTAAGTCGGCATTAAGGACACCAGAACGTCCAATAAGGGATTATATTCCGGCTTATCGTAAACGTAAGGGGATTTTTTCGTTAAAATAAGGTTATGGTTTTTGACGCTAAATTAGAGGTATCTAATCGTATACTGCAGAGCCATGGTACGTGCTATTAGCGTTGCAAGAAGCTCAAGCGGTGGATAGCGACGCAGCAATATCGAGTGACTCGTTGCTACAGATAATGCTGGCGGCTGGGGTGAGGTGGTTTGCTATTGTAACAAGTTACTACTCTTGTGTACTAATTCTTGATCTAGTATGAAGGTAATCGAAGCAAATTACGGACGTGTCTAACGTCACTCAATGGAACGCACAAGGTGATAGAGAGGTCGGATACCGGCTATTACTATCTGACGGACATCGGTCAACGTAGTGCAGAATTGTGTCCTGGATCACTGACCGGATCATCTACATATACTGCTACTCCTGCTACAAATACTTTATGTTTTACGTCGGACGATATCTCGAGGCAGCAGATTTTGACAAGTAGAGTTGTCCAACGATGTCCATTAAGTTCTAATTCAACATATATCGAAGTGGAGGACTCGGATGTTGAGGTTGTGAGTGAAGAATTGCCGGAACCAGAGCCGGAAAGAGTGAACAGGAGCTGTACAATTCCTGAAGACTTTGTTCAAGAGACAGATTCGTGGGAGCTGGTGCTGCTGTTGGATCATCGCGAGATCATCGAACGACGCAATCCGCGCATTCTAGAGAGAAAGTTGCTAGAGAAAAACGTGAACTGCGAGGTGCGTGCACTTGGAGTTGGTGATGTTCAATGGATAGCTCGCCGACATCGTATTGGCGAAGAAACACAGGAATTCATGATGAACGTCATTGTCGAGCGAAAAGAAGTTAACGACCTGTCGGGCAGTATCATTGACCGTCGCTTCTTCGAGCAGAAATTACGTCTAGCAACCGTGCGTGAGAATTGTGGCAACGTGCGTGTTATTTATCTTGTTGAAGGCTCCCTATCACAGATAACCACCGTCCGCACCAGTAGTCTTAATACGGCAATGGGTCGAACCCAAGTCCAAAACAACTTTTTCGTTCAGCAGTGCCAGAACGCGGATGAGAGCGTGACGTTCCTCGCTCGTGTATACGCACGTCTAGTTGCCAACTTCCCTCCGAACCCGAGGACTGCCAAGCCTGCTTGCTCGCACCTGCTGTCCCAAGGTAGATACAACGCGGACGACTTCGCACGAGTATTTTGTCTGCCACCGCGGACCTTCATCTCGTTTAACTCTCAGTTTCGGAAGAAGTCTCAGTTTACCGTGCGTGACGTTTTTCAGCAGATGCTCTTGCAAGTGCCCGGGCTGAGTGCTGCCAAGACCGTGGGTCTGTCAGCGAAGTACCAGAACTTCCTCGAGTTGGAAAGTGCTTTACGTCAACGTGGCCGAGACAGTGAAGTCGAACACGTTCGTTGTGGGAAAAGCCAGCGTCGTCTCGGCTCTAAGGCACAGCGGTACCTTTGCGAGTTGTTGACTTCTAGTGGATACCCGGAAGATATGTGATTGTCGAGTTGATTCCAGCGTGGCAACTTTTTCGTTTCACAGCTAGACTTGGTGGCATGTATAAACGACCTACAAGTTTGCATGTACACAGTACGGTCAAAAGACGGTTTGTCTGCACGCCCTCAGTCCGAATGCACAACACAGCCACGTGAATGAAACAGTGATTTACAAATACAGCTGAATGCTACTCCGTTTCCAGCTTACGCTAAGGCGAGCACGCAAGTTTGTCGATTACAAAAGGCCAACGAACTAGATCGGCTGCACGAGCAACCAGAAGGATATTGCGTCGCGTCGTCCACGACCAGAGTAGCCCGTTTTAATGTCGACAGTCCTGATCTTTGGTGAACTAGCTCACAGTGCCATTCAGAAATACACTGAAAAGATCGCGCTGAGGTCTCGCTGGGTCACGATCAGACGGAGGCCCATGTATCATGGTATCGCCACTATTCAAGCTTCGCGAGCAAGTTGCACCACTCAAACCAGCTAGTGACACCACTAACGTCGGGAAGTAGTGCTGGTGTACTTATGACAGTCTCTTTATGCTTGCGGTGAACAAGATTGTATAAAAGCACGTAGCTCCAGATGTCGAACAATTGAAGGCTTGCACGCAAGAAGTTTGTAAAGAAGGAATTCAGGCAGAATAGAGATACGCTAAACGTGCGCTCATTTTGGATGCAGTTAGCTACCACAACCTTCTTCGCTGGCTTCTTGCATGACGGATTATCATTGCCACGGTACACTCACTACGGTGACCGAGTCGACAGCACTGGGATGCAAGATGACACTTTTTTTCGGAATATACTTTATATGTAGGATAGGTACAAGCTCCTGTTAGTTACACTTCTCCTTGGATAGAGGAATCCAAATGTCAGTGCTGGCATCAAGTTGTCATAAGCCGTCCAAATCTTCGTTTGGTTTTAGCAAGTGGCATGATTCGTCAGCTGGGTGTCCATGTTTCAGGATCGGCCATCCTACAGGGAAGGTAACTTACTTTTCTACACTAGTCGCGATAGGAAACGCAGTGCAAATGGACGTATAAGTCACGATAACTTCATGTGCTGAAGCGTTGAGGGTGTCCGTTTCCGAATAAACGTGTCTGAAACCGACCTCTCAAGTGCATTATTTGCCGTTGGCGCAAGAGGGACGGACGTAGTATTGTCAAAGGCCCCATCCGAGACTTACGTGTATCGCATTGTCGTTTAAGGATCCCCATGTTGTTCACTCCCCCCAGCAATTGAGATACGAGAGCTTCTTGACATTTTGATGATATCCGTCGCACATTCTTACCCGTACTTGTCACGATACACGAACGCGCCCACCTCAATTGCAAACCGCTGGAAGCGAAATGCATGTCCGTGGGCCCAATCAAGTCGGGCGTCTTCCTGGCATGAGAAAAGCTCTGCATACCGTCGGTTTGTTGTCGCATGAGGTAAGAGACAGCATGGCCACGAGTATATCGAGATGACGAGCACCCCTACCGCCAGAAGTGGAGGAAAGCAACTCCACACTGAGGAACTTGTGTGTGTACAATGGCTACATTGTTTTCGGTCGCAGCCACGCACTACTTTGCACGTACAAAGTAAGGCTATCTAGCCCAGGAGGAGTAGATATTTAGGAGCACTAAATTAGAAAGTCCACTATGCAATGTTCCGATTTGGCATTCTAAACCACTTCGACTTTTTTACTTTAAATTCAGGTGGTTCCTCCGTGTAGCTATTTTCCCCAGAAGAGAAACTAAAAACGGGTAAATAACCAATCAAACATCGCCGTCTTCCACTAATGCCGCCTAGTAGCAGCGTCCAGTCGACGTCTCTGAGCGTCGCCCAGGAGACGCTACTGAACGTATTAGAGCGCCACGTGCAGCTTAAGACACAAGAAGAGACTCACGCATCGAGTTTACGTGTGCATCGACATCCAGAGATGCTCGAGACCCTGCGGGAGTTTACAACGCCGCAAGTGTCCCGTTCTTTGATTAAAGTGCCCCTTCGTAATACTACAAGCCCTGGCCCATTGGACCCTTCATTTTTCCATCTGATGTCACAGATGGACACTTGTATGTCACGATGGTACCGTCTCTACACTCACGCCCAGGCATCCCATGCCCTTGTGGCCGACATGGACACAAGTCACGTTCAAGTTGTTCGGAAAACTCAAGCACTTTATCGTACTTTTGAAGCCAATTTGCAGCAAATTGAAGCACTAAATGCCCGTGTGGCGGTTATTGCTGCTCCAATGCCTCATTTTACAGCAATTGACACAGTAGCACAAGCTCTTGGCTTTGGTGTGAAGTTTGCAACACCTTGCAACGACAAGAACTTGTCCTATCAAGTAGAAAAAACACGAGGACCGAGAGCTTCTTCTGCTGCTTTGGGGAAGAACGGAACCGGCTTTAGTAAAGCAGTGCAAGTGTATCAGCATCGACGAGAGATTGATCCAACTACAAAAGTCTTTGAACAAGCACTGGAAAAAATTGACACGTCGGTGGCATTTTTAACAAAACATGTACGAAAAACTTGGTTTGTCATGGTAGGAGACAGAGAAAGAGAGAGCGATTGATGTTGATGGTGTTTCTTGTTGATCTTTTTGTGGCTATAAAGGCAGAATATAAGGACTCGGTGTGCTATATTGATGCGTATCGGACACTTGCAGCAGGCGGGATTCAAGGGCTCAAAGACTACGCACTTAGTGGTCTTGATGCAGCAAAGGATGCAGTGTACGAGGCCTTGCAGAAAGAAGTGGTGGAGTCGCAACACAGCAGTGTTACAACTTTGTCAGTCGGGCAGCTGGACGAAACCTCGGCATATTATGTGAATTTTCAACTGGTAGCGCCCGCGCTTGCAGCAGTAGCAAAACAACTCGAACGTCTGAATGCTCTTCCGCCGCAGGATAGTGCCGAGAATTTGCGTGTGCTAGGAGAGGTGATCGATGCGTATGCATCTCAGCGTGTACAGCTGCTATCACCAGTGCTTGGCACGTGGCTAAGTGCTCTGTCTCAAACGTCGGATATCGTAAATGTACTCCGTGTGTCTTGTGCTCAGCTACTCAAGATATGTGAGGCGGAGTTACGACTATTTTTGAAACTGTTTGGCCACGATCCGAGCGACGAGCTCTTTGTCTTCTCAGGTATCGACATTGCCCACATATCCGAGACTGAACAGAGAGAGGACGACACCGAGAACGCCTTTGAGTACGTGGTCTGCACAGTGTTGTGACGTGTGCATCTGCAGACTTGGTATGATATCTTTTTTGGTGCACTAGACGACTGATTTTCCAACTGAGCGGGTTACTGTACAATACTGTGCGTCCTCAAGTTTTAATTCAAAAGGATCTGGAAGTGCTATGTGAGGTCATTCAGATACTACGGAGCGAAGTGATTGAGGCAGCAATTACCCCGCGTGTAGCTCTTGTGGGTTATGCCGAGCCAGTGATGCACCGTATGATTCAAGACGCACAGGAGCGACTCATCTTGTGCATGCAGAAATATATCCGCGACGAAATCGAAGGCTTTGTGCCCACCTTCGCTGATCTAGACTACCCGGCGAAGTTAGTGATCGCAGAGCAGGCCAGTGCGTCGTTATATGCCACATGGTACCCTTCGCTGGAACACACCTTGATGTGTCTGTCAAAGGGATATCACTATGTCAAGGTCAGTCTTGGCACTTGCAAATGATTGGACGCAGCAATTCATTTTGTTTTACTTTGGCTGAACGTCATAGATGGAGATTTTTGAGGAGTTGGCACAGGACGCCATTCAAATTTGCGCAGCGTCCTTAAAAATGGCTTCGGCTGAAATTACGGCAACTCAAGGTGGTCTTCATGGCTCGCTTTTTCTGGTCAAGCATCTGCTTACGTTACGTGAGCAGATAACTCCGTTTGAGATTCAGTTTGCACAGACGAGCAAGGCGCTAGACATTACTAGCAGCGCGGATGCCATGAATGAGCTGCTTGCGGATACAACGACGCTGTTTCGTTTTTCGGGACCGAATGGCATTGTGGGCCTCTTTGTGCGTGGGATTCCTCATATCCAGGAGACTACAGCAGATGTGAAAAAGAAGCTTGAGCACGAGCTGAAGAAGAGTTGCACGTGCTTCATTGAAATTGTGCTGCAGCAGTTGGCTGGCCCACTGCTCGCACTGATGAAGCAGGTCGCCCATGTGCAACACACACAAACAGCCACGGCACATGACTTCCGTCAATGCGCCTTTACTGCACCTACCAAGGTGAACAATGTGCTCGTGGGTATCTCTCATCAGTTGCGCGATACGTTGCCAGGAATTCTACAGACGATTCACCTTTATCTTCGTAACGCATCCACCGAGACGATTCTGTTCAAGCCCATTCAGGTAAGGAATGGCATTGTGGTGCTGGGCGTTAACCTTCGCTGTGTCTGACCTTTATGATCCCTGCAACTGTCCTTGTAGCGGAACCTGCTGGCTGCTGTGGAGGGTCTCAACTCGCTGATGGAGCAAATATACACCCGCGAGGAGCTTCTACCGTGCGAAGAAGTGTTTGGTATTGTGCTGCAACAGTTGCGTGCACTCTAAAAACTAAGAAAATGGCCGTGCCGCTGTGGCCGACAACAATGTCGTTGATGATGTCGATGACACGGTGATTGATGTTGATGTTACCGTATTGATGAATTCATGAACGAATTGGAGGGTTTTGACCACCTGAGCTGCTTGGGGCAGGTGATCTGTAGTATGTGCAACTTTGATGTGTGTTTAACGAAAGACTTCAGTCATGCCTACGTAGCGCAACTGCACAAGCCAACGCCATGCTAGGAAAAGCAAGAACGTTAGTGCCACTAGACCTGTCGATACTCGCCTCAAAACATAAAAGGAAGCTGTTTACCTCTGCAACAGCCACGAATTTATCTGCAGAGACTCATTCCAGCAAGCTTTGTATATTGCTCAGCATGTACAAAGCTTGCTGGAATCGACGATACTTCAAGCGTAAAAATATTCTCGCTTGGCGAGCCGATATCGTCAGGCTGCAGTCATGATTTGAATTCATTGTCCGTGCCAAATTGCTTGAGACCAAATCGCATCGTCACAGTTGCAGCGGCCTTCATCAAGTCGAAGATGACTTAAGTGCTCAAGAATAATAGCGCAAGTATATCGTTCTAAGTCTCAAGTGAAGACAATCTACGAAAAATCAAAGGCGTAACTCGTACGTCGCATGCTCAGAGCATGGACCAGATGTGGCAGAAAACAGTTCTGGTCAACTTGACAATCAGCGACAGAGGTGGCAACTTGGATCCAGCGACTCAGTCACCGGACTATTTGATTGAGAGCCAACAGAAGTACTTGACGCGTGCATGGCAGACGTTGACATCATTAGTTTGAAGAGCAAGAAGAGTCGCTTCGAAAAGCAAGCGTTGTCATTTACGAACAGACTAAGAGGACGATTGTCAAAAGGAGTTCAAGCTAGACCAGATTGAAAGATACATGCAGCGCACGCTGGTGATGGAGGCAGCATCGGTGAAGGAAAGGAACCTTCACCACGGTTGTTTGCGGTATCGTTAGCGGATTTCCAGGCTTCCAGGTATTTGCATCACACGCTAGATCGACTTCTCCTTTGTTGAGTTAAAAGGCAAGCTGCGTGCTTTCGTAAGTCGAAGTTTGGAATGTTTTACGCCAGCTAACAAACACGCGCACGAACTCTTTGCTGCAGTTGCATCTGTGTGATCTAGTAGAAGCTACTATTGATACACTGGTTTCAGTTCATACAAGTAAAATATGCAGCCACAGATTCATGAACGTCTAGGCGCCTTCGTCTTGTGGTCACTTCTGCGTAGATCACTCGATGAATAACGTTTCAATCGACATCTTTTTGATGTGCAAGTATCCGATGATGACATGTACAAAGATCGATGTCATTGCATGCACATCAACTATCATGCGACAAATGCTAAGACTTGCAATACGATCGAATCTACAGGCTCGTCAGGCATCAACTGGAAGAATCCAGACATGATGTTACATTTACCAAATCATCTGCTACCACAGCAGTCATCGCATCGCACGTGTCGTGGGGTCAGATACGAGACGCCCATCTTACAGCCATTCTCTTGCCACTTCGACACATAAAAGCTGTAGGAGTGTAGTAAACTAAAGTAATGGATGGCCCAATCTTGACGGAAGCTGCTGAAGCCACGTCTTGTTATGCCTATTATATGTATGCTTTAAAAAGCGGCCAGACAAGCCTAACGTATCCTTTGTGCTTCTTCTCGTGTGGCCAGCAAGCTACTGTGAGGCCAGAAAAATGTGATGCGAGCGGAGCCACCTCAGTCTTCTCCAGTGGTCGACCGATTCGGCAGTTTCCAATTTGCCACGTCGTCAACACATCGTCAACACGTCGTCAACATATCGTCAACATATTGTCGACACGCCGTCATGCTGCGTTCTTCTCCTATCTCCTTGCTGCAGTCGCTGTAGCCTCAGCCATGGCCTTTAATACCTTGGCCAGTTCCGATAACATGGGCACAGCACCAGCTGATAACCCGACATCTGAGGCGACCGTTACGCCGGCTTCAACGACCCACGTGCAGTATAGTATCCGCAACGGTCAAACGAGAAGCAGAGGAGTGAACCTCGGGTCGTGGCTCGTGGCCGAAAAATGGATGACCAAGTCCTCCGACATGTGGACGGGAAGTGCGAACGCCTACCAGGGAGAGTATATTGCTATCGCCCAAGCTACCGACCCCGACGCTATCCGCTTGGACTTCGAGCACCACCACTCGACTTTCATAACTGAGACCGACATCGCCGACATCGCCGCAGTCGGCATGAATACGGTGCGCGTTCCTATCGGCTACTGGATCGTCGGGCACGATAACGACGACCCATCAGGCAAAGGTGAGTGGAAAGTCTTCACAAAGGGGACTCTCAAGTACTTGGACCTACTGATGACCGAC
Source organism: Peronospora destructor (assembly GCA_011800735.1). Lineage (NCBI taxonomy): Eukaryota > Oomycota > Peronosporomycetes > Peronosporales > Peronosporaceae > Peronospora > Peronospora destructor. The sequence goes on along the minus strand of WBRY01000043.1, from coordinate 79,344 downwards.
TGGGCCAAGAAGTACAACGTCGCAGTGCTGTTAGATATTCACGCAGCAAAGGGGTCTCAAAACGGAGAAGATCACTCGTCTCCGAGTGTCTATGGTGTGGATTTCTGGTCCTCATACACCGAGAATGTCAACAATACCATCTCGATGGTGTCGTTCTTGGCCGAGCGATACAAAGACGAAGACGCGTTCCTCGGCTTCGGGCTCCTGAACGAACCGAAAGGAAACACGACGCATAAGATACTTTATGACTACTACAAACGAGCGTACAGTGCCATTCGAGCAACGGGCAGTGAGTGCGTGTTGACGGTAGCGCCGTTGCTGTACGAACAGTCCCCTGATGTGTTGACGGACTTTATGCTGGCCCCGAAGCACACGAACATGATGGTGGAATGGCATCCGTACTTTGTATGGGGCTACGACAACGTGACGGACCAGGAGCTGGTGAATACGAGCATCAAAGTGAACTACCAAAACCATGTGACGCAGTGGAACTCAGTCCCGGGCCACAACCGCCTTTTCATCGGCGAGTGGTGTTTCACTACAAACGGCAAGTTTGTAAACGACTCGGAGTTGTTCTACGAGTTCGCTCAGGCGCAGATGGTGGTGGTAAACCAGGCCGAAGGCGGCTGGACCTACTGGAGCTGGCACATTGAAGGCGACGAGACTGGCAATAACATGTGGTCGCTGCGTGCTGTGCTCCGTAACGAGAGGCTCAAGGAAATCATGTTCCCGTCTGGCAGTGCAGGCCACAACAGCAGCGGACAATAACCTCTATCAGCAGTTCCTCATTCACCCACCAGTCGCAACAGCAGCTACAGGTGTGAACGCACCTTTGCTTGTCGGCATTAAATGTCGAATGCGCTAGAAGTTAAGTCGCTACGATCGTTTGGTTCTCCATCAATAGATTGGCCGAAGTAGTGCGAAGGCTAGTCACAACAGGTTTGGTTACTATTTCGTTGACCATTCCACAAGTTTACAAATGCAAAACCTTTTCCTACTTGTGTTGTGACAGTCATTATATTTTGAAGACTTCAAAGGTTAAAGAGTAACAAGGTTTAATCTTGTGAGCTCTGGCGACGATAATTTCGATAAGAATGAAAACAGAGATAGTATTGAGTTGACGGCGTCGTATGTGACCTATGAACAAGTACAACTTGGGACTTTGTAAGTTGAAGATGAACTGCAACTGGGTTGAACTCGCAATAGCATTCGGAGATCAGACAGTACCACGAGCAAAGATGAAGGATCGGGCTACAGATTTACCGCCTTCGTAATTATGGGTATTATGCTGGTGTACTGAGCTGTGATAGCCGTCCACTTGTCGGCGAAATGGCCGTAATTTGGACGCTACCACAATGCCAATATGCTATCGCGTGTTGCTTACTCGACACGCCTGCGAACTGGTGTCAAGCTTAGTGACAACCCACTCATAGACGCTATCATCGTACATAGCTTTGCCCGACGCGGACCAGTGCCGTCGCCATCTGACTTGCCGAGACCATCGAGCACACGACTGCAGCGCAAAGTCCGCACATCAGTTGGTGCAAAGACGTCCGTGTGTTTTACTACGCGAATCTCAGAGTGGCAATGCTGTGGATAACACTTGGACCAAGTCTTGGTGGTTTTCTTCTGATTGCAAGTTTGTGACAGCTTCGTCGCTGCCTGGCGCCATCCCGACACGCATCTATGACACAAGGACATTTAGCTACGGGGCATATTTATTGGTTGCTCTAGCTGCGGTCACAATCACTAATACTGGCAAATTGTGCAGCATTTCAAGAACCCACTAAGGACCTAGCTCATCGATGGCGCGTTTTGTCCTTCGATCAGCAGCAGCGGTCACGGGGCTGTTGTTAAAGAGAACGCATTGAGCAGTTTTCAATACGAGTAACGCTGTTCCTGTGTGGATGTCTTTAAAATGGAGAACTTGTCGTACACCGTACCCGTGGCAGCTTCGATCATCATGATTGTAAGATTCGTTGGGGTAACTGAAAGTTTCGTAATGCCGTAGTGAGTGCAGTCCATGTGAGCGAGCCACTCTGGAGACGGAGGGTCTATGAACTGCATCAGGCGTTCCGAATTACCAGCGTTACCCGCAATTACATACACAGGAGCCTCCGGGTCAACGTACGTCTTTCTATCCTTAGATACTCCACTCATGATGGCCTTGCTGTTTGCTGTCGGGAAGTGTCGCTCGTAGGCGTGCACGTGGCCCTGATACACCAAGTCCACCTCGTATTTGATCAGAAGCTTCTCAAACGCCTTTTGCACTGTAAGCGACTCGCCTTCTTTGGGTACACCATCAGCATTGCACGAACGCAAGCTGTACATAGGACGGTGCATGCAAACAACAACCCATGGCACGATCGCGCGGTTGGCATGAGCAGCCTTTAGATCGGCTTCTAGCCAGTCTAACTGGTTTCCAAAGTTACCGTAAGTGCGTTTCGTGAAGTATGCGTTGGCCGGTGCATTCGGGTAGTCTGTTTCAGTCGAGATGACCGTGAAGTGCACCGACGCGTACTCGAACGCGTACCACATGTTGAGTGCGCCACCACTCTCGGGTGAGGGCATCCGGAAGCGTGCATTGAAGGCGGTGTAGTTGCCCAGTTGGTCCTTTTTGCTGGTCGATCTCATGCACTTCGGCGAATGACACTCAGCCTCGTGATTACCAACTACCACCATGTACGCCATCTGACGCATAACATGGGTCATCGAGTTCATGAACTCGTTCCAGATCTCCTCGTAAAAGAAGCCGAACACAGTCGATATACTCATAAAATCGTTGTCGGCGTACGAAATATCGCCTAAATGGATGATAAAGTCGACCTTTTCTGCCAAGTTGTTGACGTATTTGTTTGCTGCAACAGCATTCGCGTCCGTGCCCATGTCTCCATATACGGCCACGACAAAGGGGGTTTCATCTCCACTGGAACGAGCCGTCTTGAACGAGCTCACTGCACTTTGGGCCTTCGTATTGGTAGAGCTGCCCACCTTATAGAAGTATTCAATGTTTGGCTTCAGTCCAGTCACGACAGCGTGGTAGTTATACAAAGAGTAGTCGTCGTCCGTGTAGTAACTTTTCGTTTCGATCTTCGCAGTTTTCACTTGAGAGATTGTGGTTTCCTTCGCTCCAATCCACACAGCTGGAGCTTCTTCCAGTGCAAATGTGGTCCAGGAGATCGCCATACCGGTACCAGCTTTCTCGCCGGCAAAGGCCAAGTGCAACTGCTGTGGTTTCTTAGCGTGGTCACCGGTATTGGTCACACGACACGCTTGGTTAAGCGTAACATCGCCAAATCGATAGTGGATAGAGCACTTGTCTTTCGGTTCGCAGCTGAAGGAAGACCACTCGTACACACACGTCCGGTCGTCTGTGCTGGACTGATCGCCCTCGCTTGCTTTCTCTTTCCCATCAGTAACGTCGTCATCAGTGCTGAAGAAGCTCAAGAAATCAGACTTAAATCCGGTCGACTTGGTCGACGTGACGGAGCACAGGGCGCTCGCAGCCATTGCAAATTGGACCGCGGTAGGAAGTCGCATCTATTTAAGAGTCTAGTTGGGGACCTGCAGTCGTCGTTCAGTAAAAGAGCGAGTGTCAGGTTCACATGGATTTGTCATGCCGCGGGTGCCCGTACTATGTGATAAGCATCAGATAAGTGGTGAAAACGGAAAAAATTCAGTGGTCGCTCGATAACTGTACTATACTACTCGAGTAGTAAAGTACTACAGGTTGTCTATATTAAATAGTATAGACGAACGACTTCACAACCTACCTGGCTCAATAACTGTACTATACTACTCGAGTGTACAATCGTGTTGTTGGCTGTTTAAAAATCGAAATACTTACAGAAAATGTGGAACTGGAGTTGTCCTCACGCAGAAACCATCCAATTAGGCTGGATTGGCTCGAAGTCCTTCCTGTGAGTACAGGTCACTGGCGGACGTGCAGTGCCGTAGGGTTTTGCCTGATAAAGTCGTGAAAGAGTCGATTGCGTGACTCTGAGCAAAAAGAGCTTGCTGCCATGACTGCTCGTCGGGACTGTAAAGGCGACAAAGACGGTGTCGGAAATGGGCGCTAGCTGTTATCAAGATGACCTGCAGGACCGGGAGCACAGGCGTGGGTTGCCTCCCGTCAAAGAGGCAGCGGTTGCGGTCCGTCCATAGGAAGTGGAGTGTCACCGCGCAAAGCGTGTGCCAAACGTCGTATACCACCTCAACACTGTCCTTCCACGTGTCACGGACGCCCGGCTTCTTGCCAGCACAATGCTCAACCATGTTGCGCGGAGCCGGAGGAAAGGCGACATCATTTGGTGAATATGCTCCCAGAGCTGAACTGCGAGCGTTCAGTCAAAGAACAGATGCTTATCGGTCTCGATTGCTCCGCGCCCAGTACGAACGCATCGACAAATGCGCGGGTTGGACGCCTCCAAGAACTAGAACCGTGACCGGACAGGCAGAAGGCGGAAGGCGAGCCGAAACTGCAGCTCCGCAAATACGGGGAGCAAGATCACCTGCAGATGATTGTGGTATCGCACGTGAGCTTTTATCGGTTCACACCAACCCGCGAGGAGTGGGTAGTCATCGGATGTGGTTTGTCCGGCAGGTATGGCGTCCACACTAGACGAAGGAGCGCGGACCTCGGGATCAAAGGAACCAAGCACACCTTATCGTCACTGCTGCTCCCGAGGTAAGGAAGAGGGTGGCGTCTACTGCTCGTTGGCGGCAAGACTAAGAGTGTCGCCTCAAGTCGCTCGACGATCTGGGTTGCCTCCTTGTATAGCACGCGCAGCCATTGTGCCTGGCGTCCAGGCAGCACGAACCCAAGTGTGAAGAAGTCATTATGACGCTGCACAAAGTCTTCTGCTACGGCCAAACGCCTCCGTGGCGCACAAAATCAGCAAGCAACCTCACACCAAATACTCGTGACACATGTAGCCGGAAGCTCCGTTATGGTTCGACCACCATGCCAATGCAGCAACGGTAGGCTGTTCTTGTGGTTGCCCGCGGAGTTTGCTCATAGTGCAGCATGGCGTCCATGTGGAACCATATTGGCTGGCATAGACCATACGAAGTGCGCTCCGCAGGAGGAAGGTCATGCCACGTGAATTCCCATCGAATCTTGTACCATGATGTCCACGTTGCTTTCCACCATGCAGAAGCTAGCCGCCACAGGATCAGTTTGCCATGGCAGAGCGGAGGTGGTGAGAAAGTCTAAGGCACTGGACCGATCTATCCGAGGAAGAAGGAGCTTCAGCAGTTCGGAGCTCGCTGACGTCCAGTTCCGAATAGCCGACACAGTCACGGCGCTGATAAACTGCAAAAGGAGCTGGAGGCGCTGATGCTTGAGAAGGGCTGCCAGATTAGGTACACCCAATCCACCAGCACCACGGCGCTGGCACAGGAAATCTTTTGGGATCAACTGGACGTGCGACGCACGACGATCATGCTTTTGACTGAGTACAAACTTGTTCAACATGGACTGCCACCGGTTTACAATCGTCCCCGAAATGGATACGTGCTGGGTGTAATGCCACAGGCGAGAGAGCATTATCGTTTGGGCGACCAAAAGGCGACCACGAGGCGTCGTGCCCGTCAATACCACAGCTTAAAGCCATCATAGAAGCGTTGCTCGAGCAAAGCCACAAGAACATGATCAACTGATGCCTGCTCAAACGGGATAGCGAGGTACTTGACGGTCTCAGCACGACCCAATACGGGCACACCAGGGAGTAAAGGACAGTCTTGTTTCCTGTTTCAGCGCGAGCAGCGTAGACTTGGATAGATTGAGCTTCGCACCTGAACCGGCGCAGTACTCCACCACAACCTCGAGCTGGGCTTGCAGGTGCAAGATCAAGTTTCCCAGAAGCGTCGAGTCGTCGGCAAAGAACGTGCTCGTAACAGTGTATTCTGCGTTCAGACACACTCCATACTCCTCGTGGGACCGCAGCAGGTTGCCAAGAGGCACGATAGTCAATATGAAGAGAATCATAGACAACGGATCGCCTTGTTTCACGCCCCGGGTTGGATACAGTGCGGGCTGAATGTTCTGGTTGATAATTAGATGCGCTTGAGAATTCGTGTAAAGCAGCCGGATCCATTGCGTAAACTGCTTATTGAACCCCATTTTTTCGAGCAAGGTAGCCCCAGTTGACTCGACCAAAAGCCTTCTCGAAATCCAGAAACAGTGCGTACGCTTCGTCGTCCTGACTCGTCACAAGGTCTTGTACGTCAGCGAGAAAGCGGATATGGTGATATATTGACCGACCTTTGAAGAAGTCTTTTTGGTCCACATGGGTCAAGTTGGAGATAACGTGCTGCAGTCGGTACGTCAGCGCCTTCGACAGGACCTGCACGTCGACTTGAACAAGAGCGATGGGTCTGTAGTTACCAGGTTGAGCACGCGACCCTTTCTTGTGGAGAAGCACGACGGCCAACTTGCGCTACGATGCAAGCAATGCGCTACGTTGAAGCAAGTCGTTAAACACGATGCATAAGCATACACCAAAGACGTCAGGAGCCACTTGGTAGAAACCAGCCGTCAACCCGTCCAGGCCAGGTGCTGACGTTGCTTTCATGTGGCGAATCGCGCTCTTCAAGTCAGTGTGGTGAAGTGGGCTCCTAAAACTGTGTGATAAGATCCCAAACCACTCACTGTGCCGGACTGCCGACTTACGGAGGGGGTACCCCGACGCCGCGTATGGACCTTCTCTCACCTTGTGTACCCGTCGGCTGGCGGGTCGCACTCTTCGGAAGACTTGTGTGAGGATGTAGATGTCGGCCTTGAAAGAGGAAAACCTGGGGGAGCCCGAGTGGATATGCTTCACTCGGTGAGCGAGTAGGTGGCCACTCGATCGACCTGGTCGAGAGTGGACTTATAGCCAAATTCTTCAGAGATCTTGTCGTCCCTGGCCTTTTCTTTGGTTGTCTCAGGTGTTAACCACTTGGCCTTTACTTTGCTCCCTGACCACTAGGTGGGGGAGGCCGCTTCCGATAGCGGATCTTTGGGGGGTGCTATTCGAGACGAACCCACAGGCCAAATACTTCCTGGGGTTCTATTCGCACTTGGGTCTTGCTACGCGACTGTCTTCAACGGGGGGGCCAAAGTGTATCCCTTCCCCGGAACAGGCGGGCAGACTTAACAAGTTCCTTTAAGCGCGACGAAGTCGTGCCACGTAGATCGCAAATTGAATAGTATTTAATATAGTCCTATCCTTTAACTTATTTTACTCTATCCTTGCCTTATGATCTGATTCCTTATTTCTGACTGGACAGGAGTAGCTTGACCTTGAGGGACCGGGGTTGACCCTGAGGGGCCGAGGTCTACCGATGAGGGACCATGAGAGGCCGAGGTCTACCGATGAGAGACCGAGGCCTTCCATGAGGGTCTGCGGTCGACCCTGAGGGGCCGAGGTCTACTAATGAGCGACCGAAGTCTACCCCTAGGGATCGGTCCTTCCAATGAGGGACCGTGGTCGACTCTTTTCAGTACCGTTTAACCGGTACCCTGGTAATGATCTTCCCGTTGGTCCTGCAAATTCTTCTCATCCAAGGATCGCCTTACTCCGTGGTCCCCTTTCTCTCCGGTACCTTTTCCCTGGTGTGCGGTCCCTTGTTCCTTCAATTCACTGGCCCCTAGGTCCAACACTTTTGAAAAGCGCTTCACCACATCAGCTGCAGACACTGGTCCGTTCAAGATACTGCGGTCGACCTCCGAGACGGTGCGAGTAACCGAGTCGAGAAGTTGACGTCGCATGGCAGCGTCAGGTGGAGGAGCCCTGCCTGTTGGGCTGGCAAGGTCTCCCATCTCTGACCCCCAATGTTCCATAAAACGGAGAGAGATCTCGTGTGGATTCAATGAGACAGTCCCACCAGGAGTCATCACCTCCTCGATCGACTCTCGTCGCAAGCTCGTATCCAGTGGACGAAAAAAGTGCTTAGTTGACTGCTCGGAATGTGCTGTGTGGAAGTCGAAAGAAGTATCTTGGTTACTGGCTCGACCTAGTGATTGTCTCCCGATAGTTCCGCAGTGCTTCGTCGAAGTGTTCGCCGAGGATTGGTCAAAATAAGACGTGTTGCAAGTTGAACAAATCACTTGAAGCAACACGATAATGAGCAGCAGCTTGATTAAGTTGGAGCCGAGCCTCTTCAATAGCTTGATTGTGTTGCTGCCGGAGCTTCTTCCGCACGGCTTGAAGCTGTGACTTGATGCTTGCTTTCCACTCTCCCAGACATTACCCGGGTTAGACGCGGTGCGCAGCACATCTTGGAATGCTTCCGCTTCTCTCTCAATGGCTGACACTACCATCGGATACGCCAGCATGGAGCGAGGAAATTTCCAGTATCCACGACCATGTAGCTGGGAGCAGGAGCAAAAAGTCACACTGTGAGCAAGGTGGCATGCGTCGGTGCGAAGTACTTGGAGTCATTGTAGAAGCGATCACAGAAAGACTCCGACAGCATGATTTAGTCCAGTCGATTCTTCCGGGAAGAGGATCAGTAAACACCCGCTTGGTATCGAAGTGGATCTTCCATGCATCAACAACACCTAATCTTGCCAGCCACTCAAGACAGCTGGAACGACCCGGGTCGTAGCGCAAGTCAGGACTGGAAGAGTCGAGTCGTGGGTTCAGGTCGCCCAACACGAAGTGAGTAGCGTAGTCTTCAAACTCCGCGGTGACCAAGTGGGAGAAGAACTGGTGTTTTCTTATCTGTTCACAGGCGTGTATACATTGTGCACGTAGACCGAGTCCCTTCGACCACCATTTGCACGACGAGATAGCGTCTGGCGACGGATAGACGCGGGACCACGACAGCCGAATCAAAGCCAGGGAAGTCAGAGCGGAGTAGCGTAAGGACCCCATTGCTCCATCTCGCGTCGGTCGATGCAGCTGAGAGTTGAGATCATCCACGAAGATCTTGTGAGTGAAGCACGAGTTGAGGTGAAATTTGAAAGTAGACATGTGAGTGCTGTCGCGGAACTTGGTTTCTTGAACACACGACACGGAGTACTTTGAGAGCATGCTCTCAATAAAGAGGTGTCCGTTCTTCTTGATTCCATTAGTGTTCATCAGTGGACGCTCAAGCGTCGAGCTGATACTGTTTAGAGTAGACGACACCACTAGCACTTGGTGGAGCTCCAAAGGCCTACAGAAGAAGACTTCTTCATCCAAGTTTAAATCTATTAGCTAGGAACATTGATAGGGTTTTATATAAGAGCTGATTTACCTTTCCGTTTCTACTTCCTGTACTTGATATCCCAAGAGGTTAGGAGCCCAAATACGGCTGAAGTAAACAATGTTCTTAACGAAGACAACTACTTTGTATGTAACGTTCGGATGAAACTCGCTAAGATGGGACATCGAAGCGACGAAAGCCCCGAGTGAAGGTGACGCTAACGCGTCAATATGGATAGTCAACGATATGAAGGCCTTGGCAAATTGTATGTACCATGATAAACCCAAGTCTCTAATCCGCGGTTCGGAATGCAGGGGACGACTGCAGAAGCCAGTGGGAGACGGTAAAGGGCTTTTTTTCTTCGTACAAGCATTCATAATCGGGTACAGATGCGTTGACAGCTGTACAAGTTCAAGGAAGTTTGTGATGGATCACTTTCTCAAGTTTGATGAGTTGTGCATGTCAATGCAAGCCATTTCGCGCGATGAGCAGCTCGTGATTCTACTTGGAAGCTTCTTAGATAAATACGATCAGATCGTCAAGATTATCAAGAATATGGGAGAAATTGATCTGTTTCTTGCCAATGAAATGCTCCGTCGTGAATACGAAGGCATTGCTTGAAAGGAGGAGAGCAAACTTACGTTGAAGGCTACAAGAAGCTTTAGAATAAGAACTCCTTCGGTCGAAAGAAACAAGTTATCCAGGACGTGTTTTATGTGTGGCAAGTATGGGCACAAGAAACAAGATTGCTGGAAACGTTAAGACAAGAAAAAGAAATCGGAGCAAGCGTTTACTGTGGGTGAACATGGCTTGGAAGGTTGGCTACTCACAGTGTGCAAATAGTCATATGTGTCCACTTCAAGATGAATTTGTGGAGATTCAATCGCTAAACAGGTGTGTTAGCATTTCGATTGCGAATGGAGACAGTGCTGGCTGCTGGAGTTGGAACAATTCGTGTCGTACTAAGAACAAAAAGCCAATTCGAATCGAGATGTCCGGAGCTGGATCGTAGGCTTCTGTCAATTCCAGCATTGTCCGCGAAAGGGTTACACGTGACTTTTGCAATAGAACATGTGAGATCAGAAATGATCAAGAAGTGGTGACTTAAGTGACCCAAAAGGGTAAATTGTCGTGTTGAAATGTGAGATTGGCATCAGCAAGCACGAGCGAAGAGATTGGCAGTGGAGCCAAACCTGTGAGTCCAAGTGTATGGCATGCACGATCAAACATCTGCCAATGAAGGCAAATGAAAAACCTCGACAAGTGTGTAGGAGGATTTAAGATGCAAGATTCGTCTGCTGTTGATGATGATCACGACGACACGTGTGAAGGGTGTGTGACTGGTAAGTCGTCAGCCAAGTCGTTTCCGAAGTCAAGCTATAGCGAAGTGAGACCACTTCACTGCTTCACGTTGTTCACAGCGACGTAATGGGTCCAATGGAGACCAAATCGCAAGGAGGAGCAAGATTCGTGGTAACGTTTCTGGATGGTTATTCACGCTATGTGGTCGCATACTACGTCACCTCAAATCCGACGTGGTTGATAAGTTCATCGAATACAAGTCAATGATGGGAAACCAGTTGAATACCAAGATCAATTGTATTTGCACAGACAATGGTGGCGAGTACATGAACAAACAGTTTGCATAGGTGTGTTGGAAGGCTGGAGCACTAAACAGTGCCATATTCACCGCAGCAAGATGGGATGGCTGAACGAATGAATTGGACATGTAAGATTGATGTTATATCATATGCAAGTGGAGAAGAAATGGTGGTCATAAGCTATACATACTGCAGTATATGCGACTAACCGAGTTACGTGCGCTTCTTAGCCGACCAAGACTCCTATTGAATTGTGTTTTGAAACTAAGCCAGACCTATTGCACATGCGAGTTGTTGGTGCTTAAGGTTACGCACACATTGAAAAACAATGCGTCTAGAATTGGACAAAAAGGCGTTTCTACGTATGCTTCTAGGATACTACTCACATGAAGTGATGAGATACCGTATGGACCTAAACGACTAGAGATCACGCGTATCGGTGACTTTCCAAGAATTACCAAAGTCCAAGTATGTGCAAGCTGCTGGTGACATACCTGTCACTACGCGTATGCATTATGACGATGATGCGAAGCAGTCATGGTGCAATTACCGGTTCCTTCTACTCTAAGTGAAGTAGAATCGATAGCGGTGAATCAGACTGGCAACGATCAAACAATTTCACCTCCTCATGAATTTGAATCTTTGGGTCCGCACCAAGATTTGATGTATGCGTCTGGACTTGAACAAGGAACCGGCATTGATAATCAGGCTTAGGATCTACCAGACACCCTGCAACCACTAAAGGTTAAATAGTCTCTCGCTCTACTTCATTTGGTGGAGTGTGGCATTTTGACATGAACAACCAAGAGGGTTAGCTTTGTGAAATTTTGTTCGTATTTTTGTGCTGGTTCCGTAGAGTTAATTTATGTGCCCTTGAACGGTCAAGGGAAGATGGCGGCGTCTGCAGTCTACGCAATCAGCTTCAACTATCGCATAGCTGTAATCGTCCCATCTAGCTAGTAGTTGGAATTGTTGTTAGTAAATGTAATTGTTCTTTTCTTCACACGAAGGGCTTTGCCGATTCGTTCAAGCTGTGGAATCGCCTTAACCCACGGCCATCGACTGGTCAATGTTGTATCTTACCACTGTCAGCACCTCTTTAAGCTTGCAGATTCAGCTTGTCCGCTACAGATCGTGTTATGTTTCTGCTAAATGGCCCTCGTAATTTTGCGTGTATATGAAGCCGACCGCGCACGGTTCTTTTACCTCCTGGATACACATCACAATACATTTCGCTTCGTTTTCTATCTCTTTCTTGGACTTGTCTTCCTTCTCAGCACGTCTTTACAGATTTTTTTGCTTTGGTATCAAAACACGACGACAAAGTCCACAAAGTACGCTGGAATAGCTTGATGTTGCTATCCACTGATATTTGTGACAGGCTTGGGGTTTTGGATGACGTGTCGGCTGCAACTTGACTACTACTTTGCCGAGGTATAGCGCTTATGGAAACGACTAGCCATTTCATGTCCATTCTGTACGTCGTGGGGATGGCTGCATGGAAATCACACATCGTTCTCCCTCCTTGAACATCGTGCCCCGATCATACTTTGGCGTCTCGATCGATTTGCTGGTTGATTACAGATTGTTCGGTTCAAGCTACCAACACTCACGATGCCTTCGTCGGTACTGTTTGCTGGCTCGGCACGATCCGTCTCGAGAAGATCGCATTCTCGTGCTACGTCCATATATTACATGTCTGCATGGAAGCATGAAGATACATCCACATGTAGAGACGGGCGAAAGTATCAATATTAACTCTAACTGTATTCAGAAGGAATTCAAAGACCTAACTAAACATTCGCGTCAACAAACTTGTGCAAATGTCCGATCGGAGACTTCTACGAGTCTAAATCTATATAATCGGGCGAATGTTGACGAGAATGACGAGGGTTTAAACACGTGCCTCATGAAGACTAATGTAACCATCATAAATACATGAAACATGCTTAATATGGCTATTACGAGATTTTCTGATTACAAAATTTGGTGATGTTGTTCTTAAACTCGTACGACAACGCTGAAGTTGATCCATACGACAAAAAGTTGATGTTTTGCTGTGTTGACGAAAGCGGCGGCTTGCGAAACACCACATAGATTTCATTTCGCTTCATTAAAACCCCTAAAGCCTCGCTTGGCGACTGCATTGCGAAAGACAAGATTTTCTTGGCAGTGTGACGAAAGCTTGACTATGCTGTCGTTTGATCGAGGTGTTACGAAAATCAGCTATTGTGGTGTATTGGACCTACTAAGGAGTATAATGATAGTCGCGAACCGTGTCGTCTCGTCACGAACCACAAGTAATTCGCCGCACAGAAGCCTGTCACCTCGTCTGATAACAAAAGTGAAGGCGCTGACCACCCAATGAATATGTTGCCAACGCCCGCAGTCTGATTATATAACGCAATGCTAAGCGACTTGACCATCTTTCATCACTCGACTCTTATCACGCTGCATTTACGACTCCACAATTCATTTTCACACGCAAAGGGCACAATTGCAGCTTAACCGCCACAAGGGCATCCCAACGATGAAACTTGCATACACCTTCGTAATTTTGGCAACGCTTTTTATCATGTCGGTTGTCTCCGTCTTTGACAATAACACACAAGTCGAAGGTTCGACGGAAAATACCCACGTACAAGCAAGAATTCGCGATGGAGCTGTAAAAAGTCGAGGCGTCAACCTTGGCGGATGGCTGGTAGCTGAGCACTGGATGACGGCAAACGCAACGTTTTGGCAAGGTGTCGAGAATCGCTTTGCTAACTCTGGTGAGTATACGGCAATCACGAAAGCGACAAATCTAGGCAGCATTCGCTCTAAGCTGAGCGACCACCACGCCACCTTCATCTCCGAGAGTGATATCGCGCAGATCGCGGCGGCAGGACTCAATACAGTTCGAGTACCAGTAGGCTTCTGGATCTTAGGCTACGACAACCACGACCCAGTGCGAGTGGAAAGCTTACACTCGAGGGACCATCGTGTACTTGGACCATCTCATCCGAAACTGGGCCAAGAAACACAATGTGGCGGTGCTGGTCAGCTTGCACGCTGCCAAAGGTTCGCAGAATGGTGCTGAGCATTCATCACCTGCAAGTCCAGGACATACGCTCTGGAGCCAATACTCAGAGAATGTTGCCAACACCGTCGAGGTAGCAAGATTTCTTGCCGATCGATACCTTCACGACGAGGCGTTCCTCGGGATTGGTCTCTTAAACGAGCCCAACGACAGTACGGACGAGACGTTGCTGTACCAGTACTACATGGACGCGTATCGAGCCGTGCGGTCAACTGGAAGCAACTGCGTGCTAAGTGTTATGCCGATGCTGCAGAAGCAGAGCCCCGACGAAATGGTGGGATTCATGACAGTGCCAGAGTTTTCAAACGTCTGGGTTGAATGGCACCCATACTTCATCTGGGGCTTCGAGCACACGTCGGACGAGCAGCTAGTGAACGTGGCTATTAAACGCGACTACAATGAGCGCGTGGCCAAGTGGAACAAGCATCCAAAACATAATCGGCTGTTCATGGGTGAGTGGAGTCTGGCTACGTCTTCCAACATGCGCCACAACAACCCCAATTTGTTCTACACGTTCGCAATGGAGCAGCTCAAAGTGCACGAACAAGCGGAAGGAGGTTGGACGCTCTGGACGTGGAAGGCGACAGGAGCCGCCAATAGTGACGTGGAGGCCTGGTCGCTGCAGAAACTCCTCGCTGAAATTTTGCGCATGCAGTCGTAAAATGACCTCCTGATAATGACAAGCGCGATTGCATCTTTTTGTGCTACAAATCACTATTTAAACAATTGTCCAAATCTCATTTCTTTGGTGTTCACCCATGGTGGGGTGTACTTACTCAATACAGATCTATCCCCATGTCATCCACCTTTCCTTTCATCGAACATGTTCATGCGAAATTAAAGTTCACCTCTCCTCAGTCTCAGTTTTCCATATTTGCGGCCCAGAATCAAGCAAGTAGAGAAAAATGACGCAGCAATGGCTTGCCAAGGCTGTGCGCCATAGTGTGCGTTGTGTTACCGCACGTGTCGTCCCCTCTCATCTTAACGCCTCGAGTAACGTGGCGTCACGTTGGATGCGTGCTTTTTCGTCGACACCACATCCAAGTGAGACTTTTATGACGGGCACGAACAATGCCTATGTAGAGGCAATGTATTCCAATTGGAAGTGTGACCCCAAGAGGTAAACAATCATTTCTAATGGTCAAAACAATGTGACCATCACTCTGATGTATACACATGCATTTTTAACTTTGATTGTGTATACACGCTTTGTGTCATCCATTATTAGTGTACACACATCATGGGACGTATACTTTCGTCAAGTTGAGAGTGGGAGCGTACCTGGTGAAGCCTTTATTCCGCCTCCTACTATCCAGCAAGGGGTGACACCCGTCCGTACTGTGGGTGGCACTGAAGCCTCGTCGTCTAGCGAGCTGAATGAAGCTCTAGGACTGAGTTATCTGATCCGAGCTTACCAAGTGCGTGGCCATGAGGCCGCCAATCTGGATCCACTGGAACTACAAGAACGTCCCAATATACCAGAACTGGATATCCGTATGTACGGGTTCAAGGAGAAGGATTTGGACCGCGTGATTGGTATTCCTAAGAACTTGTACGTGATTCTTTTTTTGGAATGTGTATACTTTATAGTGTATACAGGGGGCTGACAATTAGCTGTGCTGTTGTTGTTGCAGTTCGTCGGGTGTCTCGGGATTCTTGGAGGAGCTGGCTGGTGGCAATAACAGTATGACGCTGGGCGAGATCATTCAGCGTCTCAAGGAAACATATTGCAGCTCAATTGGAGTGGTACGGAGTAGCCTTTTGCTAAAAAATAAGGTGACTGTGCAAAGTTGTTGACGTGCTTTTCTTTTTTCTGCTTGATTCTTGGTCTTTTTTTGCAGCAATACATGCACATATTGGACCGTGAGCAGTGCAACTGGATCCGTACAAAGATGGAGCACTTGGTGAAGCACGAAGAGTCCAAGCAGAAAAAGTTACATATTTTGGAGAGACTTGCCTTTTCCGTGGTGTTTGAGCGCTTCTTGGGCAACAAATACAACACGACCAAGCGTTTTGGTCTGGATGGTGCAGAGAGTCTCATCCCCGGTCTCAAGTTTATGATTGACCGCGGCACGGAGCTTGGCATGGAGCATTTGGTGATCGGCATGCCTCACCGTGGCCGTCTTAATGTGCTGTCAAATGTGATCCGTAAGTCGATCCAGCAAATTTTTAAAGAGTTTCAAGGCACGCACATCGACGTCGAGTCTTACAATGATCGCGATGTGGAAGACTGGTCGAACTCTGGTGATGTCAAGTACCACCTCGGCACGTCGTATGACCGCACGTACCCAGATGGCCGTCTAGTGCACCTTTCGTTGGTGGCCAACCCGTCCCACCTGGAAGCTGTTGATCCTGTTGTGGTTGGCAAGGTTCGCGCGAAGCAGTTTTACCTGGGCAACGATAGGGATGCCGAGAAGAAGGTTATGCCCCTGTTGCTACACGGCGATGCCGCCTTTAGCGGCCAGGGTATTGTTTACGAAACCATGCATCTATCTGGCCTTGATAACTACGACACGGGTGGTACAGTGCACGTAGTGGTGAACAACCAGATTGGTTTTACGACTGACCCAAAGAACTCGCGTTCATCGCAGTACTGCACAGACCTGGGCAAGGCCATGGATGTGCCTATCTTGCACGTAAACAGTGACGACCCGGTGTCAGTGGTGAAGGTGTTTGAGTTTGCGGCCGAGTGGCGCCAGAAATGGCGCTCGGATGTGATCATTAACCTGACGTGCTACCGTCGCTTCGGCCACAACGAAGTGGACAATCCGTTCTTCACTCAGCCACTTATGTACAAGAAGATCGGTCACATGAAGTCGGTTCTCGACACGTTCGTTAATCAGCAGGTGGTAGCTGGCACTGCCACCAAGGAGGAGTGTGATGCCGTTGTGTCCAAAGTTTGGAACTTCTTCCAGACAACGTTTGATGAGACGGAGAAGTGGGAGGACACTAAGAAGAGTGACTGGCTTGCAAACCGCTGGGACTCATTCAAGAGTCCCAACCAGCAATCACGTATTCGGCCTACGGGTGTGCACATGAGCGTACTGAAGCACGTTGGAGAGAAGATCAGTACTGTTGCCCCAGGCTTTAAGGTTAACCGCCAGTTGGACCGCATTATGGGAGCCAAAAAGAGCGCGATCGAGTTGGGCAAAGGTATCGATTGGGGAACCGCTGAGGCTTTGGCCTGGGGGACGTTGCTGCTTGAGGGCAACCACGTCCGTATCAGTGGACAGGATGTAGAGCGTGGAACGTTCAGCCATCGTCACGCTGTGCTGCACGACCAGGAGACCAACGAGGTGTTCGTGCCCTTGAATCACCTGACGACGAAGACGATCCCTTCAGCTCCTTTGGAGTACAAGACTCCTGGTGATGGCACCATTCCGGATACGCAGGCCGAGTTCGTGGCGTCCAACAGTTCCCTGTCGGAATTCGGTGTGCTGGGCTTTGAGCTCGGCTACTCACTGGAGAACCCCAACGCTTTGGTCATGTGGGAAGCGCAGTTCGGTGACTTTGCTAACGGTGCCCAGATCATGATCGATCAGTTCCTGAGCGCTGGTGAGGATAAATGGATGCGCCAGTCTGGCCTTGTGATGTTGCTGCCTCATGGCTATGAGGGTCAAGGCGCCGAACACTCGTCGTGCCGCGTGGAGCGCTATTTGCAAAGCACCGATGACGACCCGAACGTCGTGCCGCTCATGGATGAAGAGAACCGCATGCAGATTCAGCACACGAACTGGCAGGTGGTGTACTGTTCCACACCCGCCCAGTACTTCCACGTATTGCGTCGTCAGGTCCACCGTGATTTCCGTAAACCGCTGATCTCGGTGCAGCCGAAGCACCTGCTTCGTCTGCGTCAGGCTTCGTCGAAGATGGAGGACATGGCTGAGGGCACAAAATTCCAGCGTTTGATTCCCGAAGTGACTCCAGAGAAGCTGGTCGAGGACGACAAGGTGAAGCGAGTGGTCTTTTGCTCGGGCAAGATTTACTACGAGCTGGCCCAGGAACGTGACGAGAAAAGCATTAAGGACGTGGCGATTGTGCGGGTGGAGCAGATTGCCCCGTTCCCGTTCGACAAGGTAGCAGAACAGGTCGCTCGCTACCCGAATGCCGACATTAAGTGGGTGCAGGAGGAGCCGCTGAACATGGGCTTCTGGACGTACGTGTCACCGCGCATCGAGACGGCGCTGACGCAGTTAAACAGTGACTCTCGCAGGCCTGCATTTATTGGCCGTGCTCCTGCTGCGGCACCGGCTACGGGCTACAACGCTGTGCACCAGATCGAGCAAGACCGCATCATTAAGAAGGCGTTAAAGGTGTAAGCACTGGGTGGGACGAGGAAGTTCAAGGGACTAGAATGTCTAGTTAAAACGCAAGCAGCTTAAGCGGACCTTGTTCCGATAGAAAGGCTTTGCATTCGTTTGGTAGCTATGCTGCTTGCTGTCTACTGTACATGTTCTGACATGAAGAAAATGAAAAGATAGAAATGCTGCAGTCACATTATGCAAATGTAAGGAGAAACTTACATACTGAAGTATCAACTTGTTTGGTTAAGAATCACTCGACCGATGTGTAACTACGACACGTTTCATTTAAATTCATATCGACGCGTGAATGCCGACATGGGACATAGTAGTACTGCAGATCACTCGATTGTCCACTGGCTGCTAGCCGTGGAGCAATGCAGTGCGGCGCAGCTCATCGAGGACGACATCCGAATGGTGTCGTACCCTATGTCCTATTTGCGCGGTAAAGCTTCCGAGTGGGCTTACTCGGCGCTCATGACGGACACAAAGGCGTTTCTTACATAGGCGATCTATAAGACAACGATTCGGCCATGCATCAGCCGCCGAACAACGAAGCGTTGCTTCAGGCGCGCTCTTTGGAGCGCGACAGGCAAAGCGATTTTTGAAGAGTACGAGATGCGCTCGCTGTCGGCATCCATTACTGTGGGTCCAATACCGGAACACATAAAGGTGCCCACGTTCATGAATGTGTGCTGAAGACTCTATTTAACGCCCAATTGTACGTTAACTTGCAAAAATGCGTCATAGGGGTCCCCGAGATACTTTACTGGGTTGCATCGTTGGTATACACGGTGTACAAGGAGACCCACAAAGGTAAAGTGTAAAGGAATGGCAGTCCCACGACATGTGTAGGATCTACGTCAATTCCTTGGGCTCGCTAATTACTCGCATGAGTACAGCAAGAACTATGCAGAGAGGACTAAGCCATTATCTGACATTTGAAAGGATCTAGAATGGGCTTGGTCGAAGACGCAAGTAGATGCGTTCGCATCAGTGAAGAATTCTCTTGTAGAGGCACCGATGTTGGCAATGCCAGACGCGGATAAGCCCATTAGCGTCGTCTGCGATGCAAGCAATTTGCAATCGGCAGCGCGCTAATGCAAAAGGATGACGACGGCGTTGATCGTGTCATCTCGCACCAGTCCCGGCTTTTGAAGCTGCGGAGCTGCATTACTCTGTGTATGACAAGGATCTACTCTCGATTAAGTATGCTCTTATCAATTTTCGAGTGCACCTGTTGGGCACCGAACCGTTTGTGGTTTAGACAGATCACGCATCACTGCGGACCGCAATAAACTGACCGCACCTCTTGCCGAGAATGGCGAGGAGGCTTACATTCGTCTACAGATTTAATTTTGGAGTTGAATACAAGCCGAGTAAGACGAATGTCTTGGCTGACGCGTTATCGCGCAGACCAGACTTCGAGGCAAGACACCAGGAAAGCGTGTCTTGTGCTAAGGCATAAGTTAAGTCGTCAATATGGCAACCACGAAGGTCTACCATGTGACGAGTTCTTTGGCCTCCAAGATAATGGAGAGATACAGTCAGGACGAACATTGTTATCTGCTGTTGGATCACTTCGGTGGATGCAAGGTTACTCTTCCGTCGCACCTGACAGCGAAGGTAAGTCGCTTAAGCTACAGCGATGGCCTATTATGCATCAGCTGTCACCTTGTGATCCCTTGAGGATCTATGTCTTCCATCACACAGATCTCAAGCTGACGATTATTCACGAGCTCCTTGACGCACCATCGAGTGGACATCCGGGCCGTGAAAAGACATTCTTACAACTGTCAGATGAATTTTAGTGACCCACCTATATCGGTGGATGGCCAGTGTATTCGATCCTGCGACCAGTGTCAGTGGCACTAAGCCTGCACCGTCTAGCAGTGCGCCATTGAAGCCGCTGCCAATACCAACTATTGTTGGAAATCGATCAATTGTACTTCATGTTTGGCATGCCGCCTGACCACAAATGTAGAATGGGACTCGTTGTCTTTGTAGACAGACTGAGCAAAATGGTGCGTTTAGCACCATGTAGAATTACGATCTCAGGCAAAGAGGCAGCTCTCTTGTTCCTGTATCGACTATACGGCATGCCCGAGTCCATAGTATCGGAACGGGATCCACGCTTAACGTCAAGTTTTTGGCGTCATGTTTCTTCAGGCGGAACGAGCCAATCGAGCCGTGGCGGATGTATTGCGCACGGTAGCGACTACTAAGGAACGGAGCAAGCAATTTTCATTCGTGGAGCTCGCTATCCACCAGTTCGGGTGATATCGTTATCATCCAAGGAGCACAGGCATTTCTTGCCGTGACTCCGCACTGACACATATAGGTGTCGTGACCACTGCTGATGTGGCAGGGTGACTAGGGCTAATTTCTGCCGCAGACTGATGCCCCTTGTGGGTCATCGTCACTTCGGCGAAACTAAAGCCCTCTTTTGCATTCGCTACGAGCATGGTCGCAAAAAACAATGAACGCTTTGGTGTGGGAGATAAAGTCCAATAAAGACTCAGCAGAAGTTCCGAGCACGCGCACCATTGTGGTGTAGTGCGATCACAATATTGCTGATGCGATCACCACTGACCAACGGCGCCCAGACGACCGACTACCCCGATTACGTGTGTTATGTTGTTGCCTTCCTCACTTTGTGTACCAGTTGCAGATGCATCGGCTAGCGACGGATATGTCATAAGCATGCAGCTGTGCAGTTACTATGAGTGCTGCCACACAGAGACAAGGATCTTAGAATACAACGTAACATAGCTTGCAAAGAGACACAGCAAGAACGATGCAAGTTCAGTCCGTCTTGTGTCACACAAATTTTGTTTTTCCTAATCGTGTACGTTTACCCTAGCAATACTGATGAATGATCCCGTGATATCAATGCGATACTCAATGAAAAAATTGCTATAGCTCGGACTGCCTTTGAGGCGTATAGTTTGAATGATGTTATTTTGTTTCCTAAACACCCGTAACTTGGGTGCTGTCATTTCTAGTTAAATATGTTTATGTGATTCACGTACTTGTCAAAAAAGAATCTCGCAACGGGGATATCTGAGAGAATTTGTATCAGCGATTGATATATTATAAATCACACTCCATGTTTTTGCCTCCACGAGCTCCACATTCCATTGAGCCGCCAAGTAAAGAGTATGTCTCAGTAGCCGAACTTGTGAACCGAGATTGCGATACATGCAACGAGTATTTTGCACAGAATTTCTAATCAGTAAAGCCTGCACACAAGAAGAACTAAGAGGACTTGCGATAGGTCGGACGGTATTACGAATGAGTTCCGCCGTGCACCCTCTACGTTATTTATAAAAAGGCAGCTTATTAGCAAAGATAAAGCTGTTTCCATTGCTAGCCGGCCGATGATGAAACTAGAGAAATTTTTTACATTAGTGTGATATAGAGGACGGTTTCTAGGCATACATTCATCTACTCCTGAGTGACAGTGTTGACAATGCCGGCATCCTTGGCCATGTCGATAGTGAAAGAAGCGCAAAGAGGGTTCGTCATGTTGCCGTAAGCATCGCACCATGTGTCCGGTTTGATGGCCACCACGTAGTTGCTGTCCTCCACAACCCTCTTTAAACTACTTCCAATCTCCGGCATGAACACGCCCCAATCCTTTGACGACAACGAGAACGACACGACCATGGACTCACCGGCTTGCAGCTCGATCTTCTTGAACTTCTTTAGCATCTTCATTTCCGGCACCGAGATTTTGCGAAACGGCTGAATGAGGAACAACATGACCGTCTCCTTGCCGGCGCGTGATCCCGCGTTCGTTACAGTGACTGTGGCGGTAAGCGTCTCATCCGCGTTGGTGATGGTCGTCTTGTCAAGCGTGACGGAGGCGTAGTTGAACTTGGTGTAGCTGAGACCTGCACCGAAGTCCCATTGCATCCTGCAATTGTCATACATGCAGCGTGTCGTGACAAGATGGTTGTACGGGATGGCGATGTTGGCTGGGTCCTTCGGATACGAGATCGGCAGTTTACCGCTGGGATTTACATTGCCGTAAATGATCTCTGCAATAGCCTGTCCGCCGAGCTCACACGGAAGCATGCCATCAATAATAGCAGCAGCATTGTCGGGAATTGACCCAAGCAGACGCGGTCGGCCTTCAAACAGCACCACGATCACCTTAGTACCTGTGGCTACCAGCGCTTCAATAAACCTTTCCTGACCCTCAGGCAGTGCAGGGTCATCAATGTCTCCAGGCTTTTCCGTGTAGTTGGGCTCTCCGATGGCAGCGATGGTGTATTTATGCTGGCCGGAAAGTTTCACAGCCTTGGCCAAGTCGACGTCCGAGATAGATCCATTGACATGAAGTCCGTTGTAATATGTAAACGAATCATTGCCAACCAAATTCTCCATACCTTTGCGAACCGACACTCCGTGCGGGAACATCGCATTGCCCGAGTAACCTTGCCAGGTCAATGTCCAACCACCGCACTGGTACCCCACGTTGTCTGAAGAGTGACCCGTGAGAAACACTGATGCGCTTTTCGGTAGTGGCAACACGTCGCCTTCGTTTTTAAGCAGCACAATAGATTCGCGCGCCATCTTCAACGCAGCCTCCTTGTCCTTGTCGTTGCCAACCATCGACACGTACTCTTTGCCCGGCACCGGGTTGTCGTAGAGTCCTAGCTGGAGCTTCAGTCTGATGACGCGCTTGACGGACTTGCGCAGTCGAGCCTCCTGCTTCGGATTTTCCGTGAGCATATTCAGACCGTATTCGATGAAAGCGGTGTCCAGCGGTACCATACTAATGTCAATTGAAGTCTGCTTCAAAGAGGTGGCTACAGCCTCTTCTCGAGTAGCCGACACGCGATGAAAGTCGTGCAAGTTGTAGATCTCGTTCCAGTCCGAGACAAGCACCCCATTGAATTCGAGGTCCAACCGAAGTAGGTCGTTCAGGATTTTCGAGCTAGCAATCACCGGTTCACCGTTTAAGGAAACGTAGTTCTCCATCATCGTCAGCGCGCCGGCATCCAATGCGGCCTTGAACGGCGGCAGAAAGTTGTTAAGGAGATCGAAATCCGAGATCCGAACATTGTCGCGGTCGTGACCAGTAGGCGTCTTCGAGTACCCGATAAAGTGCTTGATGCAGGCAGCGGTTTGATTAAGGCTCTGAAGTCCACGGACGTAAGATTCTCCCATCACGGAACAAAGGTATGGGTCCTCGCCGAACGTCTCGTAAGTGCGAGCCCATAATGAGTTCTGCGAGATGTCAAGGACCGGACCGAAAATCCAAGGGATGCCGGCAGCCTCGGTGTCGCGAGCAGTGATGTGGGCCATCTCATAGACAAGGTCGGGGTTGAAGCTCGCACCACAGTTGATTTGCTGTGGGAAAAGCATGGCTCCTGTCACGTAACTTGCTCCGTGGATGGAGTCAATTCCATATAATATGGGGTGACCTCCGTTCTCTTCCATTGTGATTTCTTGAATACGATGGATAAGGGATCGAAACCCGGTGGCATCGTAGCCGTAGTTGCCGTCAACAGACTGGCTATCCAAAAACGTATTGAGATACGATCCAACGTTCATCTTTGCAAAAGTACGCACTGCATCCTCGTTGAGCTCGTGGGTGTCGACGTTTATGACAGTGCTGAGATCGAGTTGCGTCATCTGTCCTATCACCTCAGCTACAGAGAATCCGTCCACAATTTCTTGGGCCTGGGCATCGAGTGCTTCATTCTCGCCAGAAGTGAGCGCAATTACCACACCGGGTAAAAAAGTTGCAGTTAACCAGGACTTGAGCATTGATGCTGACTTGGGCAGTCCGCCGGTTGGTACGGCGAGTTGAAGCGGGTATATTAGAGAGTGAACAGGGTCGGCAAAAGCGTGATTTTGACTAGCTATGGCGATCGTTATAAAGCAAAGATATGGCAGCTCTCTTCATCCGAGGAAAGTTCAGTGAGACGAAGCCGTTGCGGTATCTCTTCAGATGCATGTGGCTAAGCTGGTATTGCACAGTACGTTACATGCAACGGATGTGATTATCTATATTCTATACATGCCATCTTCTACAATGGGAATACAAACAAAAAAATTATAGCGTAAGACGATTACATAATAATCATAAATATCTAGTAATGTTTGTACAGAAAGACAAGAGCTGAAATTGAGAAGCAAAACTACGGCAGTTTTGTTCAAGGGGAAAGGCAAAGTCGTTGGGATACAAATTAGCTTCGACAACGTTTATTGGCAATGGGTGTGGCAGGAGAATGGAAGCGAAAAAATAATATGTAATACTTCTAGCTCTGCAGCAAGAAAATAGCTTACTCATTCGAACAAGTACGAATAGCAGCTCGATGCGTCAGCACACATGACTTATTTACATGTGCTACTTCTGTAAAGTCGCTTTCGGTCAAGTGATTCGTGTGACTAGTCGCAAATCCAAATGGATAGCCTCAACAGAATGTCGGCTGCCAAAAGTACAGAATGAATCATGGTATCTTGCTATGTGTTATCGTACATGCAGCGTCACTTAATCTTTTCTTGAGAAGTACGTGCGTATCCGCTCACGAGGTGATTTCCGCTAAGGTTTAAGCTTTATGCGCAATGTAGGATCTTATTATTTACATTTGGTAAGCTGTGAGTGAGTGAGAAGGTGAGATATTTTTGGTACGCGTCCGACCCGCTATATCCTGTCGACAGGCAACATAGGTACCGTGGCGACTTCTACTTTATATACTAGGTAACACTAGTCCTCGGACAGCCGAGCGGCGTTGCGCACAGTCTTGTCTCGAGATTATCAGGTCTCTCGCGGTCATCGCGGGGCCCTGTAGTTCGTAGTGTTCGGCTTGAGAAGCCTCTAGCCAGTTGTTGACATCATTGTCGAGGAAGGCCGCAGCTTCCGTGACAACACCGCGCGCATAAGTAGCCTGCACTTGAATGTAAGCACCTGTATCCATAGCGATATTTGCCATTCGATCCTCCATTTTGTTGTAGTTGCGATAATGATGTCCCCAACTGGCTACGTCGATGCTGTCGGCTAAGGCCCGTGCCTCTCGAAATAGCAGCGCCAGGTGGGGCTTGCGAGGAGGGTGATGGGTTCGAAGTTGGGAGAGCAAAGTGCATTATTCCCAATGACATGCAGGGGTGAGTAGCCGCTGGCTTTTGCTTGTCGGAGCCCAAGCACAAGCCCCCGATATTCAGCAATATTGCTAGTGGTTTCGACAGAACCGTAAGCCATGCTCGCTACCCACATGACCCACATGACGCATAAAGCATGCGTCGGAATGTGGATTTGGACAAGGACGGATCCAGCACCTCCCGGCCCTGGATTCCCTCTTGATCCCTCGTAGAAGAAAAGGAGGTACAAAACACCTGAGCAGCTGTTGGCCGGTAACGCTCGCAATGGGGGTGGTTTATCGCAGCAGAGGAGAGTACCAGCAAGAGCCAACCACACTTGCGCGAAGAGGTGCCCGTCCTCCCCCATGTCAGACTGGTATGTTGTTCCGCGAAACCGTGTAACCGATCGTCAAAATTGGGTTCTGGCCCTGGCGGTGTGTACCTCCTGTGGCAAAGACGCGTCTTCTATGCGGCGGAGACGCTCTATCCAGATTGCATGTAGCGTCGTAGAAACTACAAAACGCCATAGCTTACGAGCTGCTGGGAAGACCGCATTCTTTGCTCTCGACGAAGCTAAGCTTGGGCCGATAGCGTGTTTGATAGCATCCCATGCAGCAATTGGAATACTCGGTAGATCCATACCAAACACCCAGACGTTTAGGTCTGCCTCCTTGAAATCGCCGAGACTTCGCCACCGCACTCTCCCAACGTCTGCGGACGCTAGAACCACTCCAGAATACATGACTTGCCATCGCGGGAAGGGTAGTCGAACACTTTGGGGCGGGACACGATAGATCTTGTTTTGCCCAATTCCAGAGCGGGAAGCTGTTACTCTTCAGGCGATATAGCGTCGGTGCGTTGGTCGGAAATGATGCCCGTATCTGTCGGATGTCTCTCCATTCGATCAGAGTTGTACCTTCAGAAATCACTTGGAAGTTAGTCGTCGCCGCACGCTCATCGAAAATTCGTTTCTCTTCATCGCGGCACCGTCGGGAGATAATCTGCTTGAATTTTCTTCGTTGCGGCCTCCATCTTCGATATCCAGCCCAAAGGTGCACGACGCGCGTGAGCGCCGAATGCGCGCCAAAGTGGACCGGAGTCCCACTGACCACGGCATCAGCGGTATCGCAAGCCAACATCGATGTGATCGGTGTCACCCCGCAATCCATTCCCGTATCGAAGTGAGACAGCGATGTACCGTCTCTGTTGAGTAACCAGTCATGATGACGGTGTACTTTTGCAGAGTATGCAATCAATGCCCCCGGCTCAATTGCACGATACAAGAGCGACAGGAAGTAAATGATGGCGAGGCAAAAGGACCTAAATTGCCGTCGCTTCGCCATGGGTTGGGTAGCCATGTCGCGCTTAGGTGAGAACCGGACGATACCACTCTGAATTGTCACCCAAGACATTGTGTCTCCAAGGCAGAATTATCCCCTTGCAAAATCCGCTCCATTCAAATTGTATGCCTTTCCTCTGCGATCCCTAAACCATGACAAGTCCTTCAGCGTAGCGTGTACAATCCATCTGGTGTCAAACTGACCTGATGCCGCAGAGTCTGCTCTCATCCCGGCTCGCAGTTTGTCATTAAGTACTCGGCGGACATCAATTGTGACACAACCGTTATCATCATAGTCGACCGTGGCTCTCAATGTAAAAAGGAGGGCTCTTCGGCAGACTTCTTTGAACTCACCTTGGCGGGCATGTCGAGCAGCTGAGAGACCAACAATTTCAGAACCGGTCAACCATAGCGACGCCCAAAATCGAGGGTGCTTGCCTTCGGTCCAACATGGCGTGATATAAGCCGGACCCGACTCGAGAGAACCCCATAGGAAGTCGCTGATCAGCAAATCTCTCGAGGAAACCGTAGCTGCCCATTGGCCAACAGCTGTCGCTGCCATAGTCATCAGTTCCGTTCGAATACACGGCACCGCGAGTCCACCTTGCTGTATCGGTAGTGAAGCCATCTCGGAGGGCACCGAAGGTCGGGACCTCTTGCCATCACGGGCTCCCCATACTAAGTCCATAATCAACCCCTGTCAGATTCCACATTGAACTTCACGTCGACTTGAGCGGTACCCAATCACAATAAATCGGCATGTCGTGTCGTGGTGTAGTGTTGCCACGACTGAGACAAACTCAAGCCACTTCAGCACCGAGAGTAAATACGGACGTTGCAACGTGTCGTATGCCTTGGCAAAATTAAGAAGCAGAACAAGGGCACCATGAAGATCGCTGTCCACATTCGCTGCTTTGCGTACTGCCATAAAAATGTCAAGCGCCGTAAGAATCGACCGTTTCGGGACAAATCCAACTTGAGCTGGTAGAACGATATGCGACAGTATCGGCCGAATCCGAAACGAAAGAATCTTGGTAAATAACTTGTAGTCGCTGTTGAGAAGCGCAATCGGACGATGATCAAGCGGCAAGGCGGAAGCCGCAGTTTTCTTCAGGCACTGGATGTTCGCCTCTCCAAATGACGCCGGTAACACGCTGCACCGAAGCCATCTGGTATACAATGCTGCGAGGATAGGCGTGAGCGCATCTGCGTAATCGCGGTAAAAAGTGTTAGTGATTTCATCGGGACCCGCTGCTTTTCCCACACAAATACCTGATAAAATAGTGTCTCTGCTTTGGACGAGAATATATTTATGCGTCTTGATAGTGAATGACCCGGCTGTCGCGAATGTGTCTGGCAATAAATTAAGAATTGACGGCGCTTGTGAGCAATGGCGTCTGGAGCATAAGTCCTCGGCCAAAGAATTGCAAGATTTCTCATAGTTCTAGACAAAAACCGACACGGATGGCAACATTGAACGTCTAAAGCACGTCTTGTTGCTTGCGGCAATGAACAGGTATTTGAAGTCGACTGTTTGCTGCCATTTGCCGCATTTTAGACTGAAGATGCAGAACCGTAAGTAATTTTGGCTCTCGTGCGGCGTCTGTGCCAAGCATCGCGATATGGAACTGATCTTGCAGCTACGAAGCCGGACGGACATCAGAGTGATCACGCAAGTAAGCGAGAATGTACCAAGAGCAATACTGCGTTCAAGCTCTTCCAATGCCCAACCCAAGCTACTCGCAGGAGGAGAGCCGCAAGTCATTCTTGCTGAGAAAAAAGGCGATTCCAATAACGCCATGGACTACCGATCTATCGCACTCCTTCAAACTGTGCTCAACGAGTACAGGGTCACCTATTGGAAAGTCGTATCATGGGAGGCAAATGCGCAAAACAGTGATGATGATGCTGGCTCGACTCAGCGTGATGAACATAATGGAGAGATTTGGACGGCTATCAGGCTTGGA
Organism: Peronospora destructor; assembly: GCA_011800735.1. Classification (NCBI taxonomy): domain Eukaryota; phylum Oomycota; class Peronosporomycetes; order Peronosporales; family Peronosporaceae; genus Peronospora; species Peronospora destructor. The sequence continues at coordinate 50,788 of WBRY01000043.1, read as the reverse complement.
AAAGTACAACAGCAAAATTATCTTCTTGAACACAGCCGTCGGCATACTGGTTCTACGGCATGGAGACAACGCAGTTGGAATAGCTGAAGCTTTAAAAGAGCCACGATGCACAGGGCTCTCCGTGTTCTATGTGCATTCCTCACCCTCGGGTTCCATGGACCGTGCGTGCAGCATCGCAAACAAACAAATGTTCGCTTTGAAGCAACAATCGGTTCGTCGGTACAAATGTTCAGAAAAGGCACTGACAAGATCTCTATAGACGCTCCAGACTCAGCATGGGAAAGCGCGTGGCAAGCCGCATATTTACAGCGGACGCCAATCAAAGTATGGACTCGTAGGAACGAGCCCACGGTGTGCCAGGCGTGGGTCGTTTATAGAATGGCAGTGAGACAAGCGAATCTCTTCCAGAGACCAATTGCCGTAAGCTCCAATGCTGCCAAGGAGTGAAGGAAACACTAGAACATATCTGCTAGACATGCCGTGTGCACAATCCTGCTGGCAAAAGCTGCGATGCAAGCTTGGACGGCACTATCTTAGCAAACAGGGCAAGCAGACGCGCGTCAGGGCTATCCAAGGTGGTCCTAGAACGAACCCAACGAGGAGGCCGCAAACGCCGCAAATGGGAACAACTTTGGCACATTCTGAGCAGCATTTGCATCACCAGCTTGTGGATACAACACAACCAAGTGACGTTCCAGCAAGCGGATGTGACCATAGCTTGCAGCGTCAAGGACCTCTGGGATTCAGCATATTGCAACTTCGAGCTGCAGCAAAGCAAGATTGCTGGCGAGCCGAAGCAAAAATACCCGTCTGATGCTATATTAACACGCAATAGCAAGACAACCCGAGAGCCATCACCGAAGGGGGCAGCCTCGTGCAACTACTGGACTTGAACGAGGAACCGGCGTTGCTAGTCCAGGATTAGGATCTACCAGACATCTTGCAATCACTAAGATTACACAGACTTGTCTGTTTCTCTCTCTCATTCACCGAGGGATCAGTTTTCGCTCGTCGTCCATTGGCATCCGTAACATTCAAACAAGGTTGGCACGTACTCGATCTCAAACATGCGAGATTACGATTTGAGATGTAAAAGAATCGACAATCAGATATTGTTGCTCCGCACGATTTTCCGCTAAGAATCACTTCCCAATTTGAGCTCAAGAGCAACAACGGCCAAGCGACAAAGGCTCCGATTAGGCGGCATACCGGTCCTCCTATCTTGGGCTGAAAGTCCCCCATAATGGGGTAAGGTTGAAGGGGAGGCCTGGGGGCAGCGCAGCATGCGAACTTGATGGGAAGCGATAGTCACGAAGTCCCAAGGTGTGGGGCACGTCCAAAGCATTGAAAGGGCAGTAACAAGTTTTTGCCAATGTCCATTCTGCCTCCTAGTCGTTGGGCCGTTTGCCGAGCGCGAATTCCAGTCCCACGAAGCGAACTCCCGTAGAGGGATAACTCAGACAGGCAGGTCTAGGAAAGCCGATTTGGTACTATGCCTCACTTTCAAGGCGCCACCCGCCCCCTGCATGTGCTCGGGTTTGGTCAGACGGTATTACGTACCATTTTGGAGTGTCCCCTGTGAAGCCCGTCGGATGAGTTAGCAGAATGAGCTAGTGCACAGGAGAAGGATGTAGTCATGGCAGAAGATCAGAGGATTTTCTTACAGACATATCGTAAACAATAATGAGTACATAATAGACACTCTGATCATCATCATCATCACGATTTTCCTCTGCTAAGAACAATGCTGGCCGTAAAGCTTATGCTCTCAGCTGGTAGCCAATTCTACGATCCCATGATCAAAATCCCAGCATTGGTGGAGGGTAAGGAAGGTGACAGAGCGACTTTCATCTGTGCTTCATCCTAAAAAATTCTCCCTGTCGCGAGGCAAAGAGTGAACAGATTTCGACGATGAAGATCGACAGCTTTCTGTTCACCGCTCTGGTCGGAGTTGTTGCTGTCTTAGACCAAGCAACGGCTGAGGATATGAGTGGACCCGAGAACCAGGATTACCGGAGCTTTGTTGTCTTTATCACCTACTCTGGCGGAAACGGAAGGCGTAGCGCTTGATAGAGGAATGCAATTTCCATGGCACTCGCTTCCAGTTGCTCTAGACGACCACCACCGCCGAAATGACTATCATTTTCACCCATTTTTAGCATCATGAGGCGCTTGTCACGCTTCGGCAGCGATGCCTGCATTTTACGCATTTTGTACATCCATTTGGCAGGCTCCCAAAACTGCACTCTCTGGTCGTTCAGGCTGCCGGTCACGAACATGGCAGGGTATACCTGACCCTCGCGCACGTTTTCGCATGGTGCGTAGGATTGAATATACTCATGAGCCTCTGGGTCATTGGGATCGCCCCATTCATCATATTCGTGAACTGTCAGCGGCAATGTCGGGTCTTGCATAGTAGCCAAAATGTCTACGAAAGGCACCTTCATAATCAGAGCTTGGTAGAGCTGTGGATACTCGTTGGCCACGTACCCCATGATTAGTCCGCCGGCACTCACTCCCTTTCCCGCGAGTCGTTTGGGATTCGTAAATCCTACATCGAGCAGGTGATGAGTACACGATACGTAGTCGTCGAACGTGTGACGTTTGTGCATGCTCTTGCCTGCCTGGTACCATGGTAAGCCCAGCTCACCGCCACCACGCACATGAGCAAGTGCAATCACCCATCCACGCTCCAGTAAACTCAAATGTTCAAGCTCAAATTCAGCTTCAAGATTGGTGCCGTATGCACCATAGCCAATAAGTAGTGTCGGGTTTTGCCCATTTAACGTGATGTTGCGCCGGTGAATAAGGGTCAGTGGAATTTTCACTCTTAGGCTGCTCATACTAGGCACGTAACACCGTTGGCATGTGAAACATTTCGGTTCAAACGATGACTTTGCCACCGTGTTTGTGCTGCCATGTTGCTGTTTGATCGAGCGATCCATCATTTCTGCCTCCTTAACCACTTGCAGCTTTCTGCTCTTCATATCGTAGTCAAAAACAATTTCTGGCACCAGGGGAGTGGACACTTGAAATCGTACATGGTGAACTGAATAATTGCGATTGACTCCAGGTGAAACTCGACATATTTCGTGCTCTTTGGGCAACGGAATGTAATAAGGAGAACTGCTTGAACCCACGTTACTCTGCTCTTCCAGTGTGCACACTCGAATGCGTGGCACACTGTTGACACGTTCATAAAGCACAAGGTATTTCTCAAACAGATCCACATCTTCAATCTTCACGTCTTCGTGCTCGGGAACAAACGTTTTCCAACGTCCATCCGCCGCATCCATTGTAAACGTAGCAATCTTGTAGTTGACCGCACCATCAGCATTTGTAACAATGTAAAACTGTCCAGCAGCATGGTCTGCAAAGTACAACGTGCCAGTTTCGCGCAGACGCAGCAGTTGAGGCTGTGCATCGATGCTGTGACTGTCCAGCGCGTAAATTTCCGACGTGTTTTTTGAGTTGCAATTAATCAGCACAAAATGCCCGTCTTTCGTTTGCGATACATCCACGAAGAAAGCTTTGTCCTGCTCTTCATAGATCTAGTCACCAAAAGGAAAACACAATGTAGCCATTGTTGTTAGTCATCTCTGAACTTTCCTACTTCAACATCAACGTAATGTCGCATCCCATCACGTACTAGTTTCTGTGTCTGAGTCATCAAATTGTATCGATACACCGCAAACGGCCGCCCGTGCCTGTCCACTTTTGTATAGTAAAAGATTTGTTCCGGTGTGGCACTCCACTCCACGTTTTTAATCCCAATGATGTCCTCCAGTGACTCCAATTTTCCAGTCTTCAAGTCTTTCAGCACGACTTGACATTGTTCGTTGTTATTCTCGATCACCAGCAACAACTGTGACGCATCGGGGGAGATTTTCATGCCCGAGATAAACTGGAATCCATGATGTAGTAAAGCTTCAGTGTTTGGGTTCAGTACCACTTGCTCTTTCAGTGTTGCCGTTGCCGTTACATCGTAAAATCTTCGGTAATACACGGGAAAGTTTTCACCCGGCGCTTGTCTCATATAATATTCAAACTTGCCAATGCACTCGGGTACACTAAAGTCTTCACGCAATAGACGGTTTCGCAGCTCCATGTTAAATGTACGCTGCACTTTGCGGAATTTTGGCTTGGACACTTGATTCGCTAGATAATTGCGTTCTAACTTGAGGAAACGTTGCAGTCGAGGACTCTCTGGGTCCTTAAGCCACTCCCAGGACGAGTCTATAGCTGTGAAGCATTTTACCTGTTGCTGGGGAAGCAGTGCATGAAAACGATGCCCAGTAAAAGGTCGTTGCACCGAGTTCACAAGCCATTGTATGCGCATCATGGGGTTACTATGCCCCTTGAATTGTGTGGTCTATTTTTTGGTTTTAGTCCTAATTGTGCTGTCTCTAATTTTTAGAAGTTGTTGCGACTAAACGCCATCTGCCATAGTTTCAGATGCTAGAAGATAGCATTGTCTCGTCAGTGCAGCGCTACGGACGGATCAAGCTTATACGTGGCACTAACCATCACAACGTCGATACTACCACAGTTTACAACCTGTCGTCCAGGGTGACAGGTCACATGTCGTCATATTTCGATTGCGTATGCCACACTAGTGAAGCCATTTGTCATTTCTGGCACACTGTGATTGGATGGGTCCTTGTGTGACCTACCCTCAGCTTAGGCAGAGGGGAAAAAAGAGCGCAAAGTGTTCACTCTCGCAGACGACAGCAATAGGCAGGAGCTGCATACGAGACAGGAACAAGTCGATAGAGAGACCAGTGGCAAACTTAAACGCACTCCGTTTGAGTCTGTATAGCAGCAAACAATGGAGGGAATCAAGGTGCACCTAACCCGCCGTTTCCCTTTCTTTTTAATGGTTGAAGTCTTGCCTCCCCTGTCGCTTTAGGCTAATTTTGTCTTGTACCTAAACAAAAAACAGGTATTTGCACCCGATACGGAGCACGTGTGGCTACCTGGTGTAATCTGCGCTGCCAAAGCCAATGGCAAACAGCTGACTGTGCGGCTTGATGAGGTCGTGGGGCCGCGAGATCCGTCGGTCTTGGATTTGATTCCGTCCGAACGCGAGCTCGAGTCTTTTGCCGGTACACAGCGATCCGTGGACCTCACCGATGCGTCGGTGCTGGAAGCGCTTAATGCCAAGAACACGTCGGTAGAGTCGGCGGATAACAAACCGTCGTTGCCGTTACAAAATGCAAGTGACAGTGCAAATGGGTTCGAAGATATGATTCTCATTGACCATTTGCATGAAGCCTCAATTCTCTATAATTTGAGAAGGAGGTTTTTTCGGCGATTGCCATGTAAGGTTTTTTTCGAAGCTTGTTGCGTTTTGTTGCATTTTGACTGACGTGATTCGTTTTCTATATCGTTGTCGATGTTATGTACACGACCAATGCGAATTATTATGGTCTCAATAAGATACCTACACTGGCCGAATTTGTATCGCCGTAAACCCGTATCAGTGGCTAGATCTCTATTCCAAGTCTACAATGGAGAAATTCAGTGATGGAAAAAGGGAAAACAAACCTCCACACGTTTATGCCGTATCCATGGAGGCTTTTTTCAATATGCGACAAAGACAGGAAAATCAAAGTATTTTAGTCTCGGGTGAGTCAGGAGCAGGAAAAACGGAGACGACAAAGATCGTCATGAGCCATTTAGCTGCTTTGGCTACTAATTCCAATTCAAAGGTTATTCAGCAGATTATTCAGGCCAATCCGCTGCTCGAGTCGTTTGGCAATGCCAAGACCGTGCGCAACGACAATTCCAGTCGTTTTGGGAAGTTTACGGAGCTCCAGTTCACTATTGAGGGCCAATTGATTGGCGCCAGATCTCGCACGTATCTGCTGGAGAAGAGTCGAGTCACGACACAAGCACAAGGAGAACGAAACTTTCACATTTTCTACCAACTACTAGCACAATGCAAACAGTTTCCGGAACTACAGCTCGATATGGTGGACTCATTCAAGTACGTGTCTGTCCAGACACAAGGTCCCGGTGGTGACGAAGAAGGCGACCTTAGTCACACACGAGAGGCTCTGGAGCTTGTCGGCATCGAACAGCCTTTGCAGAAGGAGATTATCCAGATTCTAGGCGCTGTGCTACATTTGGGTGAGACGGAGTTCACTACGCGAAATGGCGATGTGGATGCTTCGCAACTTTCGGATGTGAAGCATTTCACTGTGGCTTGTCGTCTGCTTGGTGTTAATCCGGACGCATTGGAGTGCGCGGTGTGCAACCGTAACGTGTTTGTGGGTCGTGAAGTGATTTTGAAGCCAATGACGCACGACCAGGCGGCGGATTGTCGCGATGCGCTGGCCAAAAGCTTGTATTCTAAGTTGTTCTTGTGGCTTGTGGAGCAGATTAACCAGACTATTGGAGTGAAGACCAAGGGGGCAGGCTCATTCATTGGAATTTTGGATATCTTTGGTTTTGAGCACTTTGAGACCAACTCGTTTGAACAGTTCTGCATCAATTACGCCAACGAAAAACTGCAGCAAAAATTCGTGCAGGATGTGCTCAAGACGGTACAGATTGAGTACGAAGAGGAGAATATTTCGTGGTCTCACATCACTTTCGCGGACAACCAGGACGTGCTAAATCTCATCGAAGGCCGCCTGGGTGTCATCAGCTTTTTGAACGAGGAGTCACTACTTGTCACGGGTACGGACGCGTCGTTCGCAAGCAAATTGGGTGCAGTAATGGAAAATAATCCGCTTTTGGAGACTCCTCGGCTGAACAAGTGCGCTTTTTCCATCTACCATTACGCTGGAAAGGTAACTTACGATGCGTCGGGCTTTCTTGACAAACACCGCGACGCCATTTTGCCGGATATTAAGCAGTGCATGAGCAAGTCCAAGCTCAGAATTTTGTCCAAGATGTTCATGGACGACGTAAATGCTAGCAATGCTGATATAAATGGTACCAGTGCCCGCGGCAGGGTGCGCAGCAGCAGCGTTAAGAAGAAGGGGGGACATGCTCAGACGCGTCGTACTACGGTGGGCACACAGTTCAAGGAGAGTTTGTCACAGCTTATGGAGAAAATTGGACTTACGGAAGTACACTATGTGCGTTGTCTGAAACCCAACCCATTAAAGAGTGCTTACTGCTTTTCACACGGAGACATCGTTAGCCAACTGCGTTGTGCTGGTGTCATTGAGGCCATTCGAGTGTCTCGTAGCGCGTACCCCAGTCGGATGCCGCACCTGGAGTGTATCAAGAAGTTCCGCGTGCTGGCTACTGGTGCAGTTTCGACACAGAACAAATTCCTGAGCGACTCCGATACGGAGCGTGTTAAGACCCAATGCGAGGAGTTGATGGAAACGCTTTTGCCAGGACGCAACATCAATGATTACCAGGTGGGTCTGACCCGCGTTTACTTTCGAGAGAGTGTTTTGGAGGAGTTGGAGACGAAAAGAGGCTGGGCGCTGCGCAAGTACGCAATCGTCTTACAGAAGAATGTGCGTAGTTGGCTTATGCGCAGGTATTTTGTGCGACAAAAGCAGGAAATTGTGGTCGTCCAAAAATACTGGCGCCGCTATGTGATTCGCAAACAGTACTTGACGTTGCGTCGAGGTATAGTGCGGCTGCAGACTCAAGCCCGCGGTGTTTCGGCTCGCAAGATGTACCGCGTGCTTAAGTTCGACTACCGCATTGTGCGTTTCCAGGCCCACTGCCGTATGCACACGGAGCGTAGGCGTTACCTCAATAAAGTTGCTGCTGTAAGACGGCTGCAAGGCTTCTTCCGTTTTTCGCTCTTGCGTCTCGTGTTCCTGCGTAAGATGGAAAAGGAGAAAGCTTACAAAGCGCTTGGCTCTAAGGTTGCACAACTTCAAATGAAGCTGGACAGAAAGCAAGTGCATACTGGAACGAAAATGTCTCCATCAAGTAAGACTCGTTCACTCAGTCCGTCAGATTTACCTAATGCGTCAGGACCAGGCAACGACCGTGGTACATTCAGCAACAGCTCAACCCGGAGCTCGATGCTCAACAATCGATTTAGCGGTACTAGCGGTATTCTGGACGAGAGTCACGAAGTGATCACTGCACTCCACGAAGAGAACGAGAAGTTGCGTCAACAATTAGAGAAGCAGGAGTCTGAAATCCAGCGCCTTAAGACTGAGAACCGTACGTTGAAAAACTGGCAACAGTCTAAGGAGGTGGGCGAGCAGGTGCAGAAGCTGGCCTATCGCGACCAAGAAAGTAAGGACTTGACATATTTGGCGGCAATCGAGACGGAATACGAGAAGCTCCGCTCGTACATTTGCGAAATACGAGACCTGCCTTCAGAAATAGGCAGTATCACGCAAGTTAACAACGCTGTTCTAACTTCTGGTGGGCGTGGCTCGCTGACGTCGATGTTGTCGGATAAGTCGATTCTTGCCACGGCTGCGGCCAACGGCATCATGGACCAGAAATCGGCGGAGGCGCACCACTTGCTACTGAAAAGTGCCGCGCGCATCGGGCATGCCAAGAGCAAGGTCTCAAGCAAGGGCAACGCACGCCGCGTCAAGGACCATTGGGAAGAAATTCGCAATTTTCCGCCGTCCATGCACTATAATCTGGGCTCTGTGCCATGGAAGCGATTGCTCTCGGATTGGGCGCAGGGCAACCCGAAGAAGTTGGATTACATGACGCGATGGCTCAAGAACGTTTTGGATGGCGGTCCGATTGTGTCGGACACTTTCCCGATGGGCGTTGAGCTCAAGTACGTGACCCCGATGATGTTGGATGGATTTATGCAGCTTGTTATCCCGAAGCTTGCGGAGCGGCCAGATATCCAGGTGCATGTGCACACGAAAGAATTTATTGGAACGAGCATGCGGATTACCTTGTCACAGTTGGAGCAGCAACAAGGAAATGGTTGGGGTATTGTAGCCCATCCCCGCATAGAGCGCTCACCACCTCTGGAGGTCGAAGACTTTCAGCGGATTTCGATCCTAGCCAATCATGGTAACCGCTCAAGCAGTCGGATGTCTGCATCGACGTTGAGTCTCTCCCCGATGGAATCGAGCTCGGGCATGTTATCAGGCAGCCCAGATAGCTACCGTTCCAGCATTTTCCGCTCAGGTCGTAGCAACTACAGCAGCGACCACAACCCGCGCAACTCTTTTTTTCATCGAAACAAGTAAGGCGTAGCTGAGACAAAGGGCTTCAAGGTTAGTTTGATGAGTCATTTACAAAGCTGGACGTGCCGGTAAAGGCATTCGGAGACTAGACCGAGTGACGGCGTATAGACATGTATGTGTTTAGTGGTATACTGGTTAGCCATCGGATGAAACCTGGCCTGCTAGCGATGAGAAGCCTCATCTATTCGTCGAGCAGGATTTACCAGGATACTAACAGAAGATGAGACGACACGAGATTGATCATGCTTAACGATGAGTTTATTGCGTGTCAGGCAGGACTTTGCTAGAAATTCAGCAGCGCAAGGCAGAGCGCAATGTAACGCTTTCTCGCTCTAAGACCTTCGACTTCGATTTAGTAAATGTCGTTATTATTCAACACTCGACACGTTGCTCTCCATGGATTGACAGCACAGAACTTGCGCTTATTCGATCTTGGCCGACGGGAAGCTGCGCTGAACTGCAAGTACTTGAAAGTTTCAAGTTTGAAAACTATACTACCACCGACCAAAACTCAGGCATGCGTGCCATTTCCGGCCCAGCCAGCGCTGAACAGTGGACAGAAAAATACTTGGCAGCCTGCGAATGATACCGACCGGCGTTTAACTTTGAGGAGCTGAAAAGGGCTCAGCAGCGCTGTCACCGTCGAACTTTTACGGAGCCTGACACAACTGCGAGTTGATTCTTCAATCCAAGCTCTCGCTGGCCACAAAGCTGGCAAATGAGCCCCACCCGATCACTAGAATCTAAAGCTGGTCAGAGCGTTTTTCGGCCTTCTGTATTTAATTCGCGGCGCTATCTGGAATCTAGCCCTGCCGCAGACTGGAATACCTAGTGCCGAGCGCTTTAACCTTGCCTTTTGCTGTCCGTGAGAACTAGTAACGCGATAAAATTGACCGCATTTTGCGGAACGGAGACATCGATATCGCCTGATTTGACTGGTGTGATCCAGCGTCACTGCCAATATGTTGCGCTCAGCTGATTTTCTTCACGCGCAGGGCTCTCGCCTGTCCTAGTTTTTCTCTTGTGTGTCCTTGATTCGGTGAATCCTCAATCATTCCTCAATCTTCCTTATGGCGGCGACTGCAAGTAAACGAGCCTACCTCTCACTTGACACCACAGCACCTTCTTCCTCGACCTTGACAACGTCAATCAAATCTGATGCTGCCACGGACATCCATCCGAATCGAGCAGTAGGCGTCTGGTCCAGCGAAGAGCACGACCGATTCCTCGAAGCACTCAAGAAATACCCACAGGGGCCCTGGAAAGCGATCACAAAGTTTATTACTACCCGATCTGTCCGCCAGGTGCAAACACACGCACAGAAATATCAGGAGAAAGTCTCTCGCCGTCTTCACGGCTTGCAAACGGGTAAGGCTATTCGCCTACGCCGTGAACACCGCATCGACCACGAGGTTTTGGCACAACGCACGCTTATTAGTCTTTCTCCAGAGCTACGGAAGAAGTATGCACGTCCAAGCCACCACCACGAGATAAAGTCCGTTCCAGTATCAATGCCACCTGTGGTCGTAATGCCCCTACCTGCTCACGTGGAAACGCTTCACCTCCAATGTCCTACAAACGTTCCTGTGGCGCTAGATGGAACAGATATCTCCCCGATCATAAACAACAACGGATCTTCACCGTCCTCTGTGTCGTCATCTTTTTTCTTTGATGACGCGGTCTTCGCTTTCACGGACATGGACGATCTTCCGACATTGAGCGAGTCACTCGACTTTTTCATCGAGAACTTTTCGTGAAAGTTGATCGTTGCGTCCACTTTTGTTTCGTCAAAACTTTGCCTATCCTGGCGGCAAGTATTTAGCTTTGTGTGCTACCAGAAGCTTCTATTTGTTCAACATACATACAGCCTCAATGTTCTTCACGGTTGCTGTAGTCATTGCTGTTGACCAGCAAGCACATGACCTCAATTTATTGAATGTCTTGCAAATAGTAAAACACTTTTGTCATCAAGTAGCGTTTCTAGCAAAATTGCGCTGGAATTCGATTATCACTCCTTAGAACTATAACTGCGTGACTGATGGCCAAAAACAATCGGTTTTTTGCCATATAACTCATTGGCTTGAGAACCTAAGGTGGACAGACATCACCTAGACGTCCTAAGCATGCTTTGAACCAATTGTGAAAGGGCTACACGCTTTGCATTGCGTCGTGCTCCTTTCACAATCTAAGCACAGCTTAGTAAAACTTACTTCCCGATTTGCGGCTAAGTATGCAGTCAGATTAGCTTGGCACGTGGAAGGGTACCTTCAAAACATGAGCAGTGCCGAAGGCGGTGTGAGGTCGAGCGAGGCTCTCCCACCTCCCGGGAAGCAAGGTGTGCACGTATAGTGGGAACACGTGCCGGGTCCACCCGTGGAGCGGGGGCGCGTTGCCGGCGACGGCGGTGCTGTGCCCTTGCGTTCAAGGGAGGTGGGGGAGATGCGCAGCAGACACGGGACGAGCCGGTGCGGACCGACGTCGGAGGATTTGACCGGTGATCCTGGATGGGACAGACGGTTCAGGATGCACCACTAACGCGCCGGCTGGTCGGGTTTCGTACGCGGCTGTGGTCAAAGGTTTCGGCGACCGCTCCGTCTTTGACGCACCTAGTGGTCCCGTCGTCTGGTCCGGCCCCGGCGAACAAATTGACTCAGGTGACCTAAATGACCCCGGCGAACATAACGACCCCGGCGCCCGTAACGACCCCGGCGACCGCAACGCCTCTGCTGACGCGGCAGCCGATGCAACACTGATCGCAGTGCTGTGCTGGTGTGCACAGCTACCAGAAAGTGGATTGCAAAGGCGGACAATGATCTGCGTCCGCTGATTCCGCTTGAGGAGGAGGCGCTCGCTGCTTGGATGATGGGAGGCATTGTCCTTACATCGCCGCCAGGTTTTCTGATATGCACACATCCGCGGGCTACGCGGGTTGCGATGCTCTACTTCTTTGAGGAGTACCTGGAGGGCAAGGTCATCGCAGTTGTGCCTCCGTTCGTGCGCATGCGCCAGCATATTGCTGAGAAGACGCTACTCCTACAACTCCTTGAGCGCCGCGAAGTGGAGACGGAATTGAATCCCATGAGTCGGGAACTGTTTAAGGGTGCTAAGCGGACCAGTTTCGACGCCGATACTAGACGACTAGCTTTTGTGATGCCGGATCAAGCGGTTGCTGCGAATTGGCATGCGAAGTCAATTTGTTTCGCGGGACTCGTCTTCAGCTCTTGTGTCCTACTATGGAGCGGGAAGACATTGCAGCTCTCTCGGCCTCGGCTCCGTCGGCTGCTCGCAATTTATTGAACTATCAAGTACGTGTTCTGGTCAATGGAGTGGCGGCCAGCACTGTTCACGCAATTCTCGCATCAAGCGTGTCTTGCGCGGTAACATCGGCGACTCGTGGGTTTCCTCATGGATCGGAGGCATATGATTTCAACTTCTTCGTGGCTATTTTCGACATGGTTTCATGTCCCGAACAGCTCAAGTGGGTAACGCACATCTCGACGTCTGATACGGCGATGTTCCTTTATCATCACCGGTATTTCCAACGGGTCCCCTGCTTTTCATGCTACTCGTCTTATATTCGGGTGCCAAATGCGTGGGACGCAAAGGCACCTTCAAGTTTGAGCATCACCGCGAGTTCACTGGAATGCACAACGCACCACAACGCGGCAGTGGGTTGACCTTCACCCACCTTGACGTTGTCGAACGCTTACAGCATGTCGCTGGACTGGCGGATACTTTGGCTGCGACAACGGCTAAGCTGAGGGCGAATGCGTGCATGACGCCACTTTTGTCCAAGGTTTCCCAGTCACCCTCGCGTAAGAGCCAGTTGGCAGAAACCACCGCCACCTCATCGAGTGGCAAGCCAGCAGCTAGTGGCCGTGCCACGCGTGCCGTCGGTCCTTCGACTGACGAGTCGTTTGACCCGGAAAAACCAAGAAAAAGCGAGACTCGCAACCTAATGCTGCTCCTTTGAGTCCAACAGCTGTACCCACTGATCACAGCCTCGACGTTCTCAGCCAAAACAGGCTGAAGGGACCGGTAAGTCGACTACTCCGGGGTCGCTTCCTCATGTTCAGCAGAGCGCTAAGTCCTCGGGCAAGGGCACCAAGAAATCACCCTCAACGAATAAGGCAAAGGGGCCTACGCAAGGCCAATCATCCGCGTCTGTGACAACACCGACAATTCCCGTCTCATCCAAGGCGGCTAAACAGCGTGCGAAGACGATTACTGAACTTGACCAACTTCTCGGAGGTGAAACTAAGGTCGCCGCGGCAGATTCGTCAACGGGCAAGTTGATGTCGCCTCAACTCCCTTCATCTACCCAACGGATATGGCTGTGGCGGTGGCTCGCTCGAAAGTGGAGGACGCATAGTGTACAGTCGATATGCTGGCTTTTACAGCAGCGGAGGAGCAGCGTGCTGCTGATTCTAAGAAAGCTTGCTACTTTGAGGCTCATGCTCGAGCGCTAGAAGTAGCTATTGCTAGTGAAGCTACCGATATGGAAGATTCTCCTTCTTCCCGACGACGCAGATGGGAGACTGAATAGTTTAGAGTACGAATACCGTGCTGCCGGTGACGCGGTGACCCGAGCGAAGGAGGAGGTAAAGAATGCCACGAACAAACTGAGCACCTTGGCCCGTCGTTTGGCGAAGATTACACCGAAGTGCAGTCCGAGAGCGCGGCTGATGTACCGCACACAGCGACAACCCCGACCGAGATGCCGACAGCGACAGCTGAAAAGATTCGGGAGCGGAGTCGCTCGACGATTCAACGCCTGTTGTCGCCCTACGTTCGCCGCAGACGGGGCCTTGCCTGTGAGTGTTCCGATCCGACATCTGGCGAGCCATTGAGGCCGTACCTCATGTTACGCCTCCATCGGACGTGCCACCAAAGTGTCCCCAGGATCCGGACTTGCTGGACTCGCGTAATCTCGATGTGACTATGGCGGAAAATACCTTTACTTTTGGAAATACCATGTGTATCGATGATCTGGGTGGCGGGCGGTAACACCTCCTCCGTGTACTGCTAATGTTCCCCTACTAGCGGAGCTAGCTAAGGCTGTTTAAGGCTATTGAGGACGAGATCAAGGCCTCTTAATGCATTCTGGCTGATTCAGACCCGGGCAACTGTGCTCCTATGCCAGGTCCTACCAGCGGTCGAAGGGATCCGCGTACACCGGTGGAGGTTCGATCCTCCCTGTACCACATCCGCAATCAGGATACCCACGATCAGACGTTGCTCTTCACGAGAGTGCGCAAGGTCCCGGATACCGCATCGGCGGCGGTGCCGGAGAGCACGAAAAAATTTCAGCGAACACAGCTGCGATTCGGCAATGGGTCAGCCAGCGCGAAGCGGTGGCTAAGGTACCTGCTGCTTTGCCAGTTGGTCCAAAAGGCCAAACTGCGTGGGTTAATTCGTGTGCGTTGGAATTGGCGGCACTCGTCAGTGAGCTGGCTTTTCCGGTTGCCTACCTCACCTCCTTGCCTATAGAATCCCTCCGAGCCTTTGGACATTCCATCAATAGCGAGTCTCAGCTTGCCGTGATACGTCAACATACCGCACACGCAGATGAGAAGCTTCGGGAACTGTGCACAGGTTGGGCCGCGACGGCAGATGGTCAGTCTGGACAAATACGATGGGAAACGACTGACAACATCCAGCGCTGGAGACGATTCAGAAAATTACAACCGGAGTTGTTGTGCGCAACCATCGTCGAACCGCTGGCGGACTTGGATCACTGGGGCGTCCTCAATGTTCTATGTGTCTTATTACCAAAGCTCGCACCAGTGGAGGGTGAGACCAAGGTGGTGGTGCCACAGACCAAGGCTGTGCTATACCACCTTTCCAAAGAGGTGTGTGCGGCAGTTTTCAGCATTATCTGCAAACCTGCGAACTGGCAACCGGCGCTTGACCTTATTATCGCCCGCGATGGTCAACTGCTGGATCCTCGGTACTTAGGAGCCGATTCGTCACGGTACGCGGTTCAGCCTTCCTCTTCTCCCCTTTCTGTAGGGCGAGCTCGTTCGATAGACGGGAGGGAGACAACTCACGTTTCCCCCAATCCACCAGGCCCGCCTCGACGTCGACGGCGGCATTTGTTGAAGGCTTCCCAGAGGCCACGCGAAAACAGCCTCGGTCTGCATTCGCAAAATGTAGCTGGCTTCCCCAAGCATCCGGAACGATGTGCAGACTGGTTCGACCATTTTTGGCAGCGTGAATCTAGGGGCTCCATTGACTTGGTCCTTCTACAGGAAACGCGGGTCACTCTTGGTGAAGCAGCAAGTATGGACAAGATGTACAACACCACATGGGGCTTCGTGGACAAGCCCGGACGCACGATGTGGACAAAGTCCGAGGAACCGCGTGGAGCCGCGTGGAGGGGTTGCCATTTTAATGAATCCATACTCGTCGATTACTGAGATGGAGCCTTGGCAAGAGGACCATTGGACACCGCACTGGATGGCCGCTCGTATTGCCCTCATGGGCGAAACCGTCCTCGTCGTCAACGTTTATGTCCCAAGTGACAAGAGTGAACGGGAGGCGTTTTTCGAGATGCTTCGCCGCCACCTTCTGGGACATAACGGACCCATGTTAATGGGAGGAGATTTCAACTGCACGTTAGTCCCACGCCTTGACCGTTCTTTCGCCTCACCACCCGGCAGACATGATTCTTTGGCGTTGAGACGGCTTCTTGGGAGGGCGCAGCTGAGCGATGTTCTCGAAGATGAACTGGAGCGAGCGGAGGAAGAGCGGGCCGTATCAGCCTTTCACGCGGCGGCGCACACTTATTTCTACACTTTACCAGGCGGTGGCTCCGCCAGTTCTCGACTTGATCGGTGGTATGTTAGTGCTCTTCATGCTGATTGGATTCTAGACGTCGATCTTTCGGTACCTGATCCAGTAGCTGACCACAATGGCATAACTATCCTGATTGGGGCGCCACGTCATGTTGTGCGCGTACGTAAGCCACGGCGAGTATATCCCGTTCCGGGATGTGAACAAGTGGCTGCGAACCGTGAAATCATTGCGGCTCTCGAGACGGCACACAAGGTTTTCGGGGACGCACATTCAATATCGACTACGGACATTGAAACGGCCCTTAGGCTGGCCGATTGGTGGGATAGATGGAAGATACGTGCGCAAAATCCTTTTGGCAACTACCAAGAAAGCCCGCCAAGGTTTGACGAGAAGCTTATAGACAGCGGCTAAGACGCCTATATGTCCTACTCGACGCGGCTTTTTTACAGGCACGCTCTTCAGATGACTCCCTGGTGAGGGTTCGCGATGGATGCAATCAGACCATCCTTGACGATACCCTGGGGAAACTTCGTCAATATGTTGCGGAGCGTCGTCGGTTATGGCAAAGAACCAAGAAAGAGCGACAACTCACTCAACATACGTACTCTTCGGGCGAGACATCCCGAAGATTTTTCGCCCAGGTGTCAACTAAATTTCAAGACAACACGATTATTTCCCTGGGTGGCAAAGCTGCCTACGGGTCGAATCGGTCTCAGGAATTGGCTGATGAAATGGCAGACGGCTGGAGTCACATCACTGTGGCGAGTCTTCAGAGCGACTTAACTTGCTGTAGACAAGCACTCAATCAAGAAATCGAGTGATTCATCGATCGTTGGAAGCTGACACAAAGTGGTTAATACAGCAGAGGTCTGGACGGTGTCAGCGATGCCGTTGGAATCCGCACCATCTGGGCTCATCGAAGTAGGCGCAGAATCTAGTGGGAGATCGACCATAAACTCCGTAGTACTTGAAATGGTGGGATGTTGCTGCGGTGAAGGCCAAGCGTCGATGCAGTTGGGTAGGACAACACCGAGACCCTCGCTCACTTTGCACGCGGCTAGCATGTCATCGTCGATGCGGTGCTCTTTACGACCGGAGGACCGACGGCCTTTGCGCAGTCCACGCATGCATCGCACCACTTTTTCGTGATGCACTTTTGAGCGTGCGTCTGCACTTGGCGAATGGAACGAGTGCCAACGTAGTTGATCTTTTTTGACCTACACCTACATAAATACAATATAATTGACTCTTTACGCCTAATCATACCGAATAATGCTCGCTCCTCCCGTGTTACCGCGGCTGCTGGCACGGGTATTAGCCGGAACCATAGACCGGTGATCATCGTCAGCGGTAGAGGTATACGTAGTGCTGGTACGTGTTAAGCAGTGGCACCAAGAGCGTCAATCGAATAATGATTTCGAGATTTGTCTAGCCCGAATTCGACCAGAATGTTGTTGACAGTATGTGTCGCGCGGCCTCCGGTGTCTATCTCGTGACAAGATTGCTGCTGACGGAGCGGCATGCTTTTGAGCGTCAGAATATGTTACGGCTGGACGAATAAATTGACAGAGGGTGGAACCATTGCAGAAACAGACTCCCTTGTTGGATCCAAATATGGTGCAAGCCGCTGTATCTTGTCTGCTAGTTCCCCCATCCGCCACGAGGATCGTGGTGTTTGAAAAAAGATTTTAACGAGTGTAGCCCTGCCGCACAAACCAGTTTTTCGCTGGTTCCACATTCCTGTTGGTTGAGCACATGACTGCCGTTGGCATGATCTCAAGTGAACGTTGCAGAATTTAGTTGTTCTATCACATTGAAATATTTCAGGTATGTTTATCATTCCTATTGATCCAGATTGATGGTATTCACAACTTCCAACTTCTATATCTGTTTGTGTGTGCAACCTTTTACATCAGGAATACTCAGCTCTGCAGTTGAGACTCTAGACACTGCATCAAAAAATTCGTCCTCGTCGTCTTCTGCTTTGTCAGTTGCTTCAATATCGTCTTCATTTATGAAAAGTTCCAGCTCCACTGCATGCCCACTTGGCAGATCAACAGCTGCGATTACCTGAATGGCCGCTTGTAACGTGGTCAGGACATAGCCCTCGACACCTTTACCCCCTCCATTTGTAAAAAACGATATGAAAGCAATTTCTGCCACAAAATCCGTATCAGTACGACACACCCGCGGAGATTGAACCAGGAACGCGCATAGGATGGGAATTAATATATCTGCGTTGGACGCCGACTGGTGTAGCTTCTCGGCAAAACAGCAAATACTCCTGAAAGCATCGCAGAGAAGCACCAACTTTAACAACGGAGAAGATGTCTCTTGCATCATGGTGACCATTTTCGTTTCGGCTTTCTGAAGATCTTCTGTCAGCATAGTGTGTTGAGGGTGGCTACTATTGCCACCTCCTTGATTCTGATGTGGTTGTTGGAGCAATGCGGACGTGTGATACTTTTGCTCGCGTCGAATACCCCTCAAGTTATTAGCAAACGCAGCCTCTGCATCCTTGAACGCTTGCTGAAACTCGCCAAACACCATTGCATGGACGTCGTCGTAAATGATACGCTCAACAGCAAGGGTACAGCTGCTTACGGATTGAATGGTGCTTGCCAAACTTGGAAAGCACTGCAATGTCGCGCCCAGCATGTGCGCGATGTACATTTTGGTATCTTGGAGAGTATCTTTTGCCAATGTACGCGCTCCAACTGTTGTGACAGAGCTCGATTTTCCGGTAAAGCTCCGTCGCCTCAGTTCTTTTCGGTGTCTACCAGTAAAACGCTTACGAAAAGCCTCACAGAGTTGAACATTCATCTGCCCAAGAAGTTCACCGGGTGAAGCAAAAATGCTAAATAGGAAACGGTACACTTCAGCATCATCTGGTATGGCCTCCATTGACACCAAACTCCCTTTGTCACTGGATGAAGTTTCTTTGGCAGCATCTTTGCTCACGTCAGAGCGATCCACTTGGCGATGTCGTGGATTGGAAAACTGAAATCGGCGGAGGAACTCAGCATCCTTCCGACAAGCTTCGTCCGACGGCGCGCTGGTATAGTTCTTCTTACAGTTCCAGCAGATCTCCATCGCCCACTCGCCCTTTCTAAGCCTTTCTCTTCTGCGCTGTGTTGCCTTCACTTTGTTCTGATGCGTAACAGCAGCTGCTGCCGCTGCACTTGCCGTGAGTCCAATCCCCGCCATCACCGTTTCTGTCCCTACACTTGCAACTAGCATATTCAGTCCAGCCATAACTCCTGCCGCAGGGCCCATAGCAATAGCCCCAACCACGCCACCAGCAGCTAGTAACGGAGCCAAATTTTTCACAAACTTTGACGCGGTTTGTAGTTCCTGTTGCTTTTGCGCTGCTCCTTGGTTCGCGAACGCTACAGAAGTCGCTCCAACATCAGCGACATTGCTGCCGTTTAGTTCCTCAATTAACGTAGCCAATGTGAATGTCTCTGGTCTTGCTCCCAAAATTTGTTTTCCAATCTTGTGCTCCGTATTACTCGGCATTTCTTCGAGAGGTAATAGCAGCAATGCATCGTTCGATGGCAGAGCTTTACAGCACATTGGCATGAGAGTTTTGTGTCCTCTACAATTGCGATGAGAGTGCGAGAAACTGGCACATTCTCTGTGTATGAAATTACCACAGTTTAGACACTGACAAATCCCGCAGTTTGATACTTTAGGAAGCACAACAGGAGCTCTAAAAGCAGCGACTTTCCATCTTCTACAAGGACTGAGCTTATAAATGAACAAAAGACGATCGTGACATAGTAAACAGACTCGATAAAAGAGCAGACTGCGGTCAACAGCTGATAATAGATGGAGCGGCACGGGTGAGAAGCTATGATTGTGCCAAGGGTCGGAGAAGGAGCCAGCCGTGCTACGAAGGTAATCACTGGTAGTAAAATGATAAGAAAGAGGTAGGAAAAAGATGCATGAGATGTCACAATGGAGGAGATTTCCAGTGGGTGGAGACGTACCTGAGTGCTCCGTGCATTAACATAGCCTAGAAAATAATAAAAACGCTAAAACAATTACAACGTTTTGTGTAAAAAGGAATTTTGGCAGGTAAATAAAAGTCCCCTTTTTTGTCTTTAAACGATTGTGAGTTTGTGTCTAAAGCTGTCGTTATGAGCTGTTTATGCTATTCAATTTGCACCCTTTTCACCAATTTTCAATGTCAATGACCCATTTAGTTGGATTGCTTCCTCTGCCGCACTAGTGTACGTGAGACATCACGGCACCTGCTTACACTATCGTCAGTGTAAGTCGACTACAGTGTTACCAATATAGTCGGAGTGTGCCCTGTTACAATCATAGTTCGACTGGTCCATGACGGCGTCTCTTTGTGGTACTCGAGGCCATGCTGGGGTAAGGACTAGATGGGTCGAACGCTGAGTCTTGGTGCAGCTTTTCCTGAAATTTTTTTGTGCTGCTCGATTGCTAGCAGCGAGATGCTAACCGTAGACGGCAACGTCATAGGCAAAAGACAAGTGTGTATGGTCTATGTGGGCGCTAGAGTCTTTGTAACGGCTCGGATCCTTTGCGTTGTTGGCGAGCTAGCAGAGCTGTACCGTATCGCCTTCAAGTCTATGCTCGTGGCTACGAGCTTCTCGCGGTCTTGGCGAAGCCCATGCAGACGACACTATTGTACTCTTGAATTCCATCTGCGCTTGGCGAGCGGGTGCCACAAGCTTCCGATCTTCTTCCACGGCCTATGTGGAATTCGCCTGAGACCGTCTAGAAAGTGGGTGGCCAGAGCCCTCTTTCGATTGTAGCGGAGGGTTTCAGCATGCTTGGCAACAATGGCAACGCTCAATATTATTAGCAAGTCACGTAACGGTGTGTGTGCGCAATTTTTCAAAGTGTGGGTGAGCTACCATCCCGAGCAGGTGACGAGTGTAGTCATCGAACGTGTGACGTTTCTGCATACCTTGCCGCCTGCCTGGTACCGTGGTAAGCCCATCTCTATGCACATGAGCAAGTGCAGTGACGTTGTTGGAAGTGGTGGCCTGTACTGGACGGTCTCCAGACGGCGTATCCGTGATTCCAGTCAATACCGAAGCGGCGGACTTGACCCCGCCGGTCACCGTTGTCATCACGAAGCGACCTTGTCGCCTCGAAGCAGTAAAAGTTTTGCAAGATGGTTGGTACGAATAAAGCACTCGCCTCTGATGCGATTTAAACAGACGGACATGTCTTTCTTCGCACACCGTGACACCGTATTTTTTGGTCGGTGATCTCTGCTATGCGTCCGAGCACAAAAGGTTGGAGCCATCTAACTGATCGCAGTGCCTTTCCTCCCCTACCGAGAGACAAGGCATACCTGCTCACAGGTCAATTTATTGGGTTATCACGCGACGACATCTATGTCGTGTCAACGAGACAGCGGAAGCAAACAAAGAATCAAAAGTCTTTGCTGGTTAAAATAGAGAGTGCACAGAAGTAGGGAACGAGGAGGGCTAACACATTACACAGACGTGGAGTAGTGGTTAAACACTTCATGCTTAGTAAGACCAGTTGTGTAGGCCTCGTACATTCGAAAGATATTCTGCAGTTGATAGAGAACCTCGCTAGCACTTGGATGTAGGCGTCGGCACATCTGTGCTAGCAAGTGCTCTATCGGGCCAGGTCAACACGCATGGCCTCCATTCACGAGCTTCGACATGCGTGCGTTAGAATTAGCTCAATACGTAGCTGACTCAACGGGATCATCTCAAGCAAAGCGGTGTCAGAAAATGTGTGTCTGTCCATTCGCAGACAACATGGCGGCAGGTGTGAGTCCAACAACGCCGAACGCGAAGATGTCGATGCTGGTATCATAGTATTGCCATCATGACTCCGGACATCATCCATAATGCGTACACTCGTCGCAGTCGTAGTGCAGTCGCCATTGTCTCGACACTCCAATCTGTGATCGTCGCTGACAACTTTCACGTGAGCAGAACGTTTGTGGAGGTCACGTTCGAGTACTCTCGGATTGAGTCTAATCAACATGAGCTGCCTGGAGGGCGATGTGACTCTTGTCAAAGTAAGATCCGTGTGGCCGCTTCTCTGGCTCTCGAGCTCCTTAGCTAGCAGAGATCCGTGAGAACATTCACTTGAGATCATGCCAACGGCAGTCATGTGCTTAAACAACAGGAATGTGGAACCAGCAAAAAACTGGTTTGTGCGGCAGGGCTACACTCGTTAAAATCTTTTTTCAAACACCACGATCCCTCGTGACGGATGGGGGAACTAGCAGACACGTATTTGGATGCAACAAGGGAGTCTGTTTCTGCAATGGTTCCACCCTCTGTCAATTTATTTGTCCAGCCGTAACACACTCTGACACTCAAAAGCATGCCGCCCCGTCAGCAGCAATCTCCGGAGGCCGCGCGACACATACTGTCAACAACATTCTGGTCGAATTCCCCAAGGTCATTATGACAGCTCCATGATATCAGCACCGAGATTTTCGCGTTCACGGAGTTGGACTTGCGCCCCGCCGCCACTCCGTAAGTGTCGTCTGCGAACGGATGGACGATCTCCGACACTGCTTTGCTTGAGATGATCTCGATGGGTGAGCTACGCGTTGAGTTTTCTATCCAATGCATCATCGGCTCAAAAATTAGGCCACGCATGTGTCGACCTGAAGTCGACGGACATCTAAGTGCTAGCGAGGTGTCTTGTCGGTTGCAGAATATCCTCGAATGTACGAAACCTACACGATGTGACGCAACAAGTCTTAGCATTTTGGCATGAATGTCCAACCAACTTTTTTGCATGAAATGTCGGACCACTGTTCTACGTATCTGCAATGTGTGAAGCTCTCCTCGTTCACTGCGTCTGTGCACTGTCAATTCAACCAGGGATACTTTCGATTCCTTAACTTGCTCGCTTGCTTCTGCTACCTCATTGAAGCAGACAGCAAAGGCCACTCATTATCAGGTTCCGGGGTGCACTACTCGGTATGGGGCCGTCGGAGAGACGCTGAGTCGCGGAGCAAACGAAAACACGTGAGGCTATCCTTGTGAAGACCACTCGAGGCGAGCTGGGAGGGCAGGAGCAGCACAACCAAGGTTCGACAAGCAGTAGCTCCATGGCAAGGGGTATTTGAGCAGGAGAGGCTAGCGGCCCGGGGGCAGATCGTTTGAGCTAGCAAGAGAGGGGTGTGATCCGGACTCTGCTTCCGTATCCTGCAAACGCCGGCAGCTTGCAGAGCTCTCCAGCTTCGTTTGATGCCAAGACCGGGCTCACAGCGGCCATAGTCTAGAAGCTAGCGCACTCAACGACTCCAACAGAAGGGGAACAGACAAGATAGATTATAAAAACAAGCTGAACCCGCACAAACCTGATGGTCAAAGCTCATATGCCACTGAACAGCAAAGCGATGCGAGTGGACGTCTCCAAAGCTTTGTTGTAAACAGTGCAAGTAGACGCGCGCCAGGGCTATCCAAGGTGGTCCTAGAACGAACCCAACGAGGAGGCCGCAAATGCCACCAAAATGGGAACGACTTTGGCACATTCTGAGCAGCATTTGCGTTACCAGCTTGTGGATACAACACAACCGAGCGACGTTCCAGCAAGCGGACGTGACCATAGCTTGCAGCGCCAAGGACCTCTGGGATTTCGCATATTGCAACTTCGAGCTGCAGCAAAGCAAGACTGCTGGCGAGCCGAAGCAAAAATACCCGTCTGATGCTATGTTAACGCGCAAGCAAGACAACCCGAGAGCCATCACCGAAGGTGAGCAGCCTCGTGCAACTACTGGACTTGAACGAGAACCGGCGTTGCTAATCCAGGATTAGGATCTACCAGACATCTTGCAATCACTAAAGATTACATAGACTTGTCTGTTTCTCTCTTTGCTTCTGCAGTCTCGTTGACACGACACAGATTTGAGCGATAAGCCTCGTCTCTTCGAGGTGCAACTGAGACCAGTTATAACCATTTCGTGACAAGGCTCTAAACGTTTCGTGCTTGGATAGTCCATCCAAGATCATCGAATGAAACAGTGGGTTTCACGGTGTGCCAGGACGCACATGTCCGTCCGTTTTACTTCAATTCGTACCAACAATCTTGCAAGACTCTTTGGCGGCTTGAGGGTGAAGGAATTGCTTATGCTTTTTTGATGAGCACAGCGGCCGGTATGGTCGAGTCCACTTCTGAAGCATTGACTGGAGCTACGGATACGCCGTCTGGGAATTCGGGTCAGTATCGACGATGTTTACGTCCGCCATGTCTTCCCGCATCGAATACAAGAACGCCGACTGCGAGTATTCACGTCCAAAGGCAGCGGTGATAGCACCAATCGCGCTGCATGCTGCAGTTGTTTCGAGTGCTGAAGCGCGCCTGGCACTATATCTTTGGGTTCAACTAGATCAACAATGTCCGGTTCGACATTGTTGCCTTCAGCGACGCCAAAAGCGGCGACCCTCTCGCTATCGAGCATTGCTGCCTATGAAAAAGCTTTTGCAAGAGTGACACGAGTATGTCTGTCTAGGCACCAGCGGCTCAAGCTCAGCACGCTTTCGAACAAGTCAGGGAAAGAGCCGCGATAGTGCTGCTGTCGGCATCCAAGTTGGACACAGAAGCGAAACTGTTTCTAATAGTCAAGTAGATGAGGAAGGAATTGCAGACGTCGCCATACGGGTGTCGGCCATTGCTGGTCTCACGTTATGCGCGCTGGGAAACGCTTTTCCTTCTCGTGCTAGCTGCAACTTCATGCTTGTGTCGAAGACGAAGACAAACGATGAGCTCCACCAGCTGCATAAGGCTAGGTGCGACGGAAGATCTTCCTGTCTTCAACACTAGAGGCACCGAGCGGTTCGAGATCTTCTCCATATCAATATCGTTCGGCGCAAATAGCGAGTAAGATTCGACGCCGAGTGAACCGGGATGGCCCGGTTTGTGGGACGACGAAGCGATTGCTACAATGCAGGAGAAAACCTAGGCAGTGTAGATATCCATCTTAGGCCAGATAAACATTGGCGAGACCGTCCCATCCGATTGGCATGCACAACGATAACTTTCAAAAGCGTGATGTCCATATAACTCACTGAGGTGGCATCCCTTTCGACCGCTGAAGGTCGTGCGGCACTCCATGGAAACCAAGGATGTTACTGAGCAATGTAGTCGTGCATAAAAACACGATTTGTATATCGCTGTCAACAACTCGCTGACGCAGGCAAGGTGCACTTTCCAATGTCACTTCTACCATGCTCTCAGTAGCACGGTAACCCCCTCCTCGGTTTTAGACCAGTTCAGAACGCGTAGGGCGTCTCACGCACGTTGTATCTGGACAGCTTCCAAAGAAAGCTATTCAGACACAACGTGCGTGAGACGCCTATCGAGCATCCTGTCCTCCAACTCAATAGCGTACTAACCATCCCAGTTTTGTCACCATATCCCTCTTCAGCACGGACGTCGTATTCAGATCTGCTGATACTTGACAGGCACGACGCCGAGCACCTCCACCTTGGCGCTGACCTCAACAATTAGAACGCTACACCCGACGGCAAGGACACGTATTCTGATCACACGAACGCCTGTGACACCACCGTCTATGGCGACTACCAAAGCAACAGCTAATACACCTGCCCCAGTACGTAAAACCTTGACGACGGCTGCAGCTTCGAAAGTGACCTGGACATCGGTTCCTGCTTCGAGCTCCACTAGTTTCGAGCCAGACGCGACGTCCAAACAAGCTTTGACTGCAGCAAACGCTAATGCTTCTGCGACGGTGATCATCAATGTGAGCTCCCAATCTAGTGACGGCGACGCATCTTCTGGGGTTATACCTGTGGAAAGTAGAGACAGAGGTGAGGTCATGCATGAAGTGTAGAAACCCTCACTTGTCAATTCGCTTACCATCATTCTTTTCTGCCAGGTGTGTGCACAACGAGTACCGTCATCGGCATCGTCGCGGGCTTTGCAGCTGCAATACTGCTGATCATGGGGACTATTTTCTGGCTGTACCGCCGCAAGATGCAAAAGCTGATCGAACGATCGCCCTTGTTTGATGCCTCCTACGCCACCGGACCAGACACTGTAACCGCACACGGACGACGGGATGAAGCTTTTCAACGCCCAATCATCTTGGAAAGCTTCACGCCGTCGTCCGCGTTTGTGATTCGAGGCCTCAGTAATTCTTTTGGCGGAACGGTGAACCTCGATAGCACAGCGAATCTCGACTCCACACTGCGTCTTGTCAGCAGCACAGGCTCGAAAGAATCGACCAAATCGAGACCCAGCTTATGGGAGGACGAAATCATCACGGCTGCACGTATTCCACTGGAAAAGCTCATTCGTAAGGAGAAAATTAACGAAGGCGGCCACGGGGCAGTGTACCGTGGCTTGTATCGTGGCGAGTGTGTCGCGATCAAAGTGCTTCTGCCTGAGAAGCGAAAAGACATGCGTCAGATCAATGCTTTTCTCTCCGAGATCAAGATGATGGCGACCGTAGAGCATCCTCGCATTGTGCGCTTCGTTGGCGTGGCATGGGACGCCCTTAGCGACCTCTGTGCAGTCTCAGAGTTTATGCCGGGTGGTGATTTATTCACGCTGTTACGACGCTTTGACTGTGTGGAGCATCGCGTACAAGGCTTTGACGTCGATAAGGCTAAAATCGCGCTTCATTTGGCCCAGGCAGTGATGTATCTGCACTCTCTCAAGCCCATCGTAATCCACCGCGATCTCAAGTCGATGAACATTCTCCTGTCAGACGATTGGGAGGCCAAGCTCACCGATTTCGGCGTCTCGCGCAGGTGGACGGTGGACACCATGACGGCGGGTATCGGTACAAGACGCTGGATGGCACCAGAGGTTATGATGGGGAAGCGCTACGACACCAGCGCCGATATTTTCTCTTTCGGTGTGGTACTATCGGAATTGGACTCACATCAGCCTCCGTACGCTAGTGCAATTGCCACTATCACCTCCGAGTCAGGTGAGAAAGTGACGGAGACGGCGTTAATGGAGATGGTCGTCATCGGCCGCGTTCGAGTCAATTTTTCATCGAATGCACCGGCAGCGTTGGTGCAGTTAGGTCACGCTTGTGTGGACTTAAATCCAAGATTAAGGCCTAGTGCTGGCGAAGTGCACTACCAGCTACAGAAAATTTTACGCAAGTACCAGAAGTATATTCTATAGCATTATCATTATCATAGAGGGTTGACAAAACCACATGGAAAGTGCCAGTACAAATCATTCCTCAGTCACACGTCACATATTCTAAGAAATGGGTCACACCACTTCAACTTGATTTCAGAAATAGATACGTTGTCTAAAAGTGTTGACTAATCACTCCCAAATATACCCCCACCAACATTTGTCCCAAAATTCAATGGCGACCCAAGCGCCTTCCGACGCCGCTACGGATTCATCTCCATTGAAGATGTATCCCAAGCCAGTGACAGTATTAATCATTGGTATGGCCGGTAGTGGTAAGACGACACTTATGCAGCGTTTAAATGCCTATGGTGTCGACTCTGGTTTGCGCAATTATGTAATTAATCTGGATCCAGCCGTTCGCAAGACTGGGTACACTGCCAATGTGGATATTCGAGATACAGTCGACTATAAACAGGTCATGAAAGAGTACGGACTTGGTCCAAATGGAGCCATTATGACGTCCCTCAATTTATTTGCTACTCGTTTTGACCAAGTTATTGATTTATTGGGCAAACGTAGCAATGATCTCGAGTATGTTCGATTAACTGCAACTAGAACTGCTAATACTTTCATTATTTACTGTACTATCTTTTAGCTACGCTATTGTAGATACCCCTGGACAGATTGAAGCTTTTACGTGGTCCGCATCGGGCCAGATTATTACGGAGTCACTGGCATCTACTTTCCCATCTGTGATCGTCTACGTCGTGGATACACCACGTACTGCTAGCCCCAATACGTTCATGTCCAATATGTTGTATGCTTGTAGTATCCTCTACAAGCTAAAGCTGCCTTTTGTGGTCGTGTTTAACAAGATTGACGTGCTCCGACACGACTTTGCAATTGAATGGATGACGGACTTTGAAGCTTTTCAAAAAGCATTGGATGACGTAAAGGATGACAGCTACATGGGAAGTCTCTCACGCTCACTCAGTCTTGTATTGGAAGAGTTTTACAACAATTTGACGTCTGTGGGCGTGTCTGCTGCAACTGGAGAGGGGATGCTCGAGTTTTTTGCGGCTGTTGACCAAGCTGCCAAGCAATACGAAAACGAATACCTTCCAGATCTACTAGAACGTATCAAGCTGCAAGAGAAGAAAAAATACCGACAACAAGAAGCGACACTTTCAAATGTCCTGCAGGATATGGACATCACTAACGTAGCTGGTGAGCGCACTGATCTGTAATTTCGTCAATGTTTTCTGACTTCCCGGACGTCATGTCTTACGTCTTCTAAATCGAGTCTACCTCTGTAATTTTATATTTTGTGTGACTACCATGACCACATTCTCTCTCAGTAAGAAGCGCAATGGAGTCGCGACTGGCATCGACATCCACCACTTTCTATGGGCGTCTGATCCCACAAACAACAGATGAAGAGCAAGTAGCTGCTACATTAGCTTCTCTAGAGGCTTCAAATGAAAGCGAAACACCCGCAACAATGCGCCATTGTGCCGTCCGTACGTTACGCAATGCGGTACTAAGCGAGTTGCGCTTTTATCGTGTGCTGGATGAGTCGAAATTGTATTCAATCGATTTTGGCGGGTTATTCAATTCCGCAATTCCCGCTGAAAATACTGAGACAGACACGGAACTTGATGAGATGCGACGATGTGTGCCGTCATTGGTTGAAAGCGATTATAAAGTCGTACGGATTCAGGAATTGGCTACATCAAGTCATGGACGCACAGCTTCGGCTCGAAGCAGACAGCAAATGATGCAACAAGATCGGACTGGTCGGTATAATGAGTAAAAATGATTGTGTCAGTGGTAGAATTATATTAAGTTTCACGGTTTTTTTATTTTGGGGGGTTTATATTATTGTAGCCTATAATGTTGTCAAGATGCCGGATGACGTGGTGGCTAGTAATGGACGATTACAGTGTCTTTTTGGAGCAATGAATGCACCGACGTGGTTCATTCGTCTTGCACACGTGGAAAATGCGTTTATGATGTTATCAACAAAAGAGACAAGAAAAGGTGCAGAGTCTAATGAAGTAGTGACGGTGAAACAGTTTTTAGAGGTCTTGCCGGAAAGTGACAAGGCAGTCGTGGCTAAGGGAAGGTTTTACTATCGAGTGCTCGTGCCTATTGAGCTACGGAAGGCACCGGATCTGCTGGCACCCGTGATCTCGAGACATGTGTTCAAGAATGCAGAAGACATTATTGAATGCCACGAGACGTATCGCTATCCACAGACTGGGGTGACTTTTGTGAAACTAGCATACGAAGATGGGTGGCTTTTTGAGACGCTGAATTCAGGGATTAAAGTGCTCGAAAGACTTGCGACTGAGCCTGACATCGAGTATGGCCATTTCTTTTACGTGGTAAAGATCCCAGTGGGTATCCGAGTAGCACCTCATATTATGGCCCAGCGATCAGGAAAAGGCTTTAAGTTGCACTCGATTGTAGAGGCATCACAGCGTTTTACACCGCCTGGGAGTAAGATCACATATGTTCGTCTGTGCAAGGACAAGAACTCTCGGAATGACTGTTCAGGCAGCCATGCAGGTAGCACAGCGAGCCCAAAGTCCATGGCGCGTAAACATAGCGCTAGTGGCGATGACAATGCTGCCGAATCGCCGACAGAGGATAAACCATTTGCTTTGTTGTCCGCATCTTCGTCATGCCATGGAGGTTGGATCTTTGAGACAACCATGGATGGGCAGGTGGTGCTAGAGCCGATGGCAGAGCCGAAGGCGCGACAGGTGGAGCGACTCTTTTATCGCGTCTTGGAGGATGTGGATGTGCTGCCTACACCAGCTAGTGGGAGAACAGAAAGAATGACAATTGCAATGTCAAGCTCGTCGAAGCCTTCTAGTCCTCCAAGCAAACGTAAGCGTCTAAAAGACACGTTAATTGAGTGTAGTGAAAGGCTTGTACCCGCAGTGTCACCTGTCATGGCAGATGCCGGTGAATTTGACTTGCCAGCGATAGGTTTTGTGAAGCTACGTCACGATGTCGGGTGGATATGCGAACGACAGGTGCAATATCCGTACAAGTTGCTGCTGGAACAGGTTCAAGGCGATGCCGTTACGCGCAATTTACCAAAATTCTACCGTGTCCTAGTGCCAATGTATTTACGCTCGGCTCCAGATTTTGAGTGTCCGAGATTGCCAGGAGTAGCTCCTATGACAGCAGGTACCGTGTTTGAAAGTAACCTCCAGTACACACCCCCGGGTAGTCGCGTCACGTACATCAAAGTGGCTAGTGCCTCTCATCCGACAGCAAATAGTGTATGCGATGGTTGGTTGTTCCATCAAACCCCCAGCGGTGATCAAGTATTGGAGGCCGTGGATGAAGATCCAGAGAAGAAAAATGGCAAGTTTTTTTTCCGAGTAATTAGCGAGAAGAAGGAAGTGCTGCTTTCACCCGAGCGGACGGGCAAAGTTGTGCGTTACCTGTCCGCGAACACAATCTTTTCGGCTGAAATGGAGTACACACTGCCACGCACACAAGAGAAATTTGTGCGACTTACGAAAAAAAAAGGATGGGTCGCACTTGACCCCCCGCGGTCACAAACACGCAGTATGTCGAGTGCTCCATCTAGCCGCAGCATCTTTCGCATGAGTGCAAGTGGAAATGGAGGTAATGCATCTCGAACGCTCATGCAGTTGTCAGAAGAGCTTTATAATCTCTACGCAATGCCGCCGAGTTGGGTAAGCATTGGGCATCCGAATCGTACGTGGTTTAAGGTTCCTGACGAGAATTGTCGCACAATCCTTGCAGAGGAGATGGTGCTGCAGATGTCCGTGTTTGAGTCGCGTAACATATTAGCGTCAAGTTCTCAGGGCCGTGATGGTGTACCTCTCTCACGGAAGGGAAAGCTTAGCCTGGATGACGGCAAGATTGTGTGGAACTGCACATTGGAAGAGATCAAGCACCCGGCCAGCGCGCTGCTGTTCACTTTCCCATGGAAACAAGTGTGGTGGATATTCGAGTTGGAGGGGTCGGACGAGCGGCACTGTGTAGAATTGCAACACGGTCTTCGATGTGGGTTCCGCTCCATTCTGATGGACGGCGAGCCGCTGCTACAGAACCGCAGCGTGACGGGCATGTTGTGGGATTCCGGCAGCGAGTTCACTTTTACATGGAACGAGCACACATTCAAGGTGCTCATTACACTTGAAGGTGCCTTCTTCTCGCAGTATTTGCAGTTTTTCAGCTACACGCTCGTAGTCGACGAGGAGAACATTGTCCCAGTAGACCAGTAGAATCACGTGACTTTTGTCAAGCAAGATTGTATTCATGGTATCAGACAGAGAGAGATGACGAGTGCGGGAAGGTCTTATGCTATTAATCGCGGACATTATAGACATCAATGCACCGCGTCGATGGTAATGAGTGGTATTTTCTTCTGGGTGATTGAGTTAATGTACCTAACTAAATGTGTTACGGTTTGCTACGTGGAGTCACTGCTCCATGAGTGTAATAAAGAAGTCAAGCGCCTCTTCTAGCGGCGGCAATTCTAGCTGTGACAAATTGCTGGGATTGCTAGCCAGTACCTCGGTTATATCCTCCCGTTCGGAGCTGCTCTCGTCACGAGTGAGTTGAAATTGTACTGGACTAGTGCAGGGACTGGAGCTGGTGCTGGACGGAGGGGAAATTGCCACCGTGGTGTTGATTTTGAGGACGTTCATCATGACTTTGTTGCTACCCATGCTTTTCATAAAGTCGCAGAATGTCAGAATGTCAGCGTCGATGCGGTGCTCGACCCGCGCGCACGTCGTGTGGTCTTTGCGTAGTCCGCGCACTCTTCGCATGATCTTCTCGTAATATTTCTGCGTATGGGTCTGCACTTGTCGGACGGAGCGAGTACGGACGGCCGATGCGATGCACCCCCACGGACCTCTAGGGTATTCCTTGATGGCAAGTAGGAAGCGGTCGTGCTCGTCTTCGGACCAAAAGCCGTGTTTCATGATGGTCGATTTGCGGTGGTTTGATATTCCGTAGGAATCGTTCGAGATGACAACCGGGTGTAAATGTACTGGACCGGGTAAAGCTGTAGCAGCTTTGACGCTTCAGGCGTGTCCAACAAATTGAACAATGACAAGCGACCATTGCGTATCGTTGGCAAACTCGTGATGGCAGACGGAGTGAAGCTTGGTGATCGATCTACTGAGCTGGTATAACAACGACACAATCAACGCATCTAGCAACTGATAGCCAAAATTCCAGACACACGTCACACTCGACTTTTGTTCGGTAACAGTGGCATTCACGTTTATAAACGTGAATGCCACTGTTACCGAACAAAAGTGAAAGAATCGCGGCATGTGAAAATATAAGGAGAAGTGTATGCTCCTTATATTTTCACATGCCGCGATTCTTTCACTCACAAGTGCCTTTGAGACAAGATAAAATTACGCGGTGGCATTCGTTATACGTCGTTTGAGGGCAGTAGCAATAGACGTTGCAAAAGTGCCATCTTGAAGCATCGAATTACTAAGCAACCCATGTCAAATAGTTGTATGTGAATTAACACTGTATATCTGTCAGTCATGATCAACCAGCCAGACACAAACATGAGTTTGGCTTCCTGAAAGCAGACAGAAGACGAAATTGGCAGCGGGAATGCACGAGTGCGTGTCTCACTTGCTGGTCCCGTGCTGCTTCAAGCTAAACATAACCATGTGTCAAACGGAGATTCTTGTCATCAGCTCCTAGTGCTTCTATCAGCAAAAATTTGAAGTGACGTAATGGCGTCGCTCTCAGTCTCAAAAGTATACGCGTTCGTCACAACAGCTGATGCAGTGACGGCAACAGACTTACACAAGGCGAACTTGGTCGTCATTGGACCCATTACGTCGCTGTGAACAACGTGAAGCAGTGAAGTGGTCTTACTTTGCTGTAGCTTGACTTCGGAAACGACTTGACTGACGACTTGCCAGTCACACACCCTTCACATATGTCGTCATGATCATCATCAACAGCAGACGAATCTTGCATCTTAAATCCTCCTACACACTTGTCGAGATTTTTGACATCTGCCTTCATTGGCAGATGTCTGATCGTGCATGCCAGACACTTAGACTAACATGTTTGGCTCCACCGCCAACCTCTTCGCTCGTGTCTGCTGATGCTAATGTCACATTTCAACACGAACAGTAGATCAACAGCAGAGCAGAAGAAAACGAGCACTACAAGTTCAGGAAAAGAAAAAGAGCGGGAATGACAGATCAGCACAACATTGACCTCATAAGAGGCATCAACACACGAGATAAATGAGCGACACAAAGGCTCTAGAGCCATGATAGAATTATTCCAAAAATTTGAACCTAATCCTACAAACATATCTTTAGAAATATAACCGATAAAAATACTACCAAAAGCTAATAAACCTAAAGGAATACCCATTTCTAAAGGAACATCGTGTGCATTTTTAATAATATTTTTATATGCATTTGTTTCACTTAAAAAAGCAAAAAATAATAAACGAATTGAATAAAAAACTGTAAAAAATGCACCAATTGTACCTAACCAATAAGCAAAATGACCGGTTTCGCTATGTATCTATTCGTCGTCCTGTAGCTCATACCTCGTACCGACTGCGAACTGCCTGCTACGAGAGATGATTGTTCACCTTAATCAAACTCGTCATCCAACTCGTCTTCAAAGTCATCGTCATCATCGTCAAATTCGATTTCGTCTCTGTCGTTGTCACCATCTTCTTCCCAGTATTGCTCACGCCCAAAAATAACACACAACATGAGTCTCTCCACCCTTCTATCCATCAAGTGCCATCCAAGCACCAACACTCACCTCGTCTATTTTCAGTGCATCATTCACATACTCCATAAACTTGCCAAGTCTCTCGGCGTTTTCTGCCGTATGCTGCTCCTGTGACAGATCCACCAAGGGATCGTACGTCTATTGTCAAAAAAAAGACCACACAGTCATTAGCCTCCACACATACACTCTCTCTCACTGTCTCTCTCTCTCTCACCTCTGTAGAAAAGTCCACTTGATTCACTCGGCCAAATTCAATCAGTGCCACTACATCTTCGTATCTTTGTTGATGCATCATTGCGATCAAAATCGTCTCAAATGTCTGCTCTGTCGGTCGTACATCATGTTGCTTCATCACACTTTTTAAAATGTCCACAGCTTCGTCCACTTGATGTGCATCCACCAGCATTTTCAACAGAGCGTCCACTACTACAAGGTCCACCAGAATGTCCTTCTCTTGGACTGCTTTAAACAGCATAAGAGCGTCTTGTAGTCGACGCTGCTGTAGACACGCGTCCAACGTGTAAATGGCCGCTAACTGCGTTGTATCGTCCGTTTGAAAGCTCCGATTGGTCAGTAATTGCTGCAGTATCTTTACTGCCTTTGGTGTCTCATGTGGCTGTCCACGTTTGGCTACAAGCAGCGCTAATTGCTGCAGTAGTTGTGGGTCTTGTACCACACTTTCTTGTTGCAACTTGTCAAAAGCCGCTAGCGCCTGCGAAGGCTCGGAGCAAGCTATACTTTTTCGTAGTACTAGTTTAGTGTCTTTGGAAGCTACTGGTAATATACGGGATGTAGAGAATGTCGATATACGGCGTAGGAGCACACGCCGCAACGTGCCTAGGCTCCTGAGCATGGTGGTCATTAATGAGAGAAGTGAAGCGGATGAAGTAACAGTATGAAGTGACTTGGTGTAGATGGAGCCATGTTGCTAAAGAAGGATACCCAAAAAGGTTGTGTATCCTTTTCCAGCAACATGGCTTCATATCTAAATTTGGAGATAAGACGACATTTTGTTTCTTGAGTATGAGGCTGTAGATGCAAAAGCTTTGATGCAATGTGTTTTTTTGACATAAAGGTTGGTCTTAAGATCAAGTTCGAAGGTGACAATGACATAACAGGAGACGATCGTTCTTAAACAATGTGCAGTATGGACAGAAAATACGATGATTAAGTGCTTGTCATCATGTAGAAGACGCGAAAGCTGCACCACCAATTTCGCTGAAGCCTTGCAAAAGAAATAATAATGTTGTTCGAGCAGTGTATGTCTTTGTTTGAATGCATCACAGACGAGATGACCTTGTCATTTTTCACGAGCATTCGGTGCTGCTTTGTCGGTTCGTTTTTCAGTCACCTTGACCTTCCCGCAGCAGACGACACCAAACTTGTTTGCAAGTCGAATGTTGCTCGACAAAACCAGCTGTCGATAATGTCCATCTCAAAACTCTTCTTCCGCCAGCTGTTTCATGTCTACCACCTCAACCCAATCGCTGAACGATCGCAATTTGCAATCTTCCACGCCGGCTAACATGGCTACATTTGCTTCCGTGACACTACGCCACGTTTTAATCTTCCATCGTCATGGAGATCGAACGCCTGTTCTTACTTGCATTGGAACAAAAGCCTCACCAACACAAAAAGAAAAGGACTTTTGGGCTTCCAAAGTCGCGACACCGGAAAAACTGCAGCTGTTGATACAAACAGCTAAACCTGTTGGTGCTGATAGTTCAAAGCCTCCAGTCATTCGACCATCAAAGGAATCGCGACATCCATACGGACTTTTGACTCACAAGGGCCTTCAGGACATGGTGAGTAAAGGACGTGCATTGCGAGAGCGATACGGAGAATTAATCGACCAGGACGTCAAGCAAGAGGACGTCTACGTGCTCTCTAGCAGCGTGCCACGTACTGTCGAATCCGTACAGTGTCTGCTCCGAGGCTTTTTCCATGACAATGACGAGAGCCAGCAGAGCTATAACGCCCCGCAGTTTTACGTGCACACGTACGAGCATAACGTGCTGGCGCCCATGCATCCGCAGCAAGTGTTCAACGAGATCGAGCTCATTGTTCACGATGACGTGCTGAATCTGCGCAGTAAAGTGGAGCAGGATGCGACAAAGAAGCTGGCGCTGCATCTACGAAAGTGTCTAGGAATACCTGATGATCAACTGTTGTCTTGGACAGCGTTGCGAGACACGCTGACTTGCCGTCAAGCACATGGCTGGCCATTCCCTGAGGGTGTCGACCACACTATTTTTGAGCAGGTTGAGGCCTACGATACGTGGCTTTGGCATTGTCTTTATCATCGCAAAGACTTTTGCTACGGCGCGTTTAAGGATGGAGTGAAGGAGGTGTACAGCTTTGTAAAGGCAGTGGTGGAGAAGAAACACATTGCCAAATTGTCCTTCTTCTCGGCGCATGACAACTCCATTGTGGCGCTTTTGGGCGCTCTGCAGATTGAGGTGGGCTCGCAGCTGCCTAAGTACGGCACGACGTTGGCGTTGGAAGTGTACGAGGACAAGACGACCGGCAAGTATTTCATTGCACCACGTTACGAGAACGAGGTCGTGAGTTTTGCAGGACACACGCAGGATCCGCTTTGCCCATTCTCACACTTCGAGTCGCTAGCACTCAGTTTCCTACATCCAACTAAATAACAAAATACGGAGCATCAAGGCACGGTAAGCTTCTGAACAGACTGCAACTGCATCTATTGCTTTTGATTCATATCAATGGCCTTTGTGATGCTGTCCAACGTGATTGACGCCTTTTATCATTCGAGTTTGCAGCAGGTGGCTTTGTGGTTTTGCTTGAGCTGCTACATCTTCAAATTCTTGGCCGCAATTGCGTTCAAAAGCGATTCAAAGCGCTAGAACTCGCCTCGAGAACTTTATGTTGGACGTCAAAGTGCTGTCATCAAGGAAGAGCAGAATGTGTCAGAACAATTTTCAGTGTTGAACCATACGACGCGGCCACTCTTTGCTGCAGGAGCGGTCAATCCTGACTGAGAGAAAGCTGCGAAAATTGTTGTCGGATCTCTTGAGGCCACTGCTGCTGAGGGTCCAAATAATTTTCCACCTACATCACAGTCACCGGCGTACTAGCTTCTAAGCCCCGTCCTCCTTCCAGCAAGTCCCCTTGCTCAAATCGTGGCAATATCGAACGGTGCGAAGGCGTTCGATGTTCGGGACGCACAAGCATTTGC
Organism: Peronospora destructor; assembly: GCA_011800735.1. Lineage (NCBI taxonomy): Eukaryota > Oomycota > Peronosporomycetes > Peronosporales > Peronosporaceae > Peronospora > Peronospora destructor. The sequence goes on along the minus strand of WBRY01000043.1, from coordinate 13,741 downwards.
TTTGGCATGCGTGCATAGGGTCTGCTTGTTCTCAAAAGTACACACGACGAGTGATCAGATTGACGTCAATACATCACACGAAATCAACTAGACAGATCTCCATTCATATTGCTGATAGCTATTCACATCGTTAGTAGATCTCCGCCATGATGTTCACAACAAGCGCTGTCCAGCCCGTGAACGGATGGCACCGTTGCCCTCGACCGTATTGCTGCCCACTATGAATGTCACCGCTGTACTGTTCCCACAGATACCCAGTGCGCTCGTACTCATAATACACATTGGCAATCACGTTCGCACGTAGCGCAGTATACGCCGAATGGAACTCTGCTTGGAACGGACTTCCCGTACTCTGCTGCGCGTAGTGGTGTAGTGCATCCAAAGCCAGGTAGTTGGCATTCATCCAAATAGCTCCACGCCAGTAAGGGTTGTCTCCAGGCGCGTTTTCCTGCTCAAAAAATTGATCACGCGTAGACAAGGAGCGCAGTCCAAAAGGAGACCACAACTGCGCAGGGTCTGTTACTTGCTTCAACAGTGCAAGCAACTTCAGCGAGTCGGGCGGCAGCAACTTCAGAAGAAGCGGGAATACGCTGACGTAGCCGACGTGCTTTACATGCTGTAGCTTTATGGTGCGAGGAATAAACACAGGCAGCATTTGCAGCCCACCGCGACCATCTCCCAGTGGGAACATGTATTCGGGATGACTTGCCGGGCACTTGACATTCTTTGTTTCGAGCTGCGTGATGGAGGCCGTCGCATCAATCACCTGACCCTGCTCATTGCGGCAGCGCACAGCAACCTGGTGCTCAATCATACCGTCCTCGCTGTGCTCGCCCACATCAAAATACGACTGAGCCTCCTCGTTCCAGTGGTGCTCGTCCAATCCGGCAAAGAAGTACGCACTGTTTGACTTGAAAAGCTGGACGTCAGCGTCCTGACCAATAAAATCTGCAAGCTTTGCCATAACGTTGCTCGACCAAATCATCCACGACAGCAGATCCACGTGCATTTCATTTTCACTAGGAAATAAAGCACGTGGATAGTCATCAAGACCGGAGGAAAGCGTGTTTGAAATAAGCTTGCCATCATTCCGGCGACGGCCGCGCCAGCGAAAGCTCCTATTATGCGGTCCATACTGCGTCTTCAAGAACCAGCTATACCAGTGCTTAAGAAACGGAAAGATCGTACGCATAAATTCCTGCAACTCCTTGTCCGTGTCAGCATTCTGATGCCACTGAATCATTTTCTCAAGAGCCAGAAGCAGCGTAGGAGGATTTGCGTGTTCCACGTGCTGGACCAAGAACTCAGTTGGCACGCGACGTCGAGCATCTTGGCCTAAAACCTGCTCGCGAGCAATATAGCCATCTTCGTCCATAAGACCAAGCCAATGTGCGACAACATCACGCGTAAGTCGGTCGTCAAAAGCCGAGACACCGATCTGGTGAAAGCCTTCGTCCCACACAAAACCTCGAGGGAAGAAAGACCGCGACGGGACTGCTGTAAACAGCGGCTTCATGGGCGACTCGGCAACTTCGGGTTTCTCCGGATCATGTTGCACCAACGAACTCCCATAGAAGTAGCCTGTGCCACCAATCAAGTTACTGAAAGCCGCCTTTGCAAATGCTTTAAGGCTCTCATTAAACGGCGTCTCATGGCCATCATTCACCGGCCACGATTTCGTCGATAAATGAAAAGCTTCTTCAAACTTGTCCTCAAACTGCTGGGAGTAGTCAACTAGCTTGTCAGCAATGAGATTATCAATGGGACTTATCACGATTTCAGCTCCACTAGAAGACGCAACTTCATTGAACAGTACATCCAGCACAACATCTCCTTTTTTGAACGTAGCAATATCAACATCAATAATCGTCTGCACCACCATTAACGTGCTGCCTTCTTCGATAGAATTCTCAAGATAAATCTCCTCATCTTCCTCCAAGTTCCTGCTCTCCTTGCCACCAAGACGTTGAGCAAGGGATACCAATCTCTCCTTCACGTTGATTGCATTGGTGTCTTTAAGACCAGCATAATGCATCTCCATGCTACGAATTGTCCGTCGAGTTTTCAGCTGAACTTGCATCTGGAACACTAACGGTGCCGTTTCCTTATCACCTTCTAGACCTTCGCTCTCCAGCACCATTTGGATACATTTTTCATCCTCCTGTCCACACAATAACTCTGTTGGCTCAGCTGTCACTTCGACTAAATGTTGCAGCTTTTGACGACAAGTTAAGGCCAAAGTCTCGTCTCCACAGCTCAAATCGACGTAAAAAAACAGCGACACTTTGTTATGTCGTGCTTGTAAATGACGTCGATAACTTTCGTCCCGAGGTATTAAAGGACTCACTTGGACTCGGACACCCCATCCTTGAATCGCATTGGTCCGAAATCGGACATAACTCGTATCAAGTTCGAGACGATTAAATTGGTCCTCGATTTTTTGCAATCCATAATTGGTCCCATCGTGTTCAACCCATCCATAACGTTGAAGTTTGTCCTCCTGGCGACATTCATGTCGCATTTGTGACACATCTTGCATTTGTGACGTCCATAATAGACCCGCCGACACAAAAGTAGGCTCGGATCGAGACCGAAGGCCTAAATAGTGTCCGGGACGGTACGTGCCCCACCGATATCGCGTGACGGAATTGGTTCGAGTTAATTGGTGCAACACGTCGACATCCACACTCAATGGACTGGACGTGGACACATTCATACGCCCATACATTGTCGTGTACGTAGAAATCGCCATTGCTATCAATGATGCGGCCACATAAACAATCTTAAAACGTCGCGTACTCTCCTCCGCCGTTAGGGGGATCATGACGACCACGAAAAACGACACAATTTTAGTGTCGCGACGCAAAACTTTTCCAATTTGTGATTAAGAAAAAAACAAATCATTACGTCTGACAAGAACTGGCCAACTGACTAGCCACAAGTTTGTGTCGTCGTCTTGTCATTGGTTGAAAATACTATATCGTCCTTTATATTCCGTCATTTTTCAATCTTCCACGTGGCAATACCTTGATTGACTATGGCACGAGGAAGGATGAATAGGTTGACGCTATTATTGACGTTTGTGCTTGTGATCCAGTGGTCAAATGTCGACGTCGAGGCCAAGAAGAGTCGTAAGAATACGAATGGGATACTAAGCGGCAGTGAAAAACTCGTGCAACTGCAAGATCATGTGATCGATGGGGTCGTGCCTTTTACGAATAAACTCTTTACGCTTTACGCTGTTCGTCCCGAACGTCCGTATCATTTGGTGCTGTTGGTCACGACTACAGCTGCTAAACTTCACTGTGACATGTGCAAGAAAGTGGCGCCGGAATTTGAGCTCTTGGCTAAGAGCTACAAAGCTAATGAAGACAACGACGTGGCCGTTTTCTTTGGCATTGTCGACTTTGATACGAATCAAGAGGTATTTGGGCGTTATGATCTGACGTCCGCACCTCATGTTTTGTATTTGGAACCAAACAATTCCATTGATACTGGTGACAAAATACCTAAGAAAAGTACAATTGACCCACGGAATCTGTACAATATCTTCTCCCAAGGCATTAAAGCCGAGTCTATGGCCTTATTTGTCCAAGAACAGACAGGCTATGAGCTCAAGATCGAACGGCCCAAAACGACTCTCTACATGCTGCTCATAGCAACACTTGTGGTCGTAGTCTTGCTAGGTAAATTGATTCTGGACCATCTGGACTTTGTGCTGGCGAAACTACGCCGGAAACAGCTCTGGATGACCGTCTCGTTGCTGTTCTATGGTCTCTCAGTGTCGGGGATGGTCTTTTGTATCATTCGCAATCCACCGCCATTCAGTGTCGACCGCAAGGGGAATTTCCAGTACTTTCATCCACAAGGCAGACAACAGTTTGTCTATGAAGGACTTATTATTGGTGGCCTTAACATCGCTGCAGCTGTCTTTATGATCTTGCTGTCCAAGTGGGCCATATACGTACGCAACCCGATCGTCCGTTATCTTGCCATTGTTTGCTGTGCACTGGGCTTTGTGTTCATGTATCGTCAAATGACGGCCGCATACAAATTCAAGAACAGCTGGTACACTGGCTTCATGGGCTTCTAGATGCCGAAGGTGCTACTGCAGACTGTCAATTGATGCTGAGAGAAGGAAGCCCTAGTATTGACAAGAGAGGTCAAGACGAGGAATTGGGTGTCAGGTTGTGCTTAATTGGTCGCTCTTTCGAACAAGTTGTCCCGACGTCATACACAATAGTGTTTACCCAAAAATAGGTCTGCTTGTCCACCTATATACCCAAACAGCTTTTCTCTTGTCACAAAATCCAGCCAATCGCACGTATCCGACGTAAAATATCCAAATCCTCCGCTTTAGTCTTTAATCCGCTCCATTCCAGCGATAATCGTTCCTACGACTCGACATCTTGATCACGACAATGGAAGGATGGCTCACGAAACGTCGGGACCATATGAATCTGATTTGGCGTACGTTTTTCTCTCTCTCTCTTTGTCCAATTTGCATTCTCGCATATCATCTCAAAAACTAAATTATCGTCTTTTGGGTGCTATTATCTATGATATTATCTCTAGGTGATCGCTATTTTCTCCTGGATTGTAATCAACTACGATATTATCGAAAACGTGGTGACCCAGCCCCTCGAGGCACGTATATCTTAACCGATGGATGTGTCGTCAGTTCGGTCTTTAATTCGGAAGAAAAACATAAACATCACGGTCCCGTTTGGATGTTTCGGATCACATTTGCCATTGGAGACGCCACTTTGGGAGAAAAAAACTCTAAAAAAGACCGATTTTTAGATTTGGGAGCCAAAAGTGAAGAAAATGCCAACGAGTGGAAAAAAGCATTGGAAACTGCCGTCCGATCGTTGCGGGAACGGGTCGCCCATCAACGAAAACTCAAATCGGATTCCGAGATTTTTCCAACCCCCACGGATGTTCCTCGAATGCTCAAAGCTGATGAAGATACAGTGTCCCTCTTTAATTTGGATGCTGACAATGTCAAGGCAGAACAAGCTTGGTGGTTGGCTCGAGTCGAAGGAGGTTTACGGATTATGCAGGAATGTCCATTAGGACCAAATGTGGCTGCTAATTTGTGTATACAACATGCAGCGACGACCAATGGATTGATTTGCAGTGCTATTGTGGGAGCGACCTTGAGTTTTAGTATCATGTATTCCTTTGCTGGTAATATGCTGCTGAGTTTCATGACGGCTATGGTAGCTATTGGTGTGTGTTGTGTGGCAGTGACTCCGACACAAACACCCGAGATTTCGAGCTTTCGGGTTTCCCAAGTCGTGCATGGATCTCCGACTGAGGTTTTTAGACTCCTTATGAATTCAAAGAGATTTCAACGATGGGATTCAGCAACAGCGACTATGCGTGTTGTCCAGCAATTGGATGACCATGCTGATATTGTCTATGTGACACAACGACCGACGTACTTGTGGCCATTATGGCAGAAAGCTCGTGATCTCGTGTTCATGCGCTATTGGCGACGTGAAGAAGACGGGTCGTACTTTGTCATGTACCAGAGCATGGACCATCCCGAGTGTCGGGTGCGTCACAACTACGTACGAGCAAACATTCTGGGTGGCGGCTTCGTTATTGCTCCCCAGCGTGTTCCAGGTGGAACCATTTGTACGCTCATCACTTACGTGCTCCGATACGATCCTGGTGGTTGGTCGCGTATTTACCACCAGCTCGGTATGGATGTGGACTTGGTCATGCCTCAGCTGCGCAGTGTTGTGGGCATTCGCGACGAAATGAGCGCCACCGACTTCATCACACCCAACGTCTCGATGGCGTCAGCCGGAGAAGGCGAAGGATCAGAAGCTGGTGAGGAAGATTCGGCTGTCAATCAGCGCACGTGCGTAGACTCCATGGGTGTTGTCATGGGTGTGCAGAAGCTTCAGACTAGTCTGCCGGAGAAGATGTGGGCCGAGCCTGACGCCTCTCTTTTCAGTGTGCGTGGCCACAATTATCTGAACGACAAGAAAAAGATTCCGTCAGCGCCGGCAATGTTTCACACTGTAGGCGTGGATCTGTTTTCATTTAGCAGTGCAGCCGAGCGATACAACGTTTCGTCTCGTGCGGACAGTGTTGGTTACACTAGCTCCAAGTTTACGTTTCTTGTGAACATGATAATCCCGGGTACAGAAAACACGTGCATGGTGTTTTACTTCCATCCCGCGCGTGATAATGTGTTCGAAGACGGCTCACCTTTTTCCGAGCTGCTGAACGACTTCTTTGATGGTGACGATGAATTCCGGAACTCGCGCTTCAAACTCATTCCGACCGTCGAAGAGGGTAGCTTCATTATCAAGCAGTCGGTCGGTTCGAAGCCGACACTCTTGGGTAACAAGTTAAAGTGCTCTTACTACCGTGGAGACAACTACTTCGAAGTGGACATCGACATTTCGTCGAACTCGGTTGCTAACACAGTCATGGGCATGGTGCAAGGTGTTACCAAATCGCTAGTGGTAGACATGGCATTCCTGCTTGAGGCTCAATCCGACGAAGAGCTGCCTGAAATCATCCTTGGTGCTGTGCGCCTGCAGCACGTTTCTCTTGACAACCCGCGTCGCATGCCACAGCTGTCGCCTTGAGCGTGGCATCCAAGCAATCGACCTGGAGGCTTCAAGCTGGCGGCAACCCAGTACTGCTTATGGTTGGGCTTATGGCAGGTCGCGTGCTCGATCTCTTCATGATTCGTCAAGTGGAAGTACCGAGCTTCTGTGCTTTCTGTCGGTAAATAGGGTGGCCAACGCTTCCATCGCGGGTGTACGCAATACATTATTCATCTAGCTCGCTGCTTGCTGATCTGCTTTGCACTACTCTCAGCAGCGCTCAAGTATCTGTGTTCCTATCTTTACGACAAGCTTACAATTATCTGACGTTCTGCCTACTTCTTACCTGAGGGTCGAGAGCATGGCAAAGTTATGCTCGTGCTTGATTGCCATTATTGGGTTTCGCTTCCTCTTCATCCGAGTCTCCAGTTTATTCTGCTTTCGTGAACATCGTCCGGCTGCAGCATTTTCTCTCGTAGGGATAAAGTTGGCGTGATCCCAGACGGGGTCACCTAAAGCAACCTGGTTCCAGAGATGACTTACCAAGCTTGCATTGTGCAGATCTGCATTCGTAAGGAAGCAAAAGATTTTCGCACTAACACCGTTTTCCAATGGAGGAAGTTTTGCTCCAAATAACGGCAGCACGAAGACTCGTTCGGGTCCGGCTGATGATCGAACTACAGCTGATGACGCAGCTTTTACGATAGTGTTGTTGATTCTGTCTGTAAAAGGGCATTGCTGTAGCTTGCGCTCCTTTGAGAACTGCCGAGTGTTAGCGGCTTCATTGCTGCCACTTCGCTGCTCCTCACCTTGTCCTCTAACCGGTGACATTTTTCCAAGAGATCGACTTTGATCGTTTACTTGAGGCGTCATAGATCCGGACGTGAACGGCACTGCTCCCGCCCGAGTACCACCTGCATTAGCTCTTTGCGATGCAAGTAACTTCGACTGCAATCGTTTTGTTCGATCGCGTTCTCGCCCTGGAGAGGCCTCAAATTGTGATGAAAAGTCTTTCTTCCAAGTTTCGCTGTCAATGCGCATCTGCCGCCTAGCGCCATGAAGAACCGGCGATACAAAGGTCTCGTCGAGCTCGTTCACAATGCGTGACGGTGTACCACCCAATGCTGATTCCGCTCTTGCAACGCCGTTTCCATGTGCTATGCACGGTGTCTGGTTCTTACAATCCTGTAGACATTGAAGGAGGTTCGTAAGTGCACCAAAATTCAGAGAGACAACAGAACTACGTACAATGCATCGGCAGTTTTCACCGCAAGGAACTCCCGCCTGAAAGCATTCGCAGTACTTCTTTTGACAAGCTGACTTCTTGCAATGGCATCCGTGCTTGTGCATCTTCGCGGTCGCCAAGCCTGCACTTAAAATTTGCTGCTGTTGTTGAAAGCTCATTTGACCTAGTGGCGACAATAAGGACCCCGTGGAAACATGGCTACCACCAGATGCACCAACTGACAAGCGATAAGCACCTCCCTTTGCCAATGCTGCCGCGGCAGGCGTGGCACCAATCTTTGGCTTGAACGCGTTTGGATTCTTTTCTAACCGCGATGCGATAGCTTGCTGCCGCACCTCCTCCGTCGCGCTCGTGTTGGCACAATCGAAACAATTACAGCTTTTGCCGCAATATCCTCCAAGGCGGAAGCACTCGCAGTACAGCTTAAGACACTTGGACTTTTTGCAGTTGCACGGAGCTTTCTTGGACACGTGTGATGGTATCACCATGACTGTAGCACCTAGCAGAGATTTGGATGTTGACTGCAATGACATCGTCAGTGAAGTGGACGATCCGAAGCGCGTCGGCGTTTTAAGCATACTGCTGTCGAACGAAGCCATGTCACTTGCACCACAAGTTACCATCATTTGTGATGGTAGTATGCTGTTTTTGTCCGGAGTTGTTATCACCTCTCGCTTGATTTGCTTTGTAACTGCTAGTGCTACTGCCTGGTGAACATCCAGCGGCAATTTTTGCATCTTCCGTCCTAAAGTAGTGGCCATCGAAGCAGGCATGGAGACACACTGCGATGCTTTTCGCTTCTTGTTATTGCCAACAGGTGTGGCTGGTGCTGGTATCGGATCCGTCGCTGGGACCAACCTGTGCATTACCGGTGGAGACAAAGGCGCCTCATCGGCAGCGACCTTAGTTGTTTGCTGACAGGGGGCTAACTTTTGATCTGTAGGGGTCTTCAAGATTCTACTTTGTGATGTTGGTCCGTTCCAAGGGTGTAACGGTGATCGGGTGATAGTACGCGGAGAGATAGATGACTTCACCGGGGTTTGCAACAATTTACGTTGGACCTTACTGGAAGAAGATGTTTGTAGGCGCTTATCCTCAGCATTACGTCGGTGCATGTACTTCTTCCGTTTCCTGTACGATTCAATGTGTAAGAACATAACGCTTAGTCTACTTTGTCACAACGTAAGCGTTTGACCCATCACGCACAGTTCATTACAACGAACGTACAAGCTATTGTTGATGGCCTGATATTCACGGGTAGGGTGTGAGTCTAGCAATGATGGAGAGAGCCCAAATGACGTGTGGAGCTTCAACTTCATGACGCCATGACTCCCTATCTTTGATCGCTCGTCTTGTCCTGGTGTTGCGCTCGTGGAAGCCTGAATGTTCGGAAACGAATCTGCGAAAAAGTTTGAGGAAACCAATCCCGATGCAGATCCGGGAGCTGAGATGCCACCTCCAGCCAATGATGAAATTCCTCGCTTTCTGCTCGGCTTCTTCTTTGGTGTCTGGATAATCGAAGGTGTGCTATTGTACGCGTGAGCTACTGATCTTGAGCCTCCATCACCAAATAGCTCCAGTTCACTAAATGTTGGAAGTCTGTACGATGCATTGTTAGAAGCAAGAAAAATGATAAAAGTGGTAGAGTTGCTGCTACGTACAATCGTGGCAGTTCATAAGAGCGAGATACAAGTGGTGAAAGCTTCATTGGCATGAAGCTGTTCTCAAACTCCTCAGCGGACATAAGTGGAGAAAGTGAATTTTCAAACGAGAAAAACGAATCGTGCTCGCTTAAAGTGGTCAGCGATCCACTGGGAACGCAACGAATATCGTCGGGATCGAGAATTGAGGCAGTAGTACATGCCGGACGATTGGTTTCAGTAGACAATTGTATTCTTTCCTGAACGATCTCTTGCTCGGTGCCAAAATTCACAGCAGCCGAGGCTTCTCCCACGTCCGTAGTCAGCACGTTCTTCTTTTTGTTTTGCTGACAAAGTGAGTCAGTAGCTTCCAACAGCCTTTTCGGCGTTGCGAGTCGTATAGGCACAACATTGTGGCGTTGCAATGTCGTTGAAGTCTGGATACTTGTTCTTAATGGAGACTTGAAGAACTTCGACGGTGAACACACTCCATTAGACCCACGTGACGACAACAAATGAGGTGATGTCAGCTCTGTATCAACTGCATCTCGATGACGCGACGGCGTCAGGAGTGACAAATTGGAGTCGGGAGTGGTCTGTAACAAGTCAAAGTCGCCGTCAGGGGGCAACGCATCCCTGGAAATGACACTGACTTCCTCGTCCTTCTCTGAAATCTGTATCTGCTGCATTTCCACGTCCTGCTCTTGCTCGGGCTCGACTGCATCGGTCTCTGTAAGTGTCTTTTTTTTCTCTGTAGAGTTCAGTCGGACCTGTTTCTTGCTCGGTGAGACGTTTTTTCCTGCCCTTTCCGAGTGAATAAGTGTCGCTTCTTTGCTTGACGTGTCTGTGAGTAGATTCTGGTGATCCGAGGCCCATGATTTCGTCTCTAGAGCCGCTTGTTTGGGGCTGGACACGCTCATTTCAGTGGCGCTAGCGGTGAAAGAGGTTCTAAAGTACGCGCAATTGTCTCGTCTATCACTTGAGGTGCTGGATAGGGAGCGAGCTGCACGCGATACTGGAGCAGCAAGAGCTAGGAGGTGACGGCGAGCTTTAAATTATGGCGCGAGTATTGAAAAATAACGCGGGAAAAGTCGAGATGGCGTTTGGACCAATCAGCGCTAGATAAATTGGACTTTCCACCACTGAGAGAGAAGATACGTTTTGGTTTGCGGGGAAAGGGTGCGATGCCTACGGTCTTCGGCAGACGAGATTGCTCGTGACACTTGAACCGTGAGAGCCAAGACGAAGGTGGTGGAAAGCCAATGAGAGATTTAGCTGTTTAATGGGTCGGAGTTTGCTGGAGGAATCATCAAGTGGGTCAGGAAATAATCAAAGGGGTCCGTGCGATTGCGAAATGATGTTTTTTTCCAGTGAGACGCTCGCTGGTGCTGGTAGCTAAGGGACGGACGGAATTATGTGATAAGGCGAATCGCAGGAGGTGAGACGTCTCTGGAATAGTATACACGGCACCAGCAGATATGGTGATGCAGATGGCAGCGTCAGGCAGAGCAGACAGCGAGAACGTCCATGAGATTGCGATCGGCATGTAAACTCACAAGCGAGGCTGCCACAAGCTGCACCGAGTTCATAGTCTAGGACGGGGTATCAACCGTCGTTGACTGTGAAGGTTTCTTATGAGATGATCCCCGTGTTTCACGAAATATCTTGCCAACAACTAACTAACGTTGGCATCAATCGACGGAATAATCTTGACGTACTCCAAAGTGGATACGACCTTTTTGCCAGAGTATGGGTTAGCGGTTCGTATGAAGACGACTAACAGCCATCCTCTAGCAGCCTGTGCACAACAGTATGATCCATTCATATAAGTTTGGTCACTTGTCCGGATAGACCTTGAGACTTATTGTCGAGAATTCACTTGCGATCTATGGATACGTGATCACATCCATAGCTCGAGTCACCACTGCCAGCCATCGTCTCATTCCTCAATTATCACGCGCCAACAGCAGCTCTATCAACAACTTACAGTTCTGCGCTACATTCCTCGCTGCTGCGCTCTCACGAACTCTGTGGTCAAGGTTCACGCCGACGGCGTTGAAGGTACCAATGCTTCCGTTCGACCCGAATACTCCGCTGGGGCAAGCGGCATCATCAGCGTCCAGTACTTCTCCACGTATGACATCCATGCTCGACTTCAGTGGCGTGGAACACGGCTTTCGACAATGACTATACCGAAGAAGACCGAGTACAAATGGCCCACGACTATGACTCCGAGCCCTTTGAGCAGCGCAGGCTCGCGCCATCACCGGCAACTACTACGACCAATTGAAGGCGAACGGTCCCAACTCCGCCATCATCGACACGGACGGTTGTCTCTTCAAGAAAACCAGAGTACAGCTGCAATTCGGACGAGTAAGCAAAAAACCCCACTCGCGTGTGAAAAGAACAAGATCGTTCAATCGGATCGTGGGACAGAAGCAGAAAGCGACGATGGCACATCGACCCCAAGCGAATGGGACTGCAGAACGCATGGTCCAAACGCTAACTCGTGCGCTAAAAATGTATGTCTCGGACGTCAACCAACAGGATTGGGATGAGTATGCAGAGCGCCTGACTTTCTCGATTAATACGGCTCAAGATCGCATACGTGGAGATACACCGTTTTATTTGATCCACGGATGGGATCCGCGATCTACATTGGAAGCTGCGTTACCACTGGGTAGTACCAGGCGACGAGATCGTGATCCACGACGGTGGAGGTATCATGTGCAGCGGCAGTATCAACGAGCTAGGGAATCAGTCAATGAGCGACTTCGACAAGCGATCCAGACCCGGGCGGATCGACATAATGATGATTCAACTCCTCATGAGATCGAGCCCGGTACACAAGTATGGTTGTACTTGGATTGCGTAAAGGAAGGGTACGCTCGGAAGCTGGCTCACATGTGGCATGGCCCTTTCCGAGTGGAGGAAATGTGTGGCGATCATGCCGTACGTCTGGAGATCGCGGGTACACCCTACCGATTGTTCCCGATCGTCCACGTATCGAAGTTGAAACGTGTGAAAATGTTTCCTGATCGTCCAAAAAATTTGTTGACGATCGAAGAAGAAGATCGATTTGATTTTGATGAAGCATTTTTGCCGGAGGATAGCTGGGAACGAAAGCTGGATGATGACGAGTTCGAAGTGGAGAAAATTGTGGATGTGCGATCTGATCGTAGAACTCGTTTGGCCGTGTTCATAGGAAATTTAAGGTGTTTTGAAAAGGGCATGCGGACCCATCCTGGATTGACGAGGCAGATTTGAACTGCGGAGCACTACTACAAGAGTTTGAGCGAGGAGTGATTAGCCGGAATAGGTTTGAAGTGATGCAGTCTCATGAGGGAGAGGTGGTCGAGCCGTAGATGGTTGCGATTATCGAGGAAGGTGGAAATGGATGCAAGACGGTTGCGTTTTGGAGGAAGGTGGACAAAAATGCAAGATGGTTGCATTTGGGGGAAGGTGAAATTTTACGTGATTATGAGTGTGATGATCTGGTTGTGGAACACAAAATGAACGAAGCAGAGAAGACAACAACTGGATCACGAACAAACCGAGTGCATAATTATCACGTTTAAGAAGCTAATCAGGTAAATTTACCAACCAGACGGCCGATCCGAGAACCTGGATGATCGGCATTTGCCAGGCGAAATTCTGGAAATTGACGTAGCTTGGGTGCACGACACCGAACGCTGTACGCTCGATCTCGGTGCAGGGGACGGCTGTGGTGAAGTGCATAATAAATTTTATGGATAATCGATAATATCCACTAATTACGCACGGCCGCAAAGTGAATTCAAGGAACATTCGGAGCTGTTACCTTCGGGCAACATTACATCCCGTTGGCAAAATATGACTTGCAGATGAAGATCACGTGGGTTTTCGCATCATGAAGAACTGGAAAGTTAACTTCGAGGAGAACTGCCCGGATCGTTAATTCTCAGGTGCATGCAATCTGGATCGCAGGTAAATTGTACGGATACTGGCTGGATCGCAAGATCGCAAGCAAATTGGATCGATACAATCTAGATCGCAGTGTTGGAAGTGCAAGATGCACTGATATCGACTCCAGAGGTTCAACCTACGCTAGGGACTATACGGAAGGCGTTAGAAGGTTCTACGTGCTTCTATGTATTGTGATAGTTCTCAGATAGCTAGAGGTATGGATGGTTCTCACTTGTAGATTGACAAGCCAACGCGGGCGGCCGAAACGAGTCTGGCTCGCGTTAATACAAAAGTCATTTATTTCACTTCATTTTTTACTTTCCTACATTGTGCGCCAA
>WBRY01000042.1:0-201655 GCA_011800735.1 Peronospora destructor | reverse complement strand
TTCGGTTGGATTTGTGGCAGCACTGGACGCCTTGGCACGTGCACATCATGTGTCATTGTGGAGCAATGGGCATTTTGAACTGATTGATCGGTACATGGCTTTATTGTCGGAAATGGGCCAAAAATGTTTATCTGTAGTCGCCTACGGAAAATGCCATGGGCAGGTCAACAATGCTACATGGAAGAGCAAAAATGCATCAGCGTTGTTTGAGCATGCTATCTTAGACGTGTATGAAGATCCAACCCATGGCGTTTCCAGTTTCGATCGACTTTACCCATTTCGACCGGCTGCTGGCGCTAGGAGCCCGCCATCATCTGGACCAAGAAATCGAAGTATTTGGTCTTCTTTCAGTGTGGCGAGACCCGTTGCAGGGTTCGATGCCCCAGCTGAGCTCACGACGCACCACCTTCGACCGTCTCCAACCGTGTCTGCTCCAGATTCAGCTCCTGCTCCTAAAGTGCATCGCCGAACTTCTTCCGGTCAGTTCCGGAGTGACTACTCCAACAGCTACATCCTCGTCGGGAATGCAAAATTCTGATGGCCTAGACCAAGAACACAGTCAATCATCATCGCCGCCGCCGTCCCCCGCAACTACCTCTTCTCAAGCTCCGTTATTTGTGGTCGATGGTTGGCGCATCCGGTGCCAGGATTGCACAACTCAATGTGTTCGCTATCTGCGACGGGTTTCTGAGGTTGAAACATTTATTGAGCAGTTCTACGCACATTGCATCGCGTTGGAAATTGCCGATCGTGTACGGATATGCGCTGATGAACCCCGCGAGGTGGCTGTGTTTTACGAGCAACTGCGCTTCTTGCAGCGTTTGGCTCCCAACTTTCGTATTAAGCTGGCTGTGAACCACTCGGAGTTTTTTTCTCCTGCTTACGCTCCACCTCAGGTAGCGGATTATGTGCCACTCCTGCCACTGGCTTGTGCTGATCTGGAGGTAACGCGTCGGTTGGCCAAAGACGCTCGTGCCCGTGGAGGGCATGTCTGCTGGTACGTTTGCTGTGGTCCCAGCGTTTCCCAAATCAGTTTGTGTCGTCGCCACTCGTCGAAGGCGAGCTCGTTGGATACCTCACCTTTTTTTTCGAGCTTGATGGTTTTCTGCGCTGGAACTACTGCCTGTGGCCTAGTCGACCATGGGATGATCTTCGATGGCGCGCTTCAATGTGGAAAGTGGGCGACATGTATTTCGTGCTCCCTGGGCAAGACGGTTGGCCCGTGGAGGACGCTCCGCCTCGAATCCTTGCGTTTCGCGGGCCAAGCATTCGAGCTGCTAGGTCTTGCGCAGGAAACTTTGGCTCCAGAACAGATGCAGCAGCTCCAGCACACCGTAGCGAAGCAGATCTTTCGGTCCAGTGACTTGGAAGAGTTTGGTCGATACGCCGACCGTGCCCGTGAAGACTTATATTCCCTCGATCCACTTGACTACCAGCGAGCCAAGACGATTATCTTGAACACACTTGCAGCAGCAGCAGCGGTGAATGAAGGTAGCGGAGCATGAAGTCAATAACCCAAGTAAAATAACACAAGAGCAGACAGACAAGGAAGATCAAAGGTAGAGTGTCTCGTCGAATCTCGACAGTAGTTGCTGTGCTACCAGAAGAAGAGAAAGCGAATAACAATTGAAGAACAGGTGCAGTATATATATTAGAATGTTACAGAAGATGCTTCAGCCAAATCTGCTTCATTCCCTAAAGCTACGAGATGCAAGTCAAAGGCTCATATGGTGATGCATGTTATGGTATCCACATGTGAGTTCAGAATAAGTCTGAGAATATTATAATCATCGTCTCAAGCTGCAAAACGTAGTAAATAAAGTTAAGAGAGTTTGTTTCTTGGGATGACTCATATGGTGATGCATGTAATGGTTATCCACATGTTGTTTCAGCACAGGTCTGTGTTGGATATTATAATCATCGTCGTCTCAATTAATACATATGCAAACATACATATTCTGTGCAGTATGAAAGTCAGGTAATGGATGCTCATCATATATGCCGATGTAGGCGGCTTTCATGAAGGGGAATCCTACAACAAGTTTATCATCATTCTTCCAACATATATCAAATCCATTTCAGGAGTGTCACCTCAGAAACACAGGTGTAAGAAGTCCACACGTTTGTCCGAAGACCAAAAGGGTTAGTTTAGGTGGTAATGATAAGTAGGTATCCTCCTCAGTGACAACATTCCATCAGGTCTTCCCATATACAAAACATGTAGATAAACGGTTGTTTCATCAAAGTTCGAAGGTGTTCAGTTTATCGACACAAAAAAAGACTTTGAACAAGTTCATTGCCATTCTTTTCAGAGTGGTGCATGATTGTTTTCATCATCAACAACATCGTTGGGATGAGATATCAAGAAACAAATATAAGCAGCTATGTTGACTCCACCGCACCAGGTACATCAAAACGAATGTACCAACCACCATCACCACCCGAAGGTAGATCAGGCAAATGATACACAATTTTAAAGAACACAGTAGTGGAATCCGTAGTAAGCTCGCTGTTACTTTTGCTTCTATAAACAAGTACCGAGTCCAATTACAAATACTCATCTGTCTGGCATGGATAGCTCCTGTATACACAACGACACCATCTCCTCAAACTTTTCAGCGCAAGTCAATGGATTGTCATGTATACTTTTACATATCGACCAAATAGATTGCAGAATATTGCCGGCGTGGAGTATGAAGAAGCAATGGACATGGATAGACAGACACATGTATATATATAAATATATAAACGTAAGGGGGAAAGGTCAGAACTTTGAGCTATTTCATTGCCATAAGGCAGATCATGAACACGGACCAAAGTAGATGGTCATCATTCCTTACAGCCTTGATAATATATATATATATATATATAATGAAATGGAGTGCTCATTTTATGGGTGATAGTGATATATTCGATTCTTCACGGCTAGTTGGTTCAAGCCAAATCAGACACTAGTTTCATCATTGCACTCCCATATAAAAATGTATGATACGTACAAATATATTGGACTCGGTGTTTGCATATAGTGATTCCGGATGCAGCAATCTTCCGCACGATTTTTATACTACCTCAGAAGAGGGAGCTTGTGTTCATCATTGTCCGTTATGGTTTCCATAACATACTACGATACACTTGAAGACCGATGACAATTGGAGAATGATCTGAATCAACTGCTAGTGACAGTGAACGTCAGCCAACCGTTTTTAACGGACCAAACCAAAAGTAATTACGAGCGAATGAAATACGATTGGTGGAGAGTACCTTTGGACGACTTGTACTCTTTTGATGGTACCAGTTTTGTCGGTACGTGCCGATAAAAACCTTGTTACCAGTACCGGTAACTGTGTTGATCTACGACGCATGGAAGTAGCCATCCGATTGCATTACAATGGGTTTGACTCTGGCACTGCCATCCCGACCGGAAAATCTGCCCAGTTCATGTAATTTTATTGTGTTGACTGGCTAATATCGCTACTCGGCTTGAATTGAGCTCTACAACTCAAAAGTGCAACTGCACTCTTGTCAAGCTTGGCATCAATTGGACGACGCAGGTGCTGTCGACAAATGCATGTTGGCTTGAATCCGCGCACTCACCACGTCGAGATCATCTGGTGATCCGAATCGCATGAGATAAGTCACCGGGACAAACTTCTTTACCGCTTCCAAGTCCTCATTTTCCTCCAATATAGTCAACAGCATCGTCTTCTCTGTCTTCTTCTCGCACTGCAAGCAAGAGCCCAAGCTTGCATTCATCAGCAACTTGGTGCCATGTCCGTGCGGGTACGACTCGCGCCGCATCACAATTCGTGCAATCGCCTTGTCTTCCTCCGTTTTTGTATACTTTGTTTTCAGGACTCGCAATGGGCCAATACCAACTTCTGCGTAGTCCTGCTCGACTAATTTAAACAGCTTGGCGCGTTTCTGGTGAGACAAAATGAAACAATAAGAAAGCGACAAGTGACGTTAGCACCCCAGCAAGTGTAAACTTAACGTTACCAAAAAAGTGTCGTACCTCGATCAGAGTCTGCTCGTCTTCTTCTCCGTTAGCTAGCTGCAAGTTGTCATTACAAGTAGCAAGATCAGAGTAATCAGCATTTAGAAAACGTCGTAAGCAACTCTCTATACCTCGGCTTCGGACAATGCCGGCACGACAGGGTCCGCTCTCTTCACCACGTCTGTATCCGAAAAATTAGTAGATAAAGACGATGACGCCATTGCACCAAAACCCTCCGTCTTCGACTGCGTTGCAGCAAATGATGCAAACGTCGCCGAGGAATTGCTCTGAAATAGCGCGAATCCACTTGAACTGATCGTCGCTGCATCTGACAACGACGACAATGACGTTGCATCGCCCAATTTGCTCGACTTTTCTGTATCAATTCCTTTAAACCCCGAATCCGAAGTCTTAGCTCCAAGTTCACTCGGATTTGCTGGTTCAAACGCCTTCTTTTCGCCACAAAAAGAGCTAAATCCACCGAATGCACTGCCAGTGGTATTAACCTTGACTTCTATATCCTTCTCTTGAACAAGATTCTCTTCTTCTTGCTCTTCTGTCACGGGTGACGTTGACGCCGATAAATCCTTTTCAACTGCAATCTAACGATAAAAAGATCAATTGGCATCGAATTTCAGGTGTACAGTGTGTCATATTCAAGGTACAGACCTTATGTCCACCAACTTCCGGCTGTGGAGCAGCATTTTCATCAATTTTCACCTTTTTGACTTCTTCCGTCACATCGAGTCGCACCTTTTTGACAATCTGTCAAGAATGCGAATCAGTGAATAAAAAACAAGACAGACATTTGACAAGAAACACGTGTATTTATTTGTACATACTGGTTGGTGTTCATTATCCATCGTCTCGGGCTTCTCGTGGTCGCCTTTTGTAGCCATTCGAGACGCTCGAGTCATGCAATATCAGTGAGTGGGGGATTTTGGAGCTATTCGTTGAATTTTAATTGAACTTTTATTAGCCAATCGTAAGGTAAGAAGATCCTTTTTCTAAGTCCGAGCCTTTTGGTATGGGCCAGTTTAGAAATGGTCATTAAAGTGGGTGATACGGTGCTGGTATGTTACGACTTGCTGGAGTATGTAAGATTGAGCTTGATAATACGGCAAAAGCAGGTGTTTCGTACATTTTCCAGGCTGAACGGATAATTAGGATACGTGGTCCAGTAAGGAGAATATTATGGAAGACTCCCCAGCCAATCGAGAACGTCAGAAGTACGAGTTAGTGGTACAGTGTACCACTGGAGTTCACACCACTTAATAAAAGACCGACTACTGTTTCCGGATCAGAAAAAATCGTGTCTATGATTGGCTGGATGAAAACATTGGATAAGGATCTGATACGTAAACAATTGAGTCAGGAAGTGAAATGCAAAGCTGAAGTACATAATATAGAACTCGAGGCGGAAGTTGCTACATCTTTAAAACGAGCTAAAGTAGCAGAAGAAATGCCACGGTACGGAAGAGATTAAAAAATGCAGGTGTTACTCAGGAAGAAATTGACGCTATTTTACCTACTGGTACTAACTAGATAGTGGTCGATACGGTGTTAAGGGATGTAAACACATTTTAGTATTGTTTGAAGTGAAGGCAGATTTTTATTATAAGGTTACTGCTACAAATTGAGGTTTCAAGGTATTTTGACTGGAACCCTCTTGTGTAACTCTTTTGTTAGCTCACCACTATTATAAAAAAACTTTGAATTAGTGGTGAACTACTAAAAAAAGGTTACAGCAATGGCATTGATATTCCCACTATACCAATGTCACTGCACCATTTTCCACAGTTGGGTTTGGTTGATGACAAACTTGTACAACATACAAGAGTACTGTCAGTGACGAGAGGTTTGCGGGAGATCATCGAAGTCGAGGACATCGTGCTGGTCTTCAAACCGAGAGCTGCAGGAAAGACAATGGCATTTTGGCTAGATGAAGCGGAAAAAGCCTAACGTCTCAGATTTTTTCCGATAGGGTCAACAATGGACGTCTACTATACTATTGCTTGGATATCGGATGCAATTCACGTTACATCGTGGCTCACACGGGTAATCTCGTCAGTCGGTATCAGACAAATGAGCCTAAGCTGTTGAATACGTCAAACGTCACTTTAATTGTTTTTGATTTATAAGTACAGACCAGCAGCTTGCTGCCAGTCTATTCTGTGTAACCACGCTGTAGTAATGCACTCATAGCTGTGCAATTACTGCCTTCCTCTTCGATCAGGGAATAAAAATACTTTCGTCATTCGTCGATAATCTTCTTACGCTTCCGTCGGCGATGAGATAGTCACGAAGGTAGCTAGCCCAAAGGAGGGCTTGTCGATGGATCTGAGATACCGAAGCTGTCGAGGATACATATTGACTCCGTTGGAGTGTTCTGACCGTCGAGAGGTGGTCCTGGAGCCCATGCGTTGAAGTCATCAATATTTAGTTGCAGCCGCTGCCTTCGTTTAGTAGCAGTTAAGTTTTGCCTCCGTTGGGCAGTAAAATCCTGTTCCCGATGGGAATCGAGGTCTCGCTTCTTGTCTTTACCATGAAGCAAATCGGATACGAAGCCGGCAAAGCCTTCGCTCTGGTTTGAATGAAAAACTTCCACGTGTTCAAAGTCATTTGAAGCAAGATCGTCCATAATCGGCGGGTCAAAATCTTCGTCTTCCACGTTTCTTTCAATTGGTTGCGGAGATCGCATTAATGTCCAACTGGTACCACTGACGTTCGAAGCTGTCTTAGGTGGGAAAGCACACATACTGAACACGCAGTAGCTTACGCGCCGCACACATGACGCACACACTCGATGCTTCTCAACCTGTCCAACTACTTTTTCAACTTCCTGCACGTCCGAACACTTCCGACACGTGTAGTGATGACACAGTTTGCAAACATATTTCTTGCGAAGCATGTTAAAAGGGACGCAGCATGCTGCACATCTGCCTACTACGTCGAAGCAAATAGGCAGACGAGTCAACGGGTAGTAGCCCAAACGGCGACGTAGTACAACTGTCTCAAGAAGACACACCTTATTTACCATAGCACGCAAAAGCTGAACTGCAGACCGTGGTATTCTTGTCTGTCCATGCCAACCAGAGGAACGGTGGTGGTGCGTCGCGTGAAAGAAAACCCGTGTAAGCTTCTTATCTGAATCTTCCTGAATGATATATCCCGCAAGGATTCCCTTTAGCTCCTGGCGTAAATCGATCCCATGCTGAGTATGCTGTTGAGAGTGATACTCTTGACTGCTTGAGTCAGCTGTCGGCGACGACATTGCTATAGAACTACACTCCAGGTCTTCATCTTGCATATCCATTGTCTGCATCACGCGAGTGACTGATTTCGTCTCAAAGTCTTCTTCCAAATAATCCATAAACGTCATATTTCGCTGCTTCCACACCAGATGGTGCTTTTGCATAAGGGTTACAGCATTCACATGTACTTTAGCCGAACGCAACGGCGACACATTAGTACTTCTACATTCGTCGTATCCATGCCAGGTAGCTGGAACCGAAGCTCGTCGAGCTTGTGAGCGCGACCGCAAAACAGAATTGCCTTCTCCAACAATTGAAGCACAGTCCGCCGTGCGAGTATTGACGCCATAGACGTACTGGTCTCCAAAGATTGCCTCCATGCTGCGATGGAACTCAGCTGGATTGTCCGTGGAAAAGACACTCATGATCTCTCGTAGACTGCATGGCAAGTCCATTTCCACCAGGACACTGTACTGATCCTTAGCTTTACTGACAGACTCGAATGACTGACACTCTGGCTTGGATCGTGCTATACGCTTCCATCTTCCCTCTTCCATCACTTGACATTTCAATACTGCTTCCAACTGCTTCTTGGCTCGTTGGGCTACTGTTACCAACATCTCATCCATTAATACTGTCGAGCTTGAATACGTCATCGATGACATTAATCCTTGTTCTAATGCTGTAGCTTCGCTTGGTCCGTGGGACGATATTGACGTAAGAGACCCACAGCTCTTATTATGTTCAGGGTCATCAAAATATTGGTGTACCATCTTTTCTCTTGCAAGAGAAGTGTTTCCTGTAGATGCGAAAGAGTCTCTTACTAGTCCTTGAACTTGAACGGGAGCTCGATTAATTGGTCTTGTAGGTTGAGAAACTTGATGCTGTAGCAAGTGTCTCCTTCTACTTGGTAATACATTAGCTCGTCCTTCTGATTTGCTTGTTATTAGCTTTGGTTGCAATGGTAGAAACGTTAAAGAAGAAGAAGAAGACGATGTTGTTGTTGTTGTTTCGGTCTCTTCGTCTTCACTATCAAGTACGAATCTGTGTCGAGCAGTTCGAAATTGTTCTTGTTCTTGTTTTTCATTGGGTTTCGGTATCAACTGCATTGTATTGACACTAGGAGCACGAGAAAGGGTCAGTTCCTTGTCCTTATTGCGTCGACTCTTAAATGTTCCGGGCATGTTGCTATTCGAATGAACTCGACGTTTCTTTTGGACGTGAGTTGGTGTGAGCACCACGCAAATGTTGGGACCAGTGTCTGGTCTGAATCCAGTCACACCGCCGGTTTCCACGGCTGCGACGCTTCCGCCATGCACGGATGGGCAGAATGTTGGTAGATCCTTGTTTGTAATTAAATCAAAGTGACTTTTTGGCTTCAACATCCAGATTTGGATTGAGTATGGAGTTTGATGATATAGTCAGATAAAGTCATTTTGTTGCAGTGAAACACACATGAATTCAGACTAGACTCGTAATTCTGGACTTTGTGATGGACAGACAGGACGATCCAATAACGAATTGGGGTTCAGTTCACCTTGGACACAGCAGTCGTAGAGATACGTGTACTTTGTATGTGGTTGAGCTGATAAGGATAGAACACTAAAGTACTGGATACAGCGGCTAGCCAATTATTTGCATAGAGTTAACGTTGTCGTACCTAAAATGCGCGACAAGACGGAAAGGGACAGGCAACAAGTTGAAGTGACTTGGTCTCATGCTGTAGCAGGACCTATCTTAAGAATGGCTACGATTGCTATTTTGGTATATGAGAGGAGCGTTCGCGAAATAGTGTTTTTAGAATACATTTTACAGTGACTTGCACAAACAAGTTGTGCAGTTACTATACAAGCGATTGAGTGGATGCAAGCCCATGGATTGGCACGTGATGGGTCGCTTGATACTGCCGTCGTGTTCTCCAAAAATGAACAGACTACATAGCAACTGTTTGGAATGCAGAAGGACTGCGTTTTTTTTCATGACGAGTGGACGCGTCACAAGATGCTGGACTGCATTGGCGAGTTAGGCGTTGCAGATTACCCCCTACATGGCTACTTCTTCGCTACAAGTGCTCCCACGAGTTGTGTAAAGACCCCTCAAAACTACGCAAAATGTCGTAAGCTATCACCCAGACAGACAAGAAGAAGATGGGTACAGTGGTACTTGTTTTGCTTATTAAGTTGGTTAACGGTCGAACGCAGCACATCTCGGTAAAAGCAGCACATTCATTCATTCTTCGCCGGTATGAAGTTAATATGATCATGGACGAGAGGAGCAATTTCTATGTCTGACAACATATTATTGGAGCCTGAAAAACGAGGATATATTACAAATAAAAATTTTGCAGCTTGCAGTTGATCCTCATTGGAAACTTAGTACCAAAAGGTTAGTGATTCCAGCATCCAAAAGTTCTTTATTGACTTAAATACGTAGACATTGATAATGGAGTTGCGAGTAATGTAATGAATGTAATGTAAATCCAATACTTTTCGCCATCTTTGACAGCCGTCCAGAACACACCACTTCGCTGGAGCGCACCACTAGTAAGAAGATGACAATAAGAACGACTACAATTGTCTATGTGGAAAAGACTATGTCGTTCATGGTGCTGTTCGACAAATCCTATCAGCATTTGCTGATGTGGCTTTCGCGTATTGAGCTGCTAAAGAAATAAGTGGGGTCACCCACTTTATGTCTTGCATGAATATGAATATGAAAAGTGTGCACTTGTCGAACGTGGTGCACTTGTCAAGCGTCGTGCAATATTGAGAAGAATTGGAAACAGCTTTGTCGGAATGCAATCATTCGTATGCAACCAAGAGCTCTGCTAATGTATAGTTGAGACTTTAAAAACTGCTGAAGTCCTACTGGTCCTTTTCAAAACATAGATCTCTGTCACATTCAGGTATCTCTTCGTCTAATTCTGTTACTTGCCTTGACGCAGTTCCGATAACGGCCATCCGCGTACCTTCATCTGCTTCGTTCGCATACCAAATAATGCTCGCTCTCAGTGTTCACAGCTGGGCCACTGTCTATCAAAACCATCGACGAAAACTGTTTTAAATCGCCTCTAACATCATCCCGACTGCCATGCAAGTAGAGCAAGAGCCACGGCATCCGTCCCTAGAATGATCAAACTACAGCTTCTACATACTATTAGCTTTCTCGAGGTTACAGACAAATCATCACGGCTGAGTCTCCTCTTCACTATCACTACTATCACTTGCTTCATTAAGTTCATCCTCCAGTGGACTCTTCCGTGGCATCAAGCCATTGTTTTTCTCCAGTATATCTCTATCCACCAGTCGTGGCAATGCCAAGTCCACATAAAATTCTTCATTCAACAGTGCATCTGCAATTTCATCGACGTGTGTGATTTCCCAGCCAATGACATTGCGTCGTCGGATCTTGCGGTAGTCACTTAGCAGCGGCTCTAAAAGTGTGTAGACATCAATGGGTTTTCCCACAAGTCGCAGATAAACTGCCCCCAAAACTGTCACATATTTATAGTCCTCATTTTCAATAAATTGTTTCACGACCTCAATTTCTGGTTGCAACTGCAACATTTTGAGTAAAAGACACAAAAAATGGGTCGGCTGCTGGTTACCACCGAAAGTGCCACCGAATTCGGACAGCTCCACGGCTTTATCCACGAGCGTTTCAGTCGTGAGACCAAAGCACTGCTCCTTCCAGTAGATGCTAGAGTAGATGCGGTTGCGCATGATCTTCTCTACCAGCGTCTGCGGGTTCACGCCATGCACGCTCTGGGCGCTGGGGTCCGTCGCGTTCATCCTGGACGTCAAAAACGTTAATTTTTGTAACTTTTGTACTTTCTACTTCTACTACTTTTCACTACTTATATTACTTTAGATAGGTTCGTCGTTAAATTCGGCTAATTTTCGAACGATGGCTAGCGCTGTGATCGACCGACGCGGGATGCTGGCGAAGGGAGTGTTGGTCACAGTGCACGATCTGTACGGAGGGTCGCTGCCACTATTTCCATTGGAGTTTTACCTGCATACAGTACGAGGCTTTAACGTCCAGCCGTTCCGCTTCCGACCGCGGACGGAAAACCTCGCTACCTTGGGCAAAAGTAATATAGCAAAAAGAATAAGCAATAATTTTCATACTAATGTTATAACAGTATCACTAATTCTAGTTTTTTGTATATTATGATTTTGTAGAGCTGGCTCAGTTCTTAAAGAGCCAAAAGCCACATACAACAGACGAGGCGATTAATTTCGTGACTCATGGATACGGCGCATTAGTGCTGCGAGTGAGTGATATTTGATTTATGCTAAAAAGTGAGATTCCGATGTATTACTTACTGTTGGATATCCTTTTTTGATGATATTGAGTTTTTCAGGAAGCGTTCCGAACGGTAGATTGGAACTATACCAAGTGCAAAGTGGTGATGCTTGCACCACCCAATCGAGGGTAAAGTGGGATCAGGTGGAGAGAAATACCACCAAAAATGTCTAATTTTTATTAAATTTGCTGAAGGATTCGATACCACAAGTCGATGAAGAAATATCTTGGAGTTGCAGGATATGGAGGTGTGGCAGCGGAGGAGTTGGCGATGCTGAGTGCCGATACGCTCGACCAGCGACTCGGAAAACTTCCACGAAGATGCTATCCATTAGTGCTTGCTGGGAAACTGTGTCTTAATCCATTCAACCAGCACAATTACCCAAACGACGGCCTTGTGATGGTTGAAGAAACTTTAA
Organism: Peronospora destructor; assembly: GCA_011800735.1. Classification (NCBI taxonomy): domain Eukaryota; phylum Oomycota; class Peronosporomycetes; order Peronosporales; family Peronosporaceae; genus Peronospora; species Peronospora destructor. The sequence continues at coordinate 189,680 of WBRY01000042.1, read as the reverse complement.
TGCCAGGAGAAGTTCGGCATCAAGTGAGAGCATGTCAACTTTTGTAATCGGTTTTTTACCTGTTACTGTGAAGGCTGACGGACTGATCTCTTCGGTAGGTTATCGGCGCACCGCACTACTTAATGCCATCGCACCCTACAGTCATCGAGCGAACACAGTCATTTTTGGAGACGTGAATGTGCAGACAAAAAAATATTCCAAAAAATGTGGGGGTCATCATGATGCATCGGAAGGGCACAATTTATTGCCCGGGTATTTGCTAACGTTTGTTTGAAGAAAACTTACCTCTCAAAAAGATTATTTATGAGCGAAGAGACCATAAAGATCTTCTAGTTAAGTAAACCGCACAATATACTAACATGAGCTACCAACAAACTAAGAGATCGTTGACGGGATATTGACTAAGAAAGGCAATGGTACTGCCACTAACGGCCGTGAATATAAATTCAGGAATATCGTAAACTTGGATGGACTGACAAGGGTAGAAAAATCGAGACAAGATCACCTAAGAGCTAAGAGTGGTAAGGTGCAATCAAGTACAAAAGTTGCTAAAGCTCTTTGAGAGATGGTCTCAATAATTGAAAGAGTTGCTTATAGCTGTGGTTGGGACGCAGATTCAAAACGGCCTCGAAGCAAGGCATGTTTTTTGCTGATCGGCTGTTGGACTACACATCGCTCAACATCTTCTTTATCGATTGTAAACACGCATGACCAGGCCAGTGATGCCGATCAAATGTCACATTATCTTGGTGACCACGAAATTGTTCTCAGCTTCTTTTCGTTTCTCCACTGGAATACAGCTATTTTATCCACCGTATTACATGGTGCACGCCTCTCAGTATGATTCGCTTCGATCGATAGACAGTTGATACATCGTGCGGTATTACACAGATGGATCAGCAAAGATCTGTCAATAGTCTCGTTTTTGTTAGAAATGTCAGCTGATGAGCTTGAGAACTGTATGCGTGAACTCGCTTCAAGATTGTAGAAAAGTAACGATTTGTTATATCTAGTAGTTAATATAACAATGAAATTGTCACATCGAACGATGTCGATGTGTTTGAAGAATTAAACCTTTATATTCTCTTGTGTGCTATATTACCAGCTGGTACGTTTGCAGCCGAATTGCAGGATCAGGAAAAAAAGCGACTGCATGGTCATCGTCCTCGACCGTCTATATTTGACCATTTTTCAATTCGCCGACTGCAGCCTTATATCGCTTCTAGTGCTTTTAATCCATAGCGGCCATGGTGTCCTCTTTTATCAAGTGCGCTACGATGGCTGTCGCCATGCTGACTCTCACCGCAGAAGCACACAATACGATGACGGACCCGATGCCAACTTGGTCCAACACGGTAAGCAGCAAAAACAATCCTTCCGGTCACATTGATCCCGAAGTGTTGCCTTGTCCGAAAGGCATGACCTACACCACCGAGTTGGGAGTTTACTTGAACGTGTTCTGGACAGCGTTCAATGCCAGCTCATACAAGTCGTTGAAGGAGTTTGTGTTGGAAGTCCAGACCCTTGAGCCCGGCGCTACCAAGGAGTGCGGCTTTTCAACGATGGACGGCACGCCACGAGACCTCCCCGATATGATTCAATGGGACTTCTTCACGCCTGGCCATAAGGGCCCGTTTGTGGCACATTGTGATGATGTGCTCGTGGCCCAGAGCTACAACGCTGCCGATGAGTATCCGGGAAATCCGGCTAATGTACCCTACGACAAGGCCAGTTGCGCAGGTGCTTCCATGCTAACGTCCTACTGGCTTGCCTTGCACGCGATTCCGTGGCAGGTGTACACGAACTGCGCTCCTTTGACCGGCGCTAAGCCAGCTACCACCCCTACCACCGCACCGCCTCCTACTGAGACGCCTGCCGTGGCTGCCCCCACTGTCAAGCCGGAATCGAGCAACCCTGCGAGTAGCTCAAACGATAAGCCAGCTACCACCCCTACTGTTGCCGCACCGCCTCCTACTGAGACGCCTGCCGTGGCTGCCCCCACTGTCAAGCCGGAATCGAGCAACCCTGCGAGTAGCTCAAGCAATTCGCCGCCTACTGAGACGCCTCTTGAGACGCCTGCCGTGGCTGCCCCTACTGCCAAGAAAGAGCCTCAGACTGACGTTTTTACTGATGGTGAGGAGGAGCAGCAGGAGCAGGAGAAGCCTATCACGACTGACGAGTCCAACGCAGATAACGAGATTGAGGCTCCTGTCAAACCTGCAACAACCGACAAGTGCGGGGTGCGTCGCCGTCATGTTATGCTGACGACTACCGCTCAATAGTTATAAACAGTTGAAAATTGTTGTCGGTGTCGTGTAAATGCAAGTCGGAAGCAAACCTCATCACTCCGCAGCGTATGTGACGATTACCATTATAACGATAATCGCTTTTCCACGGTCCCCACGAATAGCTAAGATAGTGCCGGATTATTAGTACCACTGAAACACAAAATATGTGGTCTCGATTTCCAGCACCAGGTGATGAGCGCGATATGCTGCAGTGTAGAAAAGATAAATTGGAACTTGCGTGAGATAGCCACTCACTCTCGTTGAGCTATCAATGCGACAGATACGACTGGTTCAATTTCTATAGCACGGTGGTGCCCTCCTTATCACATTTAGAAGAGAGACGCTATTTTGCTTTTAGCTTTCGAAATAAAATACTTGTGCACTAATGATATGGGCGACATTAGTATTTGGCCAGATGTGCGTGCGGGCTTCAAAACCGTTTAAGCACGCGCACGGTTTTCGATAATCAAACTATTCCGTAGAGTTACTTTCAAAGCGTATTAATCTTTCGCCTTTTACTAAAGATTACCGTGGAATTTATTCAATATATGCGGCTTCAACAAAATTTCTGTATCCCTCCTTGTGAGGGAAATTCTTTCTTCGAAAAGTTCCAACGCTTTTGCCCTGAATGGTCTTGGACAATCGCCGCAGCAAACTCAATTCATTGTTTTTTTTAGTGAAAAAAGAGAACTAATTTCGCCTCGTTGCCCACTTGTCGAACGGCATGTCGGAATTCCCATGGTGGCGACTTCGATAATTATAATATGACAAATACAGGTGTGTCTGCCCAGCTGCGGTATCACACAAGATCGTGATATATAGATGTAAGAGATTGCCCTCTATCACACTGGTAGGTGTCGACACAGGTGTTGGCAAACTTATTTAGAAAGATCAGTATTTGATGATCGTTTCGAAAGGCAAATCATGCTGATAATTCTGAAACATCAGAGTGCATACCCCTCAGGTGGCCAATCCAGCGCTGCCTAGAGCGTATGCGGCGTAAGATTCTTTATCAAGGTCGTGTCTGACCTGTGTGCGGCAGCAACATTTTCTTCTACGATAACGTGTGCAAGTTTATCCGTGCTAGCTGAAACAACCTTGAGAAGCAAATCACGCTTGCTGATGATGCCGGTGCAGAACATAACTTCTCCAGATCTCATGCGGTTTTCTCTTTGCAGCTTGGTTAATGAATAAAATACGAATTGATTTTGGATTGTCTAGCACGTGTTTAAGAATTCAATCGAGTTACTGTTTTGTCTGCGTTTGAGCCACCTCTCTATTCCTTTACCTTTTTTGATGAAGCTTCATCGACGTCCTCAGTTGCAGCAAACACCGGGTCAATCTCAACCCGCGGAATGTGCCTGCATCTCTTTCAACTATAGTGATACAACACACACTATTCCACTCCCGTCGAATGTTCTGAAAGCATAAAGCTCAGCATCTGAGGTGCAATTGCTGCAGTCGTGGCAGCGAGTATCTATGCAGCCACAGATACCATCACCGTCGATGTCGCCTCCTGAAAGTTAAAGTAAAACAACAACTCATACTATGTACGCCGCTCGAAGCCAAACCATCAATACTGGTAGCAGAGGAAAAGCAGCAATCATGTTGGTAATAACGAAAAAGATACGAAAAGTACGCCTTCTTCTTTGATTGGGTCATGCGGTCAAATTGGTCAGCACCCAATGCAATGCTGTCATGGACTAGTATCGACATCGATGATGAAGATCGTTTTCACGGCAACAAAGTTCGTCATGATCGTCGGAGGCGATAACGACGCGATGGAAAAGTCGCCGATATAGTACCACAGACCAAGACCGTACGGAAGCGATTCATTGTGGTCAGCTAGGTAGGCACCAAATAAAGACGTCAAGTACCAGATATATATTGTAGCCTTCAAGGTCCATCGGATGTCTTGGATAAAGTTCTTTAGCTAGTTTGCGCCGTAGTAACTAAGACTTTTCGCTAGCTCTATCATGAATATAAAGAAACAGAACAGAACAGAATACTCTGGTGCTTGCGTGGTCAAGTTTCTCGCATCATCTGGACAGGCTCGTACAAAGAAATCTCGAGTACCTTTCATGAAATCTTGTTGGTATGTGCGACGTAGATTCAATCAAAATGAACGAAGCCGCTGCGAAGGCATAGCCACAGATAAACTTCTTGTGCAAGCCTTACCTATCTTTTTCTTCAGTACTTTTGATTTATGTACCTATCTGGAAATATTCGGCTGATCACGACGCCACAATAATAAATTCCTAAGGCTGTGTCAAAGCACCTTGAGCAAATTTTATACGACGAGAAACTGAGCACTAATTAGGAGTATATTATATTTTAGAGGCTTTCAGCTTGATTTTCAATTAAAGCGTTTAACCGTACTTAATCGAAATAACCCGAACGTCCTCTTGTCAAAGAAGCTGAAGCCACATAAAAGCTTTGAGCCTCCGTTGCGTCGATTTGACAAGTCTTACGTGTCACCTTTGCGTGTGCACAACGACGCGATCCGCCGCATAAAAGTAGCTTAAGCGCCACGTCAAAACTACCGCAAAAGAGCGTGAATTGACGTCAAAATATGTAAGACCTGGACTCTGTTTCTTGCTCTTATTCGCGTACCTTTACATTTAAAGAGCACGATCAAAAATATAACTCATTAGTTTGGATTTTTTGTTTTAACGTAAAAACAGCATGTTTGGACGTTTCTTCAAGAACAAAGAAGACGGTAAGGGCGGTCCCCCTGTTCATCAACGCCAGGGCGGCCCAAACGGCAGAGCTGATGAGCCTCCCGTCGGTGGAGGCTTCTTTAACCTCCCGCCTCCAGTTTCCAAGCCTTACGGCAGCCAAAATGCTGCCGAATTCGGTGCTCCCAGTACCTCTGTGTGTGGAGGAGGCCCCTCTCTCGGAGGAGGGTATCCACCTCCACCAGTCTATGGCAGTTCTAATGCTCCAGTTGACAATAGTTCCATAAATGGAGGAGCTCCATCAGGTGGAGGTATGGACATGTTTGGTGGCATGTCTGTAAAAGCTCCTCCTGCTACTGGCAACAATGGAACGGGAAGATATCAGTCTTCAATTCAGCAGCAACAGTACGGAGGTGGTTATGGTGGGTCTCTTCAGCCAATAACTACTAGTATGCAGCCTCCAAAGGCAAATGGCAGTTTATTCAGTGGCTTAGAAGTTGCTGCGGTACCTGCAGCTCATGATGATGGAGGTAATTTAACGATGTTGACGTACGCTACCGAGCAACGGAGAGCGAGAAAGAGCTCAGGATCATTCAATTATCTGGATGTAGCAGATTCGAAAACTGCGGATACGCCAAATGCATCAGAATACTCTCGAACGAGTGCAACGAGCAGTACTGGCACGATAACGTCACGGTTAAGCTCGAAGGGTGTAAAAAAGAAAAAGAAGAAAACGTTTCGGCCGGGTTTTGGACGACAGCTTTCGGACGAATCGGCGGCAGCACTGCAGCGCGGTGACTTGAAGGAAGATGATATAATTCATCAGCGGGAAGGACGTCTTATATCAGATCGGTCGGATAGTTCGCGAAGTTCGCGCAGTGTCTCAGGCCCCACGGATTTGGCTCACTTGTTACCTCCGGTAAAATCTGGGTCAGTTTTGCAAGGGCTAACGGTTCACAAGGGAAGCCTCCCTTCCGGCGGTGGTGGTGGTGTTCTTGCTGGTCTTACTGTTCACAAGTCGGCTTCACCCTCGCCTTCGCCAGTGAAGGTTGTGAGAAGTGCTGAATCGGACTTTGATGGAAATGGTGTGCTATCGGGGTTGAGTATCCACAGGGCACCAAGTATCGCTGGTAACGATGCATATGAATCCGTGAATGATGCTTTCGTGGCAACACCTACCCCCGAGATGTACAAAAAGCCGTATTCTTCGGTGCCAGCTGCTCTTCCTACTCCGGAGGAGCGTTTGTTCAATACTTTGCGTGACTTTCATGAGAGTGCTGTCAGTTTTCGCCAGCTTACGGTAAAACAAAACGAGGAGGAGAATCGGTTGATGGAACGCAAGGCGCAACTCGCATACCAGTTGACGCAGTACGAGATGGATTTGCGTGACGTTGAGGCGCAGCAGCACCACGCATGCGAAGTCGAAGATTTCGAGAAAGCTGATGCGCTGAATGCCACTATTAACAGCGTGCGGCATTGCATCACGCTAACTGAAAGCGACGTTCGAAAATTGGACAGTGAGCTTGTAGCCTTTGTGAAAACAAAGGAGAAAGTGTTTGCAAACCAGCTGAGAAGTACACGCGGTACTCTACGCGAGCTTGAGAAGTTCCGTGAGGACCAGGAATCCGAGCGGACGGTTGCGCGTAACGAGTACAAATTATACGAGGCGAACCAAACAGAGCAGCTGCAGTTTGAAGCGGAACGGATTGATGCCGAAATGCACCACGTGTCAGTAAGCTTGGAAAATGTCATTTCTGAAAAGTTGGAAATTGAGGCAACTATTGAGGGTCAGTGCAGCTCTGAGTTTGCTGTTCAGGCGCAATTGATTGAGGAAAAGCAGGCTGTGGAAGAAGAAGTGCGCGAGCTCGAGCGTAGATTAAAGGAAAAGCTGGATCGGGTCCAAAAAATCCAGACATCCATCGACACTGCTCAACGTGATATTAACACTGTTCGCAAACGGTATTCTCGCCAGCTAAAGCGCATTTCTGATCGCGAGGACGGTATCAAAAAGACTAAGGCTGAAGTAGAATCAGACGGCGAGCATCTTAAACAGCAGCGCCATGAGTTTGAAGGCAAACTGAAACGGTACGTGGAAGACATTTTGACCATCGGCAAGCGTATTGGCGCTGTAAAGAAGGAAATGCGTGCTGCATCATTGCTGGCGAACGTGTTAGAAGTGCAAGAGACACGGCGCGAGCAATCCCTGATTCGCAAAAAGCAACAAACAGCGGAGCTCAGTTCGCTCAACGATGCCACGGCGGTTGCTGAACAAGGCTTTACGATGCTGAGCAAGCAGCATGAAGAGCTTGAGAAATCATTGTCGATTCACCGGAATGCCATTGCGTCGGCAGAAGCAATGATTCCCCGTTTGGAGCAGGAAAAGAAGGCAGCTGCTACGCAGCGTAACTTTAAGGAAGCAGCTCGCATCTCTAAGGATATTAAGGCACTGGAAAAGGATCGCTCAACAGCTGAGGAGATGGTAGAAGTAGTCGAGTTGGAACTCCAAGACTTAGCGGAGCGTATTGATAAGCGCAAAGTGGAGCTTGAGGAGAAGAAGAAGGAATTGAAGAAGATGGAAAAGCACCTGGACCTAGCAACACTGCAAGAATTGTGGAAAGAGGCAAAACATTTGCGAACAGCTTTGCGGAAGATTGAGAAGTGCAAGAGTGAGGGGGACGCTGCAAATGGTGGCATTAATTTCCGGTTATCTGCAATACTTTTGGTCCAGGCCGAGTACGATGCGTGCATTCTTCAAGTTGAGACACTTGAGAAGAAGTACGACGTAGTTGAGGTAGAAAAAGACGAGGATGATGACGATGACGATGAATCAATTGATGACGAGAAGGAAGGCAGCGAGCATGTGTCACTTTCGCGCTCTAGTTTGGCTGGAAAAACGACTGACATGGAAGAATTGAATGTTGACATTGATGCTACGAAAGATAGTAGCTCCGTTCTAGAGAAGATTACTGCACAACTACTCGAGCTCGAGTCTCAGATTGAAAAGGCAACTGACAATGAGGAGTACGAGTTGGCCGCGAGGATTGACGAAAAGATCGAAATGTTGAAGCAGCGACAACAGACAATCGAAGCCTCGATTCCACAGGAAGAGCATGAGAATGAGTCCTTGCAGGATGCTGTGGAAGAATCGAATAGCAGCGAGTACTCTGCTGAGGAAGAAGCTGAAGCTGATGAGGAGTACGCTCACGAAGAAATGATTAGCCCTGTGAATGTGGCGCGAAGTCATGATGAGCTGACACAGTCCTTGGGAAAAACAATTCAGCTGGGAGTCGTGATGGCTGTAGAACAGATCGACATATTGACTACAAGCAAGGACTACGATACCGCTGCAAGCTACGATAAGGAACTGCAGTCATCGCAAGAAAGGGAGAAGCCTATCCGTGGTGAAGATAACCCTTTTGACGGAAGTAGTGGTGTGACGGCGCCTACTATGTTTGGAGGACCCGACTCTAACACTGAAAACTTCACTTCTATCGAGGCTGCGGTAAGCGGTGCTTTGCTAAGCTCACCTCAGGAGGTATTTGTTGAGTCAATGACGAGTGGATCCCTTTTTGGGGGGCTACCGATGAGTAGCAGTCCAGACGCCACATCTCAGAGCTTAGTGGACGTCTCGACAACGGATCCGGACTTGGAAATGGAGAATGAAGCTCTTGAACCCGAAGAAGCCGCGGCTTTTGCAAAAATTGAAATTGTTTCCCCTACATCCTCCGAGATGAAAGATTCTTTCTTCGGCAATTCTAGGATGCTAAACAATAACGCCAGTCTGGTTGCGCCATCAGCGTCGGGATTCTTGTTTGGAGCCCTGCATATGAGTGGCAGCTTTCAGGTTGGCACGGCCTCTTTTTCTTCACCTGAGAAGAAGACAGAAGAGGACAAGGAAGACCCTGACGTGACTGCTACCGAAGTCATGGACGTAAGTGCGTCTCGTCCAGTCGGCAATGGAAGCATGTTTAGCGGACTGCAGCTGAGCTCAAGTGCCGTCAACGTAGGAGCAGATGCCCGAACGGAGCCTATTGCTGTGTCAAACGAAAACTCTGCTGACATGTTTGGCGGCTTGAATTTGTCCAATAGCTCAGCTGGCGCTGCTTCGTCAGAGCACGCGTCGACGGACGCTTCTACCAATATATTTGGCGACCTAGAGTTATCCAGTAGTGCAGTCGGCGCCTCGACCGAGGCTTCTGCTCGCATGCTCGGTAGTCTGAGTTTGAGCAGCAGTACCATTGCAGCTGCACCGGTTGAGACTGACACGGATGTAGCAGCATCCTCTACGGATGAAACTGATCCTTCTGCAAAAAGCGTAGGCGATGCTCGAATGTCGATCCACGAGCTGGTAGTGCACAGCGAAAATGGCTATGTGGCTGGGGCTAATTACGACGCTTCGTTCTCTACGACGACTGTCACGAAGGTGTCGGGTGACGACACGACACAAACGGAAACGGAGCAGGTCGCGACGGAAACCGAGCAGGTCGCAACGCAACCGTAGTTGTGTTTGTATTTACACGTTGCTGTCGCATCTCATCGTGGGGTGGATGCAAGCATATTAGCGACAAGCAGTGCGTGGTGGGTGTATTCGTATGAGCGCAGAAGAAGTTGCTGGCTCTCTTCTGCTGCTTGTTGGTGGAGAGTAGAGCAAATCTAAACGACGGAAACAAGCTTGAAAGTGGCAAGAGCTGGAGAGGAGCGACAATATAGAAGGACAACATGAGTTAGTGACTCGACGCCTTGTGACACTGCACCCATGTAGCTGGTATCGTATTGACCAGCCTGATGGTCGGTTACAAGCATTTGAGCTGTACTTGCTGCTATGCAGGTGTGACGGTCCCGAAGGTGCCACCTGAAGCTGGAATGCCTACCTTGAGGTGAATTGCAATAGCTAGGGGCGTTTGGACACCAACGAGTCGGCGGCGTGCGTTGGAATTGTTGACCGACTAAGATACTGAAAAGATCAATGGCGTTTAGCACCACGTTGCGTCGATGAGAGAGCTCATTGAGTAAAGAAGAGCTTCTGAAGAATGGAATCGCATTGGTGATCCAAGTTGTTGATTTTCAAGTGACTCCGATACACTTCCAAGAGGGACCAACGAGCAAGCGGGTCCAAGGTATCTTCATGCCGACGACAAGGAAGTTGTTCTTGATCAAGATGTTGTTGAGGTTGCCTAGCAGACAGAGAAGAGGGCAACATTTCATTGCGATAGGACAAGGATTCCTTCCTCGACTTATAGTCTCGAGTCCTCCGTCCGGCAACTTAACTTTCCCACAACTCAATAAATGTCTGTGTAAACAAAGGAGACCCGATTCGATCGTATCTTCTAGAACAGTCTGGCGTCACTATTTCCGTAGTGCCTTCGACACTTCTTCGGACACCTTCCCCCTCAATCGTCTCCTCGCAGCTCCACCAGTCATTTTTCAAAACCCTCTCTATCGTCCTAATCAAGAATGAACCCAACCCTCGCTGTTGCTGTCAAGAAAGCTTCTCGGTTGTCACCTCTGCCAACTCGTCGTCTTTTTTCATCCGGCAAAGACATTCGGTTTGGGGTGGAAGGACGTGCTGCAATGCTAAAAGGTGCGGATCAATTGGCCAATGCTGTTCAAGTGACACTCGGTCCAAAAGGTCGTAACGTGGTCATTGATCAGTCCTATGGGGCTCCTAAGATTACAAAAGACGGTGTTACCGTCGCTCGTAGTGTCGACTTTGGTGACAAGTTTGAAAACATGGGGGCACAGCTCGTCCGTTCTGTTGCAAGCAGTACAAATGATGCGGCAGGTGATGGCACAACAACAGCTACAGTTCTTACGCGTGCAATTTTTAGTGAAGGTTGCAAGTCTGTAGCTGCTGGAATGAACCCAACGGACTTACGTCGTGGAATTCAAATGGCTGTGGACCACGTAGTTGACGGGTTACAAAAACTCTCCATGGACGTTCAAGATAAGGAAAAGGTTGCTCAGGTGGCAACCATTTCGGCTAATTCTGAAACCGAAATTGGATCTCTTATTAGTGATGCAATGGAACGGGTGGGCAAAGAAGGAGTGATTACCGTACAAGATGGCAAGACTTTGTACAATGAATTGGAAGTTGTGGAAGGCATGAAATTTGATCGGGGTTTTATTTCGCCATATTTTGTCACGGACAATAAGACGCAATCCTGTGAGATGGAGAACCCATACATTCTTTTAGTTGAAAAGAAGATATCAAGTCTTCAGTCTATTATCCCCATGTTGGAAACGGTAGTGAAGCAGCAACGTCCACTGCTTATTATTGCAGAAGATGTGGAGAGTGAAGCACTGGCTGCTCTTGTGATCAATAAGATCCGTGGTGGTGTCAAAGTGTGTGCGGTCAAGGCCCCTGGCTTTGGTGATAACCGCAAAGCCAGTCTACAGGACATGGCTGTACTTACTGGTGCTACTGTTATCTCGGAGGATCTTGGTCATCGTCTTGAGACTGCTACTCCTGAGATGCTTGGTAGCGCCAAGAAGGTGACTATTACCAAGGACGACACGTTGATGCTTGATGGTGCAGGCTCAGCTGAAGCGGTGGAGGAACGTGGCAACTTGCTGCGTGACTCGATTGAGAACACGACATCAGACTATGAGAAGGAGAAGCTGCAGGAACGTCTGGCGAAGCTGAGTGGTGGCGTTGCTGTTATCAAGGTCGGTGGTGCTAGTGAGGTTGAGGTCGGGGAGAAAAAGGACCGTGTCGTGGATGCGCTGAATGCCACTCGTGCCGCTGTAGCAGAAGGCATTGTTCCTGGTGGTGGTGCTGCTCTTCTGTGGGCGTCACGCTCGCTCTCTTCACTGTATGATTCATGCGCCAACTTGGACCAGAAGGTGGGTGTGGAGATTATTGAACGCGCTTGCCGTGCTCCGGCTACGCAGATTGCCAAGAACGCTGGTCACGAAGGTGCCGTCGTTGTAGGCAAACTGCTGGAGAACGACTCGGCCGATCTCGGCTTTAACGCCCAGACCGGCGAGTACGTGAACCTGGTGAACGCCGGTATCATCGACCCGACCAAGGTGGTGCGCACGGGACTTGTGGACGCTTCGAGCGTGGCGTCGCTTATGATGACAGCTGAGGCTCTTATCGCCGACCTGCCGGAAGAGGCTGGCGCAGCTCCACCGATGGGCGGCATGGGTGGCATGGGTGGCATGGGCGGCATGATGTAAGACAGGTAGCCAATAACCGTGTCATTTTGCAGAGCTATTGCGAGGACCTTGTGACTGAACCGTTATAACGTTTCAAAAAATCTCACTTTTGTGTCCCACAAAGAGCGTAAAAAATACAAACAAACTACGTGGGTTTCATTCCTTAGTGGATTGTCTTCTTTAGGTCGTAGTGTATCTGCCCAAGCAGATACACTACGACCTAAAGAAGACAATCCACTATACAATTGGCAAAAAAAAGACCGGTCTTGATCCTGAACCAGTGCTAACTACGTCCCAAAATAACGTATCGACTAAACGTATCCAATATTATATCATTCCTCGATTGTTCTTGTTGCATTCCTCAGTGTCGTTTCCTCGAATTATGACGGTAGATGACTCCTCTTCAAGTATACGACAACGTAAATCCCATCGAGTTTCATCGCTTTTTAACGCTGCATTGAAAGCCACGGAGAAATCGGGTTCAACCACGACACACGATGATTCCCAGGCGACAAGAACATTCCAAGAGGAGGAGCGATCTCTTGATCGTACTAACAGTTGGCACGCTCAAGCTGCTGTACATTTAGCTAAGAAACGTATTTATTCGATTCTCGCTGGCGTAATCATTGGCATCGTTGCTGTCATTAGTTTTCAAAGTTATTACCTAGAAACACCTTTACTTACTGAAGATTCCTTACTTCGAGTTCGGGCACTGTTTGATAATTTTAACTGGTCAGTAAACGTCCGAGAAGAGCTTTTGGCAGCCTTTGAACACCGTCCTGCTCTTCTTGGAGCAGTGGAAAAACGTCCGGGTCTGCAAATGTTCCAGGAAGAAAATGTCACGGCAAACTCGCCTGTCATTTTGCTGCCTGGTTTCACGTCGACAGGACTGGAAATCTGGAACGGGAGTGAATGTAGCAAAGCTTACTTTCGACAACGGATGTGGGGCACATCCAGGATGTTGCAACAATTTATGATGAACCAGAAGTGCTGGTTGGAACACATGATGCTCAACCGCTCGTCTGGAATGGATCCAGATGGAATCAAGCTGCGTGCAGCAAAAGGTCTTGAAGCAGCCGATTTTTTGATCGGTGGGTACTGGGTCTGGGGAAAAATGGTGGAAAACTTGGCCGAGATTGGATATGATAGCAATCACTTGTACATGGCGGCATACGATTGGAGACTCATGCCACATTTGTTGGAAAAACGTGATGGATACTTCACCAAGCTCAAATACACCATTGAAATGGCTCGTATGTCGTCAGAAGGACGTAAAGTAATGCTGGTCACGCACTCGTATGCCCAACAAGTTTTTTTGTACTTTTTGAAGTGGGTAGAGAGTGACAATGGAGGCAAGGGAGGAGACCAGTGGGTGGAGAATAATGTTGAAGCATTTGTGAATATTGCTGGACCGACCTTGGGTACAGTGAAGACGATAAGTGCGTTGATGTCAGGGGAGATGAAGGATACGGCGGAGTTGGGCGGATTATCCAAGTTTCTCGGTTACTTTTTTAGCGTGTCGGCGCGTACGCAATTAGCACGGTCGTGGTCGAGTGTCTTCACGATGTTACCCATTGGTGGGGATCGCATCTGGGGCACTGCCGACTCTGCACCCGATGACGTGGTTGCAGCTTCGCCGTTGTTGACTGGAAAGAACTCGACGGTGGACTCGAAGAAAGTGAAGGAACATGTTAAGCGCTTTGGTTCACATGGGCAGATCATTCGCTTCGTTAATGCCACGCACGAGAACATTACTGCCGGAAATGTGCATGAGTTGCTCGGCACATTAGACCCGTACCTCGACACCTTCAACTCGTGGTTCAGCACTGGTATTGCCGAGGACCCGTCGCTTCCCGAATACGATCAGTCAAAATACTGGGCAAACCCGTTGGAAACCACCCTGCCAAAGGCACCGAGCTTGAAAGTGTTCTGCTTCTATGGTGTAGGCAAGCCTGTAGAACGAGGATACACCTACGGAGGAAATCCACTGCAAGATGTCAACGTAACTGTCAACGGTAAGCGTGTGGCTCCCTACGTGTTCAACACCGAAATTCATGACCTGCCTTACGTCAAGGACGGTATCCGATACAGCGACGGAGATGGCACTGTGCCTCTTGTCTCTTTGGGACTCATGTGTGCAAGTGGCTGGCAGACGCAGAAGTATAACCCGGGAAGAGTTGACGTCCGTGTACGTGAGTACGGTCACAATCCCGTGTCGATGTTGTTTGATGCGCGTGGCGGACCTGAGACGGCTGACCATGTTGACATCATGGGCAACCATGCACTTATTCGTGACGTGCTGCTTGTGGCCGCTCGTGCTTATGACCGCGTGCCAAACAATATCACGTCTAACATCATGGAAATTGCTGAACGCGTCGGAGAGTTGTAGTTTGAAAAGTCTGCAAGCCAATATGCAAAGTCTTTATTTCGTTGACCCATACTTTCTTCATGTCCTTTCATGATCGTTGCAGCTAACCTAGATACGGCCATCACCAATGCGGTAGGAAGGTGACCTGAACTTGCGATTCCTACAAAAACTCTGCAGATAGTAAGAGAAGTGCAGGTGTCTTCGCTTGCCTCCACTCAGTCTAAGTAGTGTGCAATTTCCAACAGGATTGATGCGATCTCGTTCTCAAGCAAGAAAAACAATCACCGACGGTAACGTCCACCACGTCGATTACGACGGTTGCTCACACCACCAGGTGCAGCTGACGGAAGCAAGTGATCCGCCTGGTAACGTTGCGGCGGTTGGTGACGCTGCATCATCTCCTGCGGTGGTGGCTGCTGCTGCGCAGTGCCGTAATTTTCCATTGGTCTACTCCCTTCACGATGCTGGAACTCGCCTTGTGGTGGCCCGTACTGATCGTGCGGATATGCAGAGTAATTATCGTGACGCAAAGGCTGCTGTTGCGGTGGCTGATGATGATAAGGCGCCTGCTGGTGATGGGGTGGTTGCTGATAATGCGGAGCGTCGGGAGGCATGCCACCTCGGCGCAGATCCGCAGCACCATACGGGGCGGGACCAGGGCCATCTATTGGAGCTGCACCAGATCCTGGGCCTGCTCCATATCGCGACAGCGGAAGATCAAAGGGAGGTCCGAAGTCTTCTCCACCAGCAGGAGGGCCTCCCATAGAATGCTGCGGCATCTGATGGAATGGCTGGTGTTGGGCCTGCTGGGGCCAGCCGCCACCTGCAGGACCACCTCTAGAAGGGCCTCCTTGTCCTACAAATCGATCGCCATCTCTAGAATGACCATCTTGCGGCCCGGGAAAGTAAGCGCCTGAAGGCTGCGCGTAACCCTGCTGCTCCGGCATGGAGCCCGGCTGACCTCCATACTTACCAAAGAGTGGCGCATTTGGTGCTCCATACGGTCGCTGCGGCTGGAATTGGAGGGGTTGCAGCTGTTGCGGAGGCGCCTGCATCCGCTGCGGCCCGCGATCATATATTGACAGCTGCTGCTGTTCCTGTGCTCTAGGCGTAGCGTGTTGTCCAGGATAATCGTAACGTGAACGCTGTTGCGGAGGGGCAGCAGTGGCAGCAGCAGGAGGGCCAGAGTGCTGGGGCTGGATGTCCCACTTATTCGAGCGGCCCCGTCCGCCACGCGGATCACGATCTCGGCGGCGATTATTCCCACTGCCCCCCCAACTACGAGATCCACGTGGGTCTTGCCGACCATTCCCACTACTGCGAAAACCACCACTCACACTAGAACTACGTGCAGTAGAGTGGCTTGAAGTAGTAGAGTCTTGGCTGTCTCGTCTTTGCTGTACAGGAAGGTGGCTAGGAGATGAAGAAGATGCATGAGGACCCTTCTTGTTAACAGCAATTGCTTCAGTAGACGCCCGCTGATTCTCGTCACGCCACAGCTTCTCGGCTTCCAGTATCAAACTTACAATTGCGCGCTAAAATATAGCACCGGTACACCAACGAGCAAAGGTCATCAATACAAACACAAGTCAGTTAGTCAACATCGCTCCACAGCAAGCCATCGCACACAAAAATCCCACGTCCAAACGGCTGAGACCAGTGTACCTGCAGGTCGATAATCTCCAAATCTGTCGTCACCGACACTTCCGGTATTTTCATGTTCTCAAGCGAAATCTGCTGTGCCTTAAGAGCATTGGCGCGGTCCATGGAACAAATCTCAATAAATTGCTGCTGGGACATCTGACAGCGGCTTGAGAACTCGCGGCGCTGCTCCAAATGCTGCGTCTTAAGTGCGATGAGCCCGCGAGGATCTGAAAACCCGTGCTGCATTTCCAATGCTACGTGACGGGCAAACAGCTCGCTGCCTTCCTTCATTTGCATACCAACAAGCTCCTGCCAACGGTACAGCATCTCTCTGTCGCGAGTGCGTTGGTTGTTGTGCAAATCGCGCACACCTTCGAATACAGCACTGTCCCCCAACACATCGGACAAGCGCTCCAAAAGTTCGTTGCCAATCTGCTTCTGAGCCTCACCATCTGCCACACTATCAAACAACAGGTGGGGGCAACTGGGAATAAACGGCAACGTCATAGGAATGTGCAAAAAGTACGCTGCAGGCTCCGCAGCTGATGCATTCGCGTCGAGCACTGCTATATCTTGCTTGGCGCGTTTAGCATCATCAGCAAGTAGTGGGTCTGATGGTCCCCGCTTCACTGCCTCACCACGATCCACTGTGCAACCTACACTTTCCACTGCAAGAGGAGAAGACGTTGACGTAGGAGCCAAATTGACTTCTCCAGTTTTGTCAACAAAAGCTACCACTGGGTCTACAAGCGACACTGTACTAGTTCCAGTGCTTGTAATATCTGCCGTCTGTGGCTGTTGAGGCTGCAATGTGCTCGGAATAGTCGTCGGTGCAGCCGACGGAGCACTAGACGTCACAGAAGTTGCAACAGGAGCTGCAGTAGAAGGAGGAGGAAGTACTGCATAAGAAACTGCAGTAAGCGTCGTCCCTGGCTGCGGGAACTTGTCCGGCATAACCTGATGCTGCAGCATCGATAGAGACAACTTATTGTCCACGTGAGTACACACAAAGCCATAGAATCTCGCCCACACGGCTGTTTGTTCCCGTTCCGGGAGCGTTTGCAAAGCTCTGATGAAAATCTTCCGGGCATTGGAAAATTTGTTTCGTTGAATGCAAAAGTCTGCGTATTGC
Organism: Peronospora destructor; assembly: GCA_011800735.1. Lineage (NCBI taxonomy): Eukaryota > Oomycota > Peronosporomycetes > Peronosporales > Peronosporaceae > Peronospora > Peronospora destructor. The sequence goes on along the minus strand of WBRY01000042.1, from coordinate 172,412 downwards.
AGCCACAAGGCCGTACTGCAGCCTGCAACGGGGCAATTCACAGCTCTTTCGAAGACCTTTGTAGCCTGCTTAAACTGTCGCAATTCCATTTCCAGAGCTGCATACTGACGCCATAGAGCCACGACAACAATGCTGCCTCGAGCAGCTTCATTTGAATCGCTCTGTCCCTCAATGGTTGTAACCCAAGTAGCCAAGATGTCGTCCACAGCCTTACGTGCATCTGTCACTTTTTCGTACTGTAAGAATTAGTAGAAAAAGAAGCAATACGTATAAAGTTAGAGGGGTCGACAGAATACTACTTTAAAAGACAACTGTATCGGCTACAAAGCGACTTCAGAGCTGCAAAATACGTCAAATTGTAAAGGAAAGAAAGGGGAGAATAAGACACGCACGTTACTGGAGTGGATTATTGCCTTTGCTCGAGCTACGACGCCTGCAGCATCCCATGTCGAAATATCGTCCGCCATTTCAATTTCTTTTGCGTTTTGGGACAAAGGCGTGAAGGCCAATCGCATTAACAGAAACGTTTCTAAAAATGGAGATAATAGAAATGGGTAAGGTCACCCTTTTTTCCTTGAAATGAGTGTATCGCCAAAAGTACTAGGAATTCAAGTTCACCTTTCTGTTTAAACGACCGCAGAAGCTACCTATGAATTGTTGTCGCAATGGAAAAAAGTCGTGGATGACCACGAACAAGACGGAGGTTTTGTTTTTTACGATATAGAGACATTAAGACTGTACTTTTCCAAGCACTGGATTCGTCGCTCTTCTCCATAATAGTCTGGGATAGAATCGAACGCCCAGCTGATATTGACGACATTTGAAGGCAATCTTTTGGCCGTCATGATACGCAGATGCTGAGTCGATCTCCGGGTTTCTTCCGCCTCCAACGTGACAATATATATACCGTCTTTCTGTTCGACCTGACCGGCCAGCAACGCGAAAGCACACATGAGATGCGTGATGGTATGGAACGCCCTAGTATTTGTTGGTGGAATTTTTTTACACATTGGTAAAGTAGACTCGACACAAGGTCCAGTATCGTCGTTTTGAAAAGTCTGTGCTGTAAAACAGTGATGCTCCTGGAAACTTCTTTAGCATGCACTTTCCTGAAGAGAGTTTAGAGAGAGAGGCAGACGAGTCTATTTAACCGTTAGTGGTTGCAGGATGTCTGGTAAACCCTAAGCCTGGTTAGCAACGCCGGTTCCTCATTCGAGTCCGGTGGTTGTACGGGGCTTGTCAGGGTTGTCTGGCTATGGCACGTTGACATAGCATCAGACGGGTTCCTTGTATTTTCGTGTCGGTTCGCCGGCACTCTCGCTTCGCTACGGCTCGAAGTTGCCTCATGCTGGAACGTCACTCGGTTGCGTTGTATCCACAAGCTGGTGATGCAAACGCTGCTCAGGATGTGCCATATGCGTTTCCACACGGCTGCGTATGCGGCCACCTCGTCTGGGTGATTTCTAGTGAGCTGTTCCTGGACCACCTTGGATAGTCCTGGCGCGCTTCTACTTGCACTGTTTGCAAGGAAGCGTTGGAGCCGTCCAAGCTCCCATCGTTCTCCTGTCCAGTGACAGATAAGCTTCTGTCAGCAGGCTTGCGCGCACGGACGTGTCCAGCAGATGTGTTCCAGTGTTTCTTTCACGCCTTGACAGCATCGGAGCTTGCGGCAACTGTTATCTTGCCCTCGGTCTGGATGGGAGAGATTCATTTGCCTCGCTGCAACTCGATAAACGACCCAAACTTGGTATGCAGTGTGCTCGTTTCTGGGCTACGAGCCCAGAGATTGGTTGGCGTCTGCTGTAAAGCTGCTGTCTGCTACGCACTTCCCTCCGCTGAGTCCTGAAGCGTCTCCAGAGTTCGTGTCAGCGCACTGTCCGAACCTTTGTACCGACGAAACGGTTGCTTCTTCAGAGCCAAGAGTACGTGTTTGTTTGCGATAGTGTCGGGTACGCTCCATGGGAACCCGTGGATGAGCGGATTCGCGTAAAATACGATGCCCCGTGTAACCTGACCCTTGCGAGCCTCTGGCAGTCGGCTGCCGTGTGCTGATCCTCAATGTTGTTCGCAGCAATGCTCCAGTGAATTCCATCGCTGTCTTACTCCAGGGCGATGACGCTCTGCCGACCTGGGTCTGAATCCACCATGATGCCGCTGACGCAGCCCGGCGTGGTGTATTCCCATGTGTAGTCCTGTGTCAGTTTCGGTGGGTGGCGCAGGAGTATGTCCTGTCGTACTTGAAGCTCTTGACCCACAGCCAAGCTCGGTGCGCTCAGCAGAATCGCTAGGCCCCATCTTCGAAGCTTGGCTTGTTGATACGACCGTCGGAATGATGAAGGAGTACGTCCTATTCCCAATCCGACTATGTGCCTGTTATCAGAGCTGATGCGTACGACAATCCAAACGCGTCGGAATGATGAAGGAGTACGTCCTATTCCCAATCCGACGCAATTGCAGTTCAGCTATAGTGCAGGGCTGAATCTTGGCATACTTCCGTGACGTTAAAACGTTCCCCTGCAGGTCCACAATCCAAGGGTTTTCGGCCCAGGAGTACGCAGGCCAAAATGTCTTTCCTGAAAAGAGTTTAAAGATCCGTTGTAGTCGTTTTTAAACGAGTGTGTCGAAACCTTCGGTGGTACCAATTTCATGGTGTTGCAAGCCTAGCTTCTCTAGCATAAGTATCATCACAAACATCATGAAGAAATAGTCGATACTCCCAATCTGAAACTACTGGTTAAACGAACATTATCCCAGTGCCATTATGATCTTAGACCATCAGCACTGGACTCTTTTTTGCCAACAACTCCACTACTTGACAACGTCAAGTCGGTACCGCACTGGCTCTGAGCTTTTCTTAACCTTAACAAGTCGCAATTGTTTTCGTGGGATTGAAATCTTTGAATCCGTAACGTAGTCGTTTGCAAGAATTCTTTTATGCAACACGCAAATTTTTCAAGTTTTGCCTATGCCTTGCACGCTGGATTCCCAGCCAAACGTTCTAAATCCGGCTGCTCATCCTCCATATGATGATGGTACACTAAATAAGTGAATCGTCCTACATGTTGTGAATGTTTATTCTACTTTCGACATATGCCTGACAAATGTTCGATTGATATAGCAAATGAAAGGGTCGTCTTTAATCGCCGCAACTCCATTCAGCGACAGCAAGGCTTGTGTCTCTGCATTAAGTAGTACACAGACAGGTGTTCACAGCCCGATCTTTACAAGACCTGGAGCAGACAGTCCCAGATCGTCTGAGCAAAATCAAGACAAGGCCTTTACGCCGTCATCAAAGTCCTAGATTGAACCGAACGTGGTAACGAAGAGACTTAATTTTGGTAAGCTTTTCTAATCAATGTTTCAACAAAATACATGACCAACATTAGCGACATCAGCCGACGTTTGCTCGGGTCTACTTTTGACCAAATATCGTCATCTTGACTGCCTTTAACATTCACATTAGCCTGCATTATACAGTGGCGTCGTGGATACCTGTCTAGGCCGTGTGAGCGGCGCATTGTACAAAAAAGCCGCTGCGCTCTGTAGTCGCTCTTTTTTTCGTCGACTTGCGAGCCCTCTTCTACGCGAACGGTTCTGACACACCACCTGTAAGCTTTCTCATCAAAAAGTATATGCACAAACCCAATCTAATCTGGTTTCCAATGAGCAAAAATTCACTATAAACCTAGCACTTTTGCTTACAAACGTGTGGAAATGTACTGGTAAAACACGCGTCGTCGCTTCCAGCGGATCTTGCTAATGTAAGTTTAGTTATCCCAAGAGTGGACGAGCCCATTGTTGTTTCATCGTAAACTACAGTGGCTGACGCACCCTAAGCCTAATGAGTGTTCTCCGATGCACATCCGATGCACATCGAGCGTCAGTTGGATTTCGCTACAGTGTTGAAGCGCCTATAGTTGTGCGCTCATTTGTAAATTTGCTTTGCTTTCAAGCTACTGTTCCTTTTTTTAGCTTTGTAAATGATCTCTCTGAAAAAAAGTCTATTCGCATCCGCGGTAGCGGTGGCACTGATCACAACCGCAGGGAATGTGGACGGCTACGATGTCGTCATGTCGAGTAAATCGACATACAACATGAAGAGAACGCTGCGCGTTGCTGCCGAGGAGGCAGCGGAAGAAGAGATGGCAGATGATTCCGAGTGCGAATCTTTCGATGTGGCTGAAGATAAGACAAAGACAAACGCGAGTCCGCCACCGACAGGGGGAGACTCTGGAGGCAACGAGACGCCGGTATCGAGTGGTAACGCTCAAGAATCGTCACCAACGCAAACAGAGGAGACCGACGAGAACAAGGATGGTGGTGGTGGTGGTGATGCTAAAGAGAAAGACGCTTCTGTCAACGATGATTCCGAGTGTGATTCGCTGGAGATGGCTGATACTGACTCCGAGTGTAACTCGCTCGATATGGCACCGTCAGACCCGGCCAAAAGCGCTGACGATAAAAAATCCGACACCAAAGACGCTGACGATAAAAAGGCCGACATCAAAGACGCTGGCGGGGCACAGCCACCTAGCAAGAACGAGGAAGATGGCAGTAAGAAGTTACCGACTTCGAACACCAAAGACAGCGCTTCTCCTGCGATCTCTGGCAGTGGCAATAACAATGAAAAGTACGACGGTAAGACGTCAGACATTGACTTTAACGCGGTCCAAGAAGAGGTAAACCCTGGTACTGTGGTGCCGCAGTAGAGACCTGGCTTGCCTCCCTTCTACGTGATTGTAGCGTAAGAGATCCAGTGTCCCTAGGCGCGCGATTAATGCTGAATATTTGTGGAGTTGATCATTTGTCTCATTGGTTTACACTGAAATGTGTTTTCGCATCTTTGTGTCACAGTGACATTCATTACGTAGCTTTCTTTTCAAGGATAGACTAGATTTTTAAACTGTTATGATGATCGATATCATGAAGGCAAGACGACTGCAGATTGTTAGCGGTTTGAGTAATTTCACATACCCATGCTGAGCAGCGCAAATGACGTTAATAAGAGGTGACCTAGTTTCGACGATAACAACTTGCAAGGCGAAAGATAAGGCTTGGTGGCTACACTTGACAAGAAACATAATTATATGAACGACTACTCGCTCCCCATACACGAAGTCTTGTAATTTGCGAATAAATGAAGAAAAAAAAACTTAAGCCTTCTTATTATTCTATATTCCACATTATCTGAGTTGCAACACATTTTCTTTATTTTGTATTCTATCTTTCGCTTGCTGCCAATATATCCCATAGAAGTTGTCTGTCCAGCAGTTCATTTTCCATGCATATTATAGTAGCTCTTTGGATTCTTATCCAAGTACTTCGATGCGTACTATTTGGGTGTAGCTTTGATTCACTGTTTCATTTGCTTATTCAAATAATCGAATAGCGCAAATAACAATACGATAATCATGTCCAAAGGATTATGATAGCTCAATTTGTAATACTAGAAAAGCACCACTGTTAATATCGTTTACATAAGACTGTATCATAAAATACTTTCGTTTGTTATTAGATCGATTGAGGATAATGGTAATGGTCTCGAATCTCAGCCGGGTAGAGCGACCTAAAAACCAAATGTTCAGATCTAGTTTTGATACGAACTTTGTACTTTGCCACTACTGTAGCTGTTATCAACGTTGACAAAGTTAAGTGATGATTCCAACATGGTGGTGCTTGCATCAGCAGTGGTGCCAACTGAATCAGATGAACCATACGATTCGTCAACCTCACTGCCATCCAATGATCCACTAGCAATGTCAAATGATCCACACTCCTCTCCAACTATACTTGCATCTCCAACGACTTCGTTGTTTTCACCGCCAGCAACATCAAAAAGTTCGCCATGTTCGCCATCCTGGTTGCCATGTCCGCTACCAGCGACAGCAGTGGAGGCAGCAGTCAAAGTCGGTGTAATTGTAGCCACTGTCGAAGTGGCCGTCGTTGTTGCAGTCGGAGAAGAGGTAGTCGTCGTTGCAGTCGGAAGAGAGGTAGTCATCGTTGATACAGCGGCTGAGTTCGTCGGAGTGTTGGACTGTTGTTCCGTCGAAACATTGCTGGTTGAATTTGACTGAGAGGGTGAGTGTAAACCTCTGCTGCCTTCAAGTACGGCGCAGTTAACGTAAACTTGCCATGTCGGCGTGTGCAAAGCCAGCCAGTAGAATGTCAGACGACTCGCGCCAATGCAGTTCGCCTTATCGTAGGACATTTTAGCTGGAGCAGTGGTGAAGTGCGCCGCGCAGTTGGTGTCTTGGAATACTCGGGTGTCGTCACACCAAGCTTCGCAAGGGCCTTCGTGCGTTTTAGTAAATCCTTCCGTGTCAGTGTGGATCCACTCCAGCTCATTCGGAAGTGGCTGAGGATTCTCGTTCAGATCGGTTAGTCCACATTCGATATTGGCACCATTGACTACGATCTGCCCCAATTCTATCGCAAATTCCTTGATGGAGGTGTACTTGCTCGCCTTGAAGGCCGTCCAAAATGCTGCTGCGTTATTCGCAGGTGACTGACCGAACGACCCCGACAAGCCTGAAGTGCTAGCATCGATCGTCGCAACGAATTGAGTAGGATCAACGTTGTTTGGAAAGGCCACCAGTGGTTTACTCAGCCAGCCGTGTGCGTTTGCACTACCAAAAACTAGAGCCACAGCTCCAATCATAACAGTGATGCAGGCCTTGGATTTCAGCATGTGGAAATGTTAGGATGAGGCTTGGCTTGCGAACTTGACCGAGTAAATGGTGTTGTGAGGAAATCAACTAAAGACTTCATCTAGTGCCACCGAGACAAGGCACACGTGACTGACAATAAAGTCATCAGAAGCACGAGGGTGTCTTATTTGTCAATTCACATACCGCTGTATCGACAGCATGCACAACGGTTTTCGTGGCAGCTGGCACAATGTCCGTTGAAAGTGCAGGACGATTCTGATATGACTGACAAGATGCTGCACATGTTGCTGTAACCGATGGCCACTCACTTAAAAGTTGTCAGTGTGCACTTGATAGAGAACAACTAGACCGTGGCGCATGCTTGCTATAATTTTGATCGAATATTCGACTGAACATAATGTGCCGAACGAAACGGTTGGGCCAGCCAGCGATGGAAGCTAACTGCTTGCCAGATCATATACGCCATATCTAGACTTAAAAATCGTAGTCTCAAGCTACTGGACCGATCAGATGGATCTGAAGAGGGAGATCAAGCGGCACGCAGCTCCGTAATAGCAAGTCATCACTTCGATACCGTGTACACCGCGCCTGTTCTACATCATGAAAGTTTTGTGTTCTCATCCCGACCCGTCCTAGTCAACGCGCACGGACAAATGTTCATGCCGAAATACCACGGATACGTTTACCTGCGGCGCACTCAACAACGTAGGAATTTGAAAGAAATTTAATACGCGCCCGTCGAGCTTCTCAGCGCTAGAACGCAGGTCGACCGACCGACCTGCCGCTTCTGACAGCAAAGGCACTATCACGTACGAAGCTGTGGCTAAACTGCTGATCGTCGACTCATTCTCCGTGACGTCAGCTGGTCCAATTAGCAAGAAAGTCACGATTCCCAAGAGCGTGACGGGGTGTGGATCACCGAGCGACTGCGCAACAATTTTACTGGCACTCGACTAGACCTACCCGATGTGCGCTGATATCGTGATACCGGGTAGTGGTCATATATCGCCACAGTTTACTGCAGTACTACACGTACCCCAACGACTACAACAGAGACTCCGTCTTCAGAAGGCGCAAAAACCTTGACAACAACGCTAAGCTACCCCAACGACAAAGCTTTCGTCCACAACAAGCGCAGCAACTTGCAACAGGTCGAAGTTGCTATAGGCATTGTAAAGGGAAGGGGAGTACGGAACTCGATTTTTAAAAATGGTCAGATTGTTACTAGCATCCGGCGCTCAACGATGTCTCCAGTGAACATTGCTTACGATACAATTTCCTCGATCAAGGTCGCAAGCTAAGCTTCACCCCAAGCTTTGTCATGTCGAACTTTAATAATAACATTGCTCTTGTGATTGGAGCTACGACTCTGTTCATAGCGTCAAGCCATAGTACTTTGCCCAAAGTGGTATGGCTTGACGCTACAAGATCAGACTGCATTTATGGTGGCCGTCCAGTCTGCGGCAATAGTTGGACGGGCCATTCAACGGGCCACCTGTGGATAACACAAAAAGATTCTGAAATAAGAGCAAATTCAAGACATCAGGGACCTCGTGACAAAAATGGGGAAAGTTACGGTCCCTCGCGCCACTATGGATGTGGACAAATTGATCCGGACGGACTTTCTCAGCCATTTCCGGACAAGTTGTAGTGCTCAAGCCTTACTGGATCACACGAGGTCCTTGCGTAGCTTATTGTGCCAACACCATTGCATATGAAGACGAAAACTGCGCGGCCAAATTCAATGTGACCCAGCTGTAATGCTCTACAAGAAGGAGGACTGCTTTGGTGCGAGTCGCCTGACTTTCTACTAGACGGCCTTGCATGGACCGAATGGCAATGCTACATTAGCTGCGCCTCGCTTGAAGGTGGAAAAAGTAGGACCACTCCGAACGCCAACCTCGACCACAACGCCTTCTGACTATGCCTCTACCACTCCTGCCCCTCCTGCCGATGCCCCAGACCCCCTGCTGATGCTTCCACCCCAGCCCCCCCATCTCCTCCTGCTGAAGCCCCATCTTCTCCAGCCGCTCCTTCTGCCGATACCTCAGCCCTCCAGCCACTTCTCCTGTAGAATCCGATGACGGCAAGGGCAAAGCAAAGTGCGTCCGTCGCCGCTGCACGCGCGACTAGACGTCACTTCGTCAATGTTGCCTTACCATAGCGCATGTGTACGTTCATCAGCATCATACACAGAAAGGAGCTCATTGTCGCCCTATGTCATTTTGTCGATCCATAATCAAATCTAAAAGAAAAAACATGTTTTAGCATTTCATTGTTCCACATTGAAGTCTACTCGGTATCAAGGAGTGTGAGCTCTAATAAATGATTAAGCCTTGGGGAATACACTTCTATAGATCCAATTTGCTGCTGCGCCACCCCATGCTGCTGGTTACCGAAGGTATCCGAATAAAATGAAGCACTCGTAGCACAGCAGCGTTTCGGCTGGTCAAAGTCGTTCCGCGAATTATATGGTCACATTCCCGGTCTTATCGGCACTGACGCTCAATAGGATGATTCTGTGCGGCGTTTCGTATGCTGCGCACTCCGTTTAGTTAGCCACGAACCTGCTGCCTCTCAGGCCGCGCTCTCCGTTGTTTCTGCTGTTACCATTGTGTCTTTCCGTTTCGTCCGGTGTCGTTAAGTATATCCGTTTGCTTGGCTTCGAACGTGTAGGCATCTGTGGAGCATGCGCGACTAGCTGTGACTGATCACGAGGTTTATGTTCCTTGCTCTCTCCTAGTGTTTCGTCACTGACACCTTGAGCTGCCGTCAATTCAGGACACAATACCTTCATCCTGTTCTCTCCCGTCATTATCTCGTTGATGCTGATCATCCTCTTGACAGAGAGTTCGCTACTGTTGCAAAATGCAGAACGTGAAAAGCGCCTTTAACGGAAGTCCAAAACTTTTATATTTCCCCATTTGAGCTTCAGAGCAACAACAGCCAAGCAACGAAGGCTTCCAAGAAATTGGCATAACGGTCCTCTTACCTTGGGCGGCAAATCCCTCATCATACGGCCAAAATTGAAGATTAGAGGCCTTTTCTCCGCTGCGTACGCCACGGAAGGCAGCGCAGCGTGCGAACCTGACGAGAAGCAATAGGCATGAATGTGGGGCAAGTCATTCAAGGCATCGAACACCCTTCACCCAAGCATCAACAAGTTCCTGTTCTGCTCCGTTCCACTTCCTAGTCGTTGGCCCGTTCGCCGAGGGCAAATTCCGGTTCCACAAAGCGAACTCCCCAATTTTGTCCGTCTCGAGTCAGAACCGGAGCTGCAAGTCAGGGATAAGTCAGGCTGGCCAAAATCGGTTTAGTATCCGGCCTCACTTTCAGGCGCCACCTGCCCCATGCATGTGTCAGGTTTGGTCAGACGGTTTAACGTACCCTTTTAAAGAGTTCCCCGTGAAGCCCGTCGGCAGAAGGAGCTAGTGCACAGGAGCATGACGTTCTCATAGCCGTCGATCAGGAGATTTCCTCACAGATATAAGGAATCAACAGACAGTATTCATCATCATTAAAACTTTCCGACTCTCCAGCTCCCATCCCAATTGATCAAGAGGCTAGTCACTTCTCTATCGAGCGACAAATTTCGTACGGTTTGTTATCAAAAGTGTTGATCAGATGCAACGGTGTGTCCGCCAGGGCAATTGGCGGCGTCTAAACATTTTCTTGTCAGTCAGTCCCTATGTGTGGCAGCCAGTTTGGACAAAAATCATGCCAATTATCATCTGCAAGGCCGTGAGAATCCGCTGCCACCGTCCATCACCGTCGGCCAGAGCTCTGTACTTATACCGTATACATGTACGCTAGTATTCCATCCTGAGCATGTCTGCATCAAATAAACGGAGCGTATCGCGACTCTTAACGCAAAACGGTTAACATTATGCGCACATTATAGAGAACACAAGCAGGAATAGTGACCGTTTCATTAGCTAAACTCACGTTTACAAACGTTTGACAGTCGGAACCCATTCAAAGGAGCCCATCCTGTGAACGACAAGTTACGAAAAGTGTCCTCCATACTTATTCTGCGACACACTAAACATGCGCGAGTCCCAATTGCGTCCTTATTTATATTAAGAAAATACAAATGGATAGGACGTAGCTGTGACACTTAGAGGGAGACTGCCTTTTTTCACTATACTCAACCATATAGATAACTCTTTCATTGGCTTAGATCGAGTCATAAAGAGCTAAATGGTGTGCGCCGTGTGGAGTTGTCAAAACTTCGATATCTCTCACAGCTCATTTTCCAATTTGCATTCAGTCGAACACTTCACTCTTTTCAACCACGCTCGATACCGAAGAACCTATGAAGTTGTCTTTTGGAATTGTACTTGCCGTCGTCGCCGTTTTCAGTTGCTCCGCGGCTTCCATCTCAGCTGGCCCTGTTTCCAACACTCACCTTCGGAAGCTAGAGATGTCCCAGGAGACGCAAGACCCCTCAACTCCGACTGCTCTTATCTCTTCCAACTTTCAAGCTCAGCGTGCTGATTGTAGGAATTTTATGAACGGTAAATGTGATGACGAGACCAGTAACCAGACCCCAGTTGACGAAGCGCCAAAGACAACCACCTTTATTGTTCCCACGAATGAACCAACCGTAACCGATGATGTATTTACTCCTCCAAAGATACCGGTACCGTTTGGTGACCCCTCAACTCCGATTTCTCTCTCTCCCAACCCTCAAATTCCGTCTACTCGTTGTCAGACATTTACGAACGGCAAATGTGATGACGAGACCAGTAACCAGACCCCAGTTGACGAAGCGCCAAAGACAACCACCTTTATTGTTCCCACGAATGAACCAACCGTAACCGATGATGTATTTACTCCTCCAAAGATACCGGTACCGTTTGGTGACCCCTCAACTCCGATTTCTCTCTCTCCCAACCCTCAAATTCCGTCTACTCGTTGTCAGACATTTACGAACGGCAAATGTGATGACGAGACCAGTAACCAGACCCCAGTTGACGAAGCGCCAAAGACAACCACCTTTATTGTTCCCACGAATGAACCAACCGTAACCGATGATGTATTTACTCCTCCAAAGATACCGGTACCGTTTGGTGACCCCTCAACTCCGATTTCTCTCTCTCCCAACCCTCAAATTCCGTCTACTCGTTGTCAGACATTTACGAACGGCAAATGTGATGACGAGACCAGTAACCAGACCCCAGTTGACGAAGCACCAAAGACAACCACCTTTACTGTTCCCAAGACTGTACAACCCGCACCCTGTGATGTATTTACTCCTCCAAAGTTACCGGTATCGTCTGAAAATGGTCCCTTGAATTGCCTGGGCGACCCTGCATTATGTTCGCCGGTTCCGAAAGTCAGTGACACTGACAAGCAAATTCAACCTAAGTACGACTAGCTTCCCCCGGACTCTGAAGCATCAGAGTGCATACCTCAGGTGGCCAATCCGGCCGCTGCCTAGAGCGTATGCAGCGTATGATTCTTTATCAAGGTTGCGTCGTTGAGCTGTGTGTGCGGCAGCGACATTTTCTTCTACGATAATGTGTGCAAGTTTATCCGTGTTATCTGAAACAACCTTGAAACGGAAATCACGCTTGCTGATGATGCCAGTGCAGAAAGTTTTCACTCAACTCATTTCAGATGTCATGCGGTTTTGTCTTTGCTGCTTGTAGCACGAGAATACCATGTAGATTTTTGAGCTTGGTTAATGAATAAATACGTTGTTGGTTTTGGATTGTCTAGCACATGTTTAGGAATTCAATCGAGTTACTGTTTGTCTGCGCTCAGTTTATCAGGACCAACATTGATAAAAATACAGGTTCCTTATAGCTGTCAATCGTATTTGAAGACGTTTGACAGCTATAAGGAATCGGGCGTGAGTTGACCTTTCGATCACTACCACGTACTACCTCGACTTGAATGCCATCCAGGACGACAGCGATTGGCAAGTTCTTGTCAATCGCCACCAACGGCAACGAGAAAACGAAGAGCTTATATAACAGCAATAGTACTGACAATATGAACTCCGACACCAAAACGCTGGTGGCCAACCTACCGAAACGCTGAATGTAACACCTGACAGCACATAATTCTGGCTTTTGCTTTGAGATTCGGTAGTACCGATGGAAAAAATATGGACAATGTCAACGAACAGCGTTTCAGTCGAGGTATACCGCTGGTACTGTGACGCCGCCAGAGAGACCTGGCTTGCCTCCGTGTTAGGTGATTCTAGCATAAAATCATAAGAATGACCACGCGCGCGATTTATTGTTGACTATGGAGTTAATTTGCACTGAAATGTGCTGAAAGATAGTTCCGTGGCTTTGTGAGGAAGATGACTTCAAAGTTATATTTATTCGTGAATCTAGGCATCTGGACTTGATTCTTGCTTTTTATTATGACACATCGATATCATGTAGGCAACAGGACAGTGGCCACATCAAATGGGTGTCTTACGAACAGGTGACATGGTAGTGCAGCATTTTGACAAAAATGCGTCTAACTGCGGATGCGGTGACGAGAGCACTTCGTACTTGTTAAGGTATCATATACGTTGCGGGTCTCGGTACTGAATTTCGGAGCAGGAGCAGGCATCGTGACTAGGGCACTCGGCACCTTAACTTCAGGAGCGTCCGAAGTAGTTTTCTTATCGCTATTTGGAGTCGCCGGTATTGCCGATAATTGGTGACGCCGCTGGCGTGGTTTCTTGATTTCATCTGAAGTTGATGTGGTCGCCGGTGTGGCCGTTGGCGTGGTTTCAGAGGTAGTCTTAGCGGTTTTAGCTCTCAAGGAAACACTGGAATCCGCGCTTTCGGTTCCATCGTTTGTGTTGACGCATTTAACTATGGTACCAGAAAAGTTAGTCAAATTCTCATCGCAAACATAGAACTCTTCAAAGTTGTCAAATTTACTGTAAACTTGCCAGGTCGAGCCATGCATAGCGATCCAGTAGACAGTAAGTCCCTTGGCGTTGTACAGACCGAAGTGTCGATCAAGATAGAAGTGCGCTCGCGGCGGCAGCATAACATCACATCGCATGTCATATCCTGTTGAGCTCGGCTCCCGTTGCACCACATTTTGCATGGGCCCGGATGATTAAAACCTACATCAAGACTAAGATCTGAATTTCTACCCCAGCACACTATGTCGTTCAGTGTACCGTAGCTGGTTTTCTCCGGAGTGGAAAAGCCACAGGTACGTGTAGCGCTTGGCTCAGGTACCATGTTTTCGACAATGAGATCCCTCAAGCTTTTGTATTGGACTTCATATAATTTTCTGCAAAGAACTTGACATTAATGGCTGAGTTAGTATTGAACAATAAATAACTACAGTTCCTGTGTATTTCAACGAACAAAGCCAAAGACTGAACAAGGTACCCGTAGGCAAAAGTTGTGGCTACAGCCAAAGGCCTATAAACATCGAAACAACGGCTTATGTTCAACAGCACCAATAAAGCATTTGCAACTTGAAGCCGGGCTCGTGTAAAGTAGGTCTGGGTGTCTTTAGCCGTCTCATCCTATCCGTGATGCTATCTTTTTACAGCATTTTTCGCCCTTTCCTCGACATCAGCTGTAGCATGGCTTTCCTGCAACGGCTTGACGTCGTGGAAAGACCTACATTAGTAACACCTTTTTCGATTTTACGTTGTGGTATCGCCGTGCTTTCGAAGCTACGCTTGACGAGACATTGTTGACACACCAATGTAATGACAAATCCAAAGCTATTGCCCCACTTGGCATCGTTGCTCCAGCGGACATCGAGCCGACACCATCACATTTGCCAGCGGGCATTTTTCTCAAGAATAATGGTCAAAGACGTGTAATACTGATGCTTAAGCGACAACTGGCACGGTGGTGTTGTTGATGCTGACCTGTGATGGTGTTCATAGTCGAACACGAATCGGTGCAGGGCGCGGTCGAGATCACTGGTCGACGTAGACGAGAAGCTTGTCGTGTTTATCGTTGAGTTAAGTTTGACGTGGAGAATTGACATGCAGTAAAATTATCATTTGCCAAATAAGTTCGTTTGCTTCCGCTTTCTAACCTCGGTTTCGTGCTGACTTTTTTTTCCTGTTGCGTTGGAAGTTATTGGTTCACACTATTTTCTTCACCGCAAAAAAAGTGTGATCGGTGATAGTAGTGTGAACGATGAAAATAGTGTGAACGGTGAGAATAATGTGAGCCAATAATTGTGAGAATAATGTGAATCAATAATTATAATTCCCTTGAGACTGAAATTTACTAGGTCATAGCGGCACAGCTCAGATAGAAAGGGGTTGGCGTGACGAAACCATTGCTCCAGTGTTGACTGTATTTCAAAGGAAGTCGTCTTTACATTTGTTTTACAGCCGGTTTTGTTGGAAAGTGGAATATCGTATCTAGCCGGATATCCGACGTACGCTGAAGTCTGCTAGGAGGTAGTTCTAGAATGTTCGATACATTGGGAAACGTGTGCACTGAGAGCGATCACTGTGCGATCGGTAAGCCACTGAGAAAGAGGCCTTCGGCGGCGGGCTGACACGCGTCCGGAAGTAAAGTCTTTTTGTCATGCGTTCTTAGTTTTCTACAGGTTTGACTTGTTTTTACGAGTCAAAATTTAGTATCGCTTTTTTCTTACCCGGCAGCCTTCTACATTACGTACCAGCTGTTTGGGAGGAAGATTGTGCTGCAAGCTGACGTTTTTAAAAGCTCATGGACTTTGTGCTGGTACACATGAACTTGCTTAAAGTGATACCCTCCGACCGGAGTAATTTATTAGTTAAGACAAGATATCAGTTAAGACAGTAGTATTTTAAGCTGGTTAAACTCGATAGGTCTTTATCAAGGCCGGCTTAGCTGCTTTTTTAGCAGACAAGAGAACTATCAGCTAAGGCAGTATCAGATAAGGCAAGTTTTTCCATCATGCTAGCGTTTTTTTTTTGTACGCCCGTTGTAGCAATTTTGTAGCCCTCGCTCTTTCTTTCTAAATAAAGAAGTTTTGCGGTCAATAATTTCAGCTGCATCTACTAGCCATTCATTTGAAAACCATTGCACCATGACAGATGCAACGCTCACGTCGGCCCGAAGAGGTGGCTAATACTTGCTAAGACTTAGATGAAGGCCACACGCGTCCACAGAAGGCTTTACAATTCATACAAAGGTTCGTGAGAGGTTTGTTGCGACGACGCCCGACTACACCTCTGCATCTCGTACGACCGCAATGTCTGCCTAATCAACAGCCCGTTGATTGGTATTACACTCACCACCTAGCAGGTGTATGCCAATTGCGCATCTCTCGGAGCACCTACCACATCCTTATGGGCACCATCCGTAGCACCATAAAAACTTCCAAGAGGCACAAGCGTAACGGCCGCAACTACCTAGCACGATCAACTCGGCCTCCTAAATTCAACAAAATGTCCGACACAGCGGCTCGGTGGATAGATACTGCCGACCTTGGCTATTTGCCAAGCTTTTGACGATTTCCAGCGTTACCGCTCGGAGCCTGGGTCCACTCAAGTAAGTACGTGCCTGAGTTCGCTACTACCACTGACGCTAGAAAAGTTGCTTCAAAGTCTTTGTCTCGTCCATCGTCTTCAGTCATTCGAGATATTCGCATCCCTCGTTCAATCCAAAAGATTCGGAGCGTCCTCGGTCATTTTTTAGAAAGTGTGCATTAGGGGTCTCTGTCGGCCACATAAAGTGATCGAGACTCGAAACCATCTGCCGTCATCTCTTCCTCTGCATTTTCAATAGCTCACGCATCTTTCTTCCCCCATCTTCAAGTTCAGCTGCTAGCATATGCTGCGGCTTTGCTCAGACCAACTGGTTTAGAATCTTGGCTGTCATGCGACGCGTTCAACAAGATAGAGTAAATACTTCCTCTTCGTCGGTTCGATTTCAAGATATCAACATCGTGGGATGTGCTGAACATTCTGTTGCATCGACTGGGTGGTAAGTCCGTATCAGATTCGCTCTATACTTTATTTCTACAACAGTAAAGAGTTCCGAAGAAACGTCTCTTTGGTGCTGACTGCACTGGTCGTTTTTGTCGTACTATTCACGACGGTCGCCTCAACAGCGACGTCTCGACCTCAGTGGGTCGGTCACAACATGACACTAAAGCTGGGACTTTCTTCCCCGAGCGCTGGACTTTCCACGGAGGACGAGAGATAAGCCACACAAGCAGTCAACGGCATGCTAAGATTTGAAATAGCTTGGCATAGTGTAAGGGAGGGGAGGGAGGAAGGTATTATCCCGATCTCGAAAATGAGTCAGACTGCTTCCAGCCTCTGGCTCTCGCCAAAGTCTTCAGTCGACTTCCTCACAACACAATTTCCTCGATCAAGGTCGCAAGCCAAATCCCAGCCTAACATTTTTCAAATGCTGAACTTTAAGAGCCACATCGCTCTTGTGCTTGGAGCTATAGCTCTGTTCACTAGTAGTGCAAACGCACACGGCATTTTGAGCAAGCCAAAATCCGTAATGATAGGAAATGGTGATTCGACTAAATACCCCGCAGTGATCGATTCTACTGGCCTGGACTGGCCGGGGCCATTCAATCAAGACCCTCCTACCAACACAAAAAATTTCTGGATTGGCTTCAACTCGAGCAACTTCAAAAACCTTCGGGAACTCGTGACAGAAAAAGCGAAAATCGACACCCCTGGCGCCACGATCGAATGTGGAATAACCGATCCGAAAGCGCCTCCTCAGCCACTTCCGTCCCTGATACAGTGGTCCCACTCTGACAGCGAAGGCTTTACTCCATCACACAACGGTCCTTGCCAAGCCCTTTGTGACGACGTAGTGGTATTCCAAGATGAAAACTGCCCGGTCAACTTCCCTATGGCCCCTGCTGAAATGCGCTATGACATGGAGGCCTGCAAAGGTGCGTCACTCCTGACATTCTACTGGATCGCCCTGCACACGCCCATGTGGCAATGTTACATTAGCTGCGCCCCGCTTGAAGGTGGTACAGGTGGGACCACTTCGAACGCCACAACCCCGACCATAACGCCTCCTGCTACCCCTCCTTCTGCTGAAGCCCAAGTTCCTGTAGATGACTCTGCCGCTGCTGCTTCTCCTTCAGCTCCTCCTGCTAAAGCCCAATCTCCTCCTGCCGAAGCTCCATCTCCTCCTGCTGAAGTCCCATCTCCTCCTGCTGAAGCCCCATCTTCTCCAGCCGCTCCTTCTGCCGATACCTCAGCCCCTCCAGCTTCTCCTGTAAAATCCGATGACGGCAAGGGCAAAGCGAAGTGCGCCCGTCGCCGCCGCACGCGCGAGTAGACGTCACTTTGTCAACGTTGCCCTACCATGGTGTATGTGTACGTTCATCAGCATCATACACAGAAAGGAGCTCATTGTCGCCCTATGTCATTTTGTCGATCCATAATCAAATCTAAAAGAAAAAACATGTTTTAGCATTTCATTGTTCCACATTGAAGTCTACTCGGTATCAAGGAGTGTGAGCTCTAATAAATGATTAAGCCTTGGGGAATACACTTCTATAGATCCAATTTGCTGCTACGCCACCCCATGCTGCTGGTTACCGAAGGTATCCGAATGAAATGAAGCACTCGTAGCACAGCAGCGTTTCGGTTAATCAAAGTTGCTCCGCACATGCAGACTACAGTGTTTGTTAGTCGACTTTAACTCTTACGAGAAGGTTCGTCTTCTGTCCCAGTTCACCAGCACCAACATTGATAAAAAACAAGTTCCTTATAGCTGTCAATCGTATTTGAAGACGCTTGACAGCTATAAGGAATCGGGCGTGAGTTGACCTTTTGATCACTACCACGTACTACCTCGACTTGAATGCCATCAAGGACGACAGTGATTGAGTAGACGATATCAACTGCTAACTTCAAGCAATAACGAGGATACATGTATTTATTTATAAGCTTGCGTTGGGTGGGAAGCAGAAATGGTTAAACCAATCTGGTACCGAAGGAAAGTTTTAGGGTGATGACCTGACTAACGCTGTTGCACTATCCTAGATCTCACCGCCGTTTAAACAGCACTATGATATGGTATCTATGTTATCAAGCACAATGGGGAGGACAGCCAGATATCTCCACACCGGAATATCGATAGGCGTTCCCTTGCGGCAGTGTGAACCTTTCGTGCTACGTGCACCCTTATCGGTCTGTGAGGAAGGCTCAATTGCTATGAGGGGGGCCGTTGTTACCGTCGGGGTCGCTAATTACACCTTGGGTCCCAGCAACGGGACCGCGGCCCTTCATCGATATTTGTAGATGTCAAATTGTCAAGGCGTTTCTGATGTAGCCGGAGGGAACCAGGTTGTCGGCGTCGTGGGAGTATCCTGTGCTGAGTCGCTATCGTCGGCCGCACTGCTGAAAGTGTCTTTTGTCTTAAAGTTAAGGTACGCAATGGAATCCAGTACGATAAACTCATCTTCGCACCAGCGCAGAGGCAGAGATCCACATCATACAACACTAGATTCGAAAGCCGTGGCGAAAATTGGAGCTCCGTTAAATGCTTTGTCTAATCCCGAGGTGACGACTTGATGGTGGCGATGAATTGAGTCGGTCGCTGATCGCGAAAAACTTTACCGCAGACACCTGACACGCATTCCTTGAGCATTTGACGCTTGCTGCGAGCACTGCCGTGGGGTGAAAAACCTGGCCGACGTAACCGTTTATCGACGCTGCTGTGGGACTGCACACGACTGAGGTAATCAACATGTGATTGGAAAGCAAGGATCTTAGCGACAGTCTTCACAAACCAAACTCGGTCACCGAGGAGGGCCATGGCCATGAATATTGTGTACAGTAGCACAGTTGTTAAGCAGTAAGCAATTCTGTGCACGTGAGAGCAGACGACATGTTTGTTGTGTCCATAGCAATGTAGCTAGGGAAATGAAGAACAAATTTAACATTGCCTGGCGGCGAGCACCCAGCACTTTGCGTAAAGTCGAAGTAGGGGTGCATGCATGGTGGAAGCTTGCGCTCAGTACACTGACCAAAAGTTATGTTCTTCTTTTTTACCAACTTTCTCCGTCTCAATCTATCCGGCTACCGAGCCCCAAGTACAGGGATGGAACTGCTCGATGTCAGGCGCCGAAAACGGCGTGACCGCAAGGAAAACAAGTCACGAAAAGCTCAAGTCGTCGCGCGCAGGACATCATGAAGCTAAAATACCTTGATCGCCCTTCGCTTCCTGCCAGCTCCATGGCGCTTCACTTACAGGATCATCTTAAGTGGGTCTTCCACCAGCTCTTTCAAGGAAGCTAGCCACTGCGCACCAACAGCGCCGTCAATGACGCGATGGTCGCAAGCAAGAGTGGCGGTCATCATCTGCGCGTACTTATAAATTTGATCAGCGTTTGGGTCGTCGTTCGGCACCACCTTCTTCTCAATTGCGCCCAGTCCAAGCATGCACGACTGCTCCGGACGCACAATACCAGCTAGCGACTGCACGTCAAACTGGCCGACATTGGAGATCGTGAAGGTACCATTGGCTAAGTCGGCTGGCTCAAAGGCACCGTCATTTGCTTTGACCACAGCTGCCTGCGTCTCTTTACGAATGTCGTCTAAACCCTTGCGGTTCACCCGTGTCAGCACGGGGGCCACAACACCACCCGCAGCCGACGTCATCATCAGGTTCACATTCACGTCGTTGAACTGACGAATGAATGAGCCCTTCCAGCTCGAATTAGCATCTGGCACCTTGCGCATGGCAAGCGAAGCGGCGCGCACAACAAAGTCGTTCACGGAAAGCTGCTCATCCTCACCACGGCCAGCGTTCAGGCGGGCACGCGCATCAAGGAGTTTGTCGAGCGTCAGATTTGTCGACAGATGATAGTGCGGCACCTCCAGCTTCTGCTGTGTGAGCTGCTGGGCAATGGCTTGGGCCTCTGAACTGATCGGGTAGTCCGTGTAATTGGTAGTAACGGTTGCGGCAGTGGCAGTGGCAGCCGGGGATGATGCATTAGCAGCATCCTCCTTAGCCGCAGTGGAAGTGCCAACAGCCAGAGCAGCCTCCACATCGGCCTTAATGACACGGCCGTTAGGACCAGAGCCGCTGATCTCAGACAGTACAGCACCAGATTCACGGGCAATCTTCTTGGCGATGGGACTAGCAAACACACGTCCTGAGGCAGGGCAAGCAGCCGGAGCAGTGGAGACTGAAGACGTTGTAGTGGAGACTGCAGTAGCTGGAGCCACTTCAACAGCGGGTGCAGCCGGAGCAGTGTTTTCATCAGGGGTAGCGTCAGCCGAAAAGTCCTTAAAGGCAGCAATGTCTTCCTCCTCCATCACAGTAACAAAAATGGGTTTACCCACGGCAACCTCACCAGATCCCGCCTGAACCAAGATCTTGGCCAGATACGAGTCGTCCGTGGCCTCAAAGTCAACGACGGCCTTGTCCGTCTCCACCTCACACACGACATCACCGGCTGAAATGAGGTCACCTTCCTGCTTGTTCCATTTAGCAATAGTGCCCATTTCCATTGTAGGGGATAAGGCTGGCAGACCTACGACCTCGTGATCCGGTAGCGAGCTGAAAGTGCGTGCCGATATGACTACAGAGGCTTCATGGCGGGATATGGTGGTGACGTGGTGCAAGTCAAAGATAGCCACACGTTGCCACACAGTTTTGTTGCGCAGAGCAGTCTGTTAGCGTTGAATAAAGGCAAATAACAAGTGATAGTGTTTTAGTCTATAGCTCAAGTCTCCTTGTTTTCCTGCTATTTTGTTGACTGCAAAAGCCATCACGAGCCAATTTGACAGGCTGAGACTGCATGTAGAAGCAGAAGCTGTAGAAGCGTGTCTACTATTTGAGTTGCTGTTAGTTTGAGCTATGGGACGCACCTGGAAACGCTGCATGGCCACTAATCTATTGTTTGAGGTGTTCTGGACCCGTTTAATTATGTTTTGGTGCTTGGGTGGTTCCCCCGAACGAGTGGAATATTTAACGCATACAACGATCAAGTGAAGATACGACGTCGATACGCGGCTATTGGATATATTCTGATTAGTTTTGACCAATCTTGTAAGTATGGATGGGTTGATGTGTTGTACACGAACTCATGTCTAACATTCAGCTATAAAGTCATGGCCGTTATCGAAGCCTTGAAAGTGTCTTCACAACCTATAGCAAAAGTAAAAGCATGATTTTTGAATGTGTACATTTCCTACGGATCTATGCTGTGCCGCTCGCCGTGCTGCTCGCCGTGCTTTCAACTTTAAGAGTTATTTACTTGCCGCCAATGAGTTCCTCGATGAACTCGTAGAATGAAAACTCGGGCGCGCCGAGGCCGACGCTGTAGATGAAGCGACTGGCAAGTTGCGACGCGAAAAAAGCACGCGTGTAACTCTCCGGCAAGCGCTTCAGGAGCTCCTCTTTCGAGGTCTGAAGCAAAAGGATTTTAGGAAAGCCGTTCTCGAAGATCTTCTCGCGCAGCAGCGCGTTTTCCCAGAGTGTCGAGTGCTGAATCTTGGCACTCAGATCCGTAATACGCTCACTGAGCTGATTTGTCAGCACAGAGTAGTACGTGCCCGAGCGCTCATGCTCACGCCAGATGCACTCGAACTCACGTTGGGCATTCAGATCAATACGCTTCTGCACTTCGCTTACGTAGTCGGCGTAGAAAGCTGGGCGCTTGCCGGTGGCTTCGTCAACCTGCATGTGCTCAGCAAATTCCTCATCCGTCATAGATAGAGCAGCCAGCACCTCGAGAGACGACGAGGTGACACCACCCTTGTTGGCCGAAGCGTCCTTGAACAGGATCACACCGGCATCTTCAAGACGAGAACGGGCGTCCTGCGTGAAAAAGAGATTGGCGCCTTCCACGATGTACTTGAACCGGAGCGTGCGGCCATCCTCCCGGTATATAAACTGCTCGACGTTGTTGAGGTTCACGGCAGCCGGACGACCACCACACGGCACGAAAAAATCAGCCGTTAGACTCGGGCGCAAGTGAAAGAAGTTACGAAACTCTGTGCCGTTCTCCACCACCTCGCCATTGGGAAGTGTGACATCGTTGTGCGAGACGAGGACTGCATAGCCCTCTGAAGACAGCTTGCTCGTGTCGAAACCCGAGATAGGGCCACGCTCGTCTGCGAGCTTCACAAGATGCTCGCGGTCGATGCCCTTGGGATCATACAACACACCCGAACCGTCCACGATAGCGATGGTCTCCTCCTGCGGGCTCATCTTGATTTCGTTGCTGCCAAGGTCACCGTCAGGGCCACCAGTCTGTACCTTGGTGATCGGCGCTTGGAGCTGCAGCTTGCGCTGGATACCAATTACGTATTCGCGCACACTATGGGTGGTCATGCCATACACGTCGTGCGGAATACCACCACGTGAAGCCGACTTGCCCGTCGTAATGGCTTTCCAGTACAAGTAGCCACGCTGCTTGGCATGCGAGCTGGCCCAGTCCATGAGGTGTGCCGTACCCTCATCGGGACCCAGGAACAGAATATCCTCTTCAGGCTCCTTCATAAGCATGAGGTCGAGCACGGCGTCGATGTACTTGCGGAAAGCAACATCCGCTTTGTCCTGGTGAGCCTGATTGAGCAGCACCACACCCTTGGAACCACCCTCCGGGATGTCCTTGTTCTTGCGGTGCTGCGTTGAGGCGAGTCCGTAGCACTCGTCAAAAAGCGACGAAGCATTGTTTAGGTACACTTGGGCATGCGACGAGCGAATCATTCGGATACCACCACGAGCAACGTCGAGGAAGCGAACGTGGAAACCACGGAACTCCGAGCCAATGACGTAGATAACGGCGTAGGGTTCATCCGGGAACTCCGTCTTGCTCAGGAACTTGCCGTCAAGGCGAAAGGCAAGAGCAGCCTTGTCGTTGGCAAAGAAGTTGGTCTTTTTGACGTGCTTGTTAAACACGTGGAACAGAGAGAAGATCTGCAAGGCCTGCTCGGCTACAATCGACTTGCGCAATGTCGAAAGCGTAGCGTCAATGTTTACTTCAGCACGCTTACCATCCTTTGTTGGTTCGTGCAGGGCCTGGAACTCCGCGTAAAGAATCTTGACAATCTCAGCCGAGCTCAGAATATGGTCCAGAATCTGTGACTCTGTGTACGTATTGAGTTTCATGGTGGAACGGAGCTGCTCCAGACGAGCGAACGCGTTCGGGTCGCGGTCACGTAGCGACTTGCTCACAATTGCAAATGACTCGGGCAGTCGATGCATGAAATGGAATGTAAACTTCCAAGCTGCGTACGCGTAAGCAATCTGCTGTGGTGTCAACAAACCATCAGTGAGCATGGGAGTGAGCGACGTGCGAGGCAGCGTAAAGTGCATTGAGGCGTCGTTCACAGCGGCACTGAGACGGTCTTCAAACAACCCTTTACCGGCTGCAGGTTTATCAAGCATTTGCAGGTAAAATGTGTAGATGACGATACCATTGGCGAAAAACTCCGCGTACTTGCGTTGTGAGAACAGCCCGTGCTGGCGGTAGACGTCGGCGATACTGGAAAAGTACGAGTGCGTAGCACCACTACGATAAGCAATGGCAAGACGAGCCATCTTGGAACCATCTGACTCTGTCCAGACCTCAGAATGGAAAGCGGGGGTCATTTGAGCCATGGCTTTAATGATGCACTCTTGGTAAACCTCTTTGAGGTGTGGGCCAGAGCGTTCCAGGAATACCTTGTCAGCCACTTTATTGATGTCGGTCTCGGTTTCGCTCACATTGGGATCAGCAAAGATCGGTTCTTGTAAGAAATACATGCGTACGTGATAAGGTACAGAGAGCGGGTCGAGGACGCCACTAGAACGGTAGCACTGCATCCGATAGGTGCGTTTCTTGGTAGCTTCTGCTTTCTCCAAGTATTGATAACCGGCTTTGACACCGTCACCAATGACACCACTAGAGCCACTGAAATAGTGTTTCTCAAGACGACGTTCCAGCACTTCAGTCTCCGTGATACCAGCGTCATAACGAGCAGCACGACGACTGGGCTCATTGGTACTGCCCACGACGTTACTAAGCACAGAGAAGAAAGCTCCATTGTCGTCCTCCTGCTCGAGTTTAACGTCAGGGCGATTCGCGGCTTTGGACATGAGCTTGGCAGCAATAAGACTCTGGATATGGTGTGCGATTATTTGAGGTGACTGGCCCATAAAGTAGAATTCGTGGATACCCAACGGACCGTAGAACCACTCAACCTCATTGGTCACAGTGTCTTCGTTAAAGACTTTACTTGCATGGATGAGCGCTTTCACTTCTTCCCTTTGACTCGACATGTCGATCTTAGAGGTCACGGGTGCAATCTCTTGAGTTCTCATAGCGATATAAAGCGAGGATTGCGGCTGACGGAACGTTGACTTTGAAGTGACACGAAGCACGCAAAAAGGGGAATGAGAGGATTCCAAGTGCGTGGCAAACGGCTCAAATAGTGGGCGGTGCGTCATTCTACGAGCCAAATCACCACCTAAGTTTCCATAAGAGCAGCTGGTATTGTGAACTTCAACAGCAACCGCGTCGACAGCGTCGACAAACACCAATACTGACACGAATAATTTGGCATTTGTAAGCGCGTTGGCCTGTCACATGCAGGGTGTGATGAGCCAATCGTCATCGTGCGCAAAGAAGGTCCTCTCCGCTGGCAGTAAGCATAGCTATTGTATATCTCTAGAATACGGCGTATATCTTGTTGCCGTCTGTACGATGCATGCTTACGTTGAGGTTGCAACTTTTGGGATAAATAAGGGCGGTTGAATCGCAACGATTTGGCTGACTACCTCTTTGAAATGCCACGTCGCACGCGTTGAACACGTTGCATTGCACATTAAACTTAACATTTGTGGTTAACCGCTCGCGCGTGACGTGGCCCGTGATACTCGGCCAAGTCTCCCTGCTACAGTACTTGCGAATAGTGTGTGTGTTACTGGGATATGACGCAAACGCCAGCGATTGAAGGCTGCCATGCCGTCTGTACATGCATAATATTTGGCGGTGGAGCTTGAACACGTGCCGAAACACGAGGTCACTTTTCAACATTTGGAAACAGACTGTCTATTTACCGTTATGGTTTACAACATTTCTGAAAAGTGGAGATGTCTCCTGTCGGTTACGAGGGCTGTGCAGTACCGGCTACCGGTTGACGATGGTGTCTTGGAACATTTCCGTTGCTAGTCGGAGGTAGACTCCGTTGCTTACATCTCGACCCTGCCGCTGTTCCTTGATAGCGACCGCTCGGAGTTGGTGAAGAAGGACTTGTTTGACTTCGCTGCCTCTTGCTTCGTGGACGCACTTTCCTGCTTATGCACGCTCCTGTTCCGCTGAATCCATAGCGTGGTTACGCATACGGAACACGCTATCCACCATATTCTTAGTCCAGCTATGTCAGTGGTGTCTGGGAATATGCGCTCGATATCCGCTCGCACTCTCGGAGGTAGCTCCGGTGCCGATCTCGATAACGCTGCTTGTTTATTCAATTGCATTTGAGCGGGTGACACTTTCGCTCGCGTCCACTGTGTGATGATGTACGCCCAAGCCTTAGTCGCTCCTGCGCAGTCCGATAGGATGTGTAGAAGGCCTTCGTGCTGCCCGATGCAGGCCAAATGCCTCGTGCATGTCGAGTCCTTTCGCGTCCCGAGAAGTACAGATTCAACTGATGGGTTGCTCCTCTGTAGCATACCCAGACCTGGTAGTCCGTGAGAGTGTGTTCGTGGTTCCATAGCTGTGGCGGTGCCTGTGACATCGGAAAGTGGTTACCGTCCTGTAAGCCGTCTCGGTGTTGTAGCCTGGTAATTACCGCCGTGAGTGCTGGGTGGAGCTTGCGTTTGGCGCGGTGGAACGGTTGACGTTGTAATGCTTTATAAGCGTGCATGTTGTTAATGGAGGGCTCACTTTTCAACGTACTCAAGCCTCTTTCGTCTGGCGACTAGATGTAAGAGCTGACGTGCCGCCAGTGACAGACTGGGCTGAATGCTCACCGGCTGATTTTCTGAACTAAATGCTACCCTTCTCCGAAGATCAGTACACGTATGTACGAGTATAACATTCAGTTTTTGACACGCTACGTGTAGCAGGCTATTACAGCACCATATTCCAGCAAGCTTCACACGCATAAAAACAACACGTGTAGGCTCTAGGCAGAAGATTTTAATAGCACGTGTAGGCTCTAAAACGTCTGCCTAGAGCCTATACGTGCTATCGAAATCTTGGAGATTCCAGTGCAAAACGAGCTCAAGATGACTACGATAAAGTAGACCCAGGACGATCGCAATCGGGTGAAACAATCGGCTCTGTCGCTAGAGATGCCATGACCAAAGAACCCTGTCTTATTAAAGCAAATGCACCATTTGGTATAGACAATGGACAAGGAAAGCTCAATGCACGACTTTATTTTGGCTCTGATCGTACTTAACACAGTCACTAACAAATCTCTGTGGTCGTCGAGAGTCGAGAGCCATACATTAGCGCTCCATACATTAGCGCTCTTCAAATGTCGTTCCAGCTACGTCGACTTTTGGGCGGCTTGCGCGTCAATGCGGGGCAGACGGCCCGTCGCGGTCTCGAGGACTTCTTCCCAGTGCAAAAGATAGCGGGCGAAGGTGCCAAGGTCAGTAGCCTTACGCAAGTTCCAGCCAGCGTAGGATCCAAGCAGGTGGCTGTGGGCGGCGACTGGAAGGCCTGGATGCTGCGTGAGAAGAGCACCGAGGACCTTCACAAGCTTTGGTATGTGCTGCTAAAGGAGCGCAACGCACTACTCACGGAACTGCAGCACTGCCGTGCCAAGAACATGCCCATGTTGAACCCCTCGCGACGGACGAAGGTTAAGAAGTCTATGGCTCGGATCAAACTGGTACTGCATGAACGCAGTCAGATATACCGGGCCAACCAAGAGAAGAAGGTGATGGAGGAGGCTGTGGAGAAGTAGTTAGAGAGAAAAAGGAGAAATACAACAATGCAAAAGTGGCGAGGGAGCTTGTCGTGTAGACTTGTATCGGTGTCTTAAGGACTGCCAGTGTGAATTAGGGAACTAAGAGCTATTCTGGTGCGACCTCGCTTACAATAACTGGCACGAGATACTTCCTATTGATAGTGCTTTGTCTAAAAGTCAACGACCAAGAACACTCTGTATTTTCTAAGAGCTGCCATACTTAAAGACGTTCCAGGCATGTTCAATGCAGTACGCTGCAAAGTGTCATTTTTACCTCGTCCCACAGGTCGTCGATCGATGGACAGACACGAATGAAAACCGAGCCATTGAAAGCAACGTTACGACCAGGCACGAAGTCAACAATTCCGTTCGGCTTCTTTGACAAAGGTCACCGTCCGAAAGCAACAAGAAGGTGTGGCGAAAGGCAATTCCACGAACGAGCATCAATCAACGAGTTTAAAGACAGAATCACGAAATGGGTGACCATGTTAGACAGTCGCTAGTTGTTTCAATCGATACCCGTCACACTATGCTGTAGATAGTATCCACAGATAGCACGGCAAAGACAATGAGAGATGGAGTTGCTTGATTTGCCATTGCATGAAGTACATGGACGCACCGTCACTCACCATGTGTGGGTCAACCTCAAGGCAATTTTGTAACGTACTTCTAACACCGCGGAAAGCATCACATACCGGGTCAACAACGACACGGTTACATGCAAATGAGATGATAAGCTAGAGTAGACGGCGTGTCACCTACTCTAATATTGGATGTGGAAAGATCCTATTCAAGTCTAGTTCATGTTTGTTAAACATAAAACCCTGCGAGCCAGCTTCCTGTCTTTTTAGCTCGGTCCAGGCAAAGACAACAACTAATGACGATCGCTGTCTTGACGCATTTCATGCACACTAGCCTTGTGTTACTGAACACGTGTCGCGGCCATGGCCGTTGCTGCTCGATAGCCTGACTAATGAAATAAATCCAAGCTTATGAAAGACAGACCGAGTAATGCTCCGTGGCGAAAACTTGCACGGTTTTTTTCGTCACATCTTTGACCCTAGCGACCGTTGAGGCTTCGGCACCAAGAAGATGACGGAACCTCACTGGATTACTGGACCTTCTTAGCGTCCTCACGCGGTGTTTGCTAGTGGTGGTATGATGTGGCGGATGTAAAAAAATGCTCCACGTCAGAGAGTCTATGCAACTTGTGGTATCTGTACGCCTTACATCCTTTTCGTTAAAGTCGGCGTGGACTACGACATACCCGTTACGCAGTTCTCATACATGAAGTTACTTGAAGACGAAAACTTGCGATTGAATTACTAGGAGGCGAGCTGCGTCGGCAATGCATTGCAAGTACGACGACTTCAAGTTTTTAAAGATATGATACAGAAGTTAGCGACTCAACGGATTCAGTGGTTGTCTGTCTTAGCCACGAAAGCCTATCTCGTAGCCGAATACTTGCGTTTGGTTTCTTTGGACTGTGCAGTTCCTATAGTAAGACTTTGAGGATGAGAAGGACCTGACCCGTGCGATCATGCATCAGGTTTTCTAAATTGGTACACTTGACCACCGATCCTCAAGCCCGAGCTAGCAGACACATGCCCAAAGTTGGTAGATGGCGGCGCTCAAACCTCAACTTTGCGAGTATTGCGCCAGCGATGCTGTCGTAGACGGCAAAGCAATTTATGG
Organism: Peronospora destructor; assembly: GCA_011800735.1. NCBI lineage: Eukaryota > Oomycota > Peronosporomycetes > Peronosporales > Peronosporaceae > Peronospora > Peronospora destructor. The sequence continues at coordinate 143,210 of WBRY01000042.1, read as the reverse complement.
TCTCACTAATGCTGTCTACCACTCGCTTTATGATGGCCATTTCTGCCAAGTGTATGGTTCAACCTTAATGGCGGGTCAGAGACAAGAAGCTGAGATCACAGTTCCAGTGCCTCTATGCTTCTACCAATGGCAACAAGAGAGGTCGTCACTGCAGTCCATGTTTAAGAGCTGCTATCAGATGCCATTGCAAGCGGCGCTCATAGAACATGTATAGAGCACGTGTAGGTGTAACGATGTGATGACTCACAGTTTGGCTGGATTTGACGTCAGAAGTTGCGAACTAAAACAAAGAAGCATTATGAGTCGACCTAAGACCGGCCCGTCCTGCAAATGGTCAGCACGATTTGTTTCGGGCATAAGAATTATCTTGCGAGTCTACGACCTTCTTGTATCCATTGACTCCAAGTCCACGGGCTGCTGTCCACAACAACAAAGTCATGAAGACAAAGCGAGCCATTGGCTGTACAAAGGCAGCGTAAGCGTTTAAAGGTCCGGGCGACTACGATATAAAACAATGATCTCTTATCCCCGAGCCTTAACTCAAGGTATTGCTCCCCGTCATGGTCACACGCAGCGGAGAGAAGGCCTCTAACCTTCAGTTTGGCCATATGATGAGGGACTTGCCGCCTACGGTAAGAGGACCGGTATGCCGGCTCTTTGGGAGACCTTCGCGCTAGGCCGTTGTTGCTCGATGGCGCAAATCGGAAAGTAGTGAGACTGGACATGCTCGCTCTTCGATGAACGCTTAGATGATTGTACCGTTACGAGTCTATGCTACTTAGTTCACAATGAGGATGTTTGCCAGGACGAATCTATTTAACCTTTAGTGTGTCTGGTAGATCCTAAGCCTGCTTAGTAACGCCGGTTCCTCGTTTGGGTCCGGTAATTTGTACAGGGCTGGTCACCTTCGGTAGTAATGAGTAGCAAGCTTTGACTGAATATTCATCTGTACGCTGACTAAAAAAAGCTAATGTAAGAGGCGCACTTAGAAGCGGACCATACGCTCGAGCATACGCTTCTTGTCCTCGAGCTCACGAAGCGTGGCCTCCTCATGGTCCTCGAGCCAGTCGCGGGCATCGCGGATGGCATTTTCGACATTGGTGTCGCCCTTTTCGCGAGCCATATCAATAGCACGGTAAACGAACTGCTCGAGGTCATTGCGAGACTCGATGCGGCGCAGCATCTCGGCGTCGTCCTTCTTGAATTTGTCGGCCTCGGCGACCATGCGGTCGATGTCCTCTTGGCTCAGCCGGCCACGGTTGTTCGAGATGGTAGTCTCAGCCTTGGCGCCCGTCTTCTTGTCACGGGCGGACACGTTCAGGATGCCGTTGGCGTCGATCTCAAACGTCACCTCGACCTGAGGCTCGCCACGCTTGGCGCGCTCCAAGCCGGAGATGTTGAATTCACCCAGCTTGTTGTTCGACTCAACGCATGCGCGCTCACCCTCATAGATACACACGTCCACAGACGTCTGGTAATCTTCTTCCGTCGTGTAGATACGCGTCTTGCGCACGGGGATGGCCGTGTTGCGCTTGATGAGAACTGACATGACCTTGCCCACCGTCTCGATACCGAGCGACAGCGGCGTCACGTCCACCAGCAGCAACGAGTTAGTGGCGTCGTTGCGGATGCCGTCCAAGATCGCACCCTGCACGGCGGCACCGTAGGCCACGGCCTCATCCGGGTTGATAGATTTGGATAGCTCCTTGCCCCCAAACAGTGCAGACAACATGTTCTGCACCTTGGGAATACGGGTCGAACCACCGACAAGCACTAGCTCTGTCACGTCCTCTGACTTCATCTTGGCGTCCTCGAGCACCTTCAGCACCGTCTCCTCACAGCGCTTAAATAGCTCCTCGTTGAGCGACTCAAACTTGGCCCGAGTCACTGTGGATGAAAAGTCCACTCCATCAAACAGCGAGTCCACCTCCACCGATGCACTCGTCGTGGTCGACAACATGCGCTTAGCCGACTCACAAGCCGTGCGTAGACGGCGCATGGCACGGGCCGAGCTAGACGGGTCCATGTTGCGGTTTTTGCGCTTAAACTCGGTCAAAAGGTGCTCCACCATATTGTTGTCAAAGTCCTCGCCACCCAAGTGCGTATCACCACCCGTGGACTTGACCTCAAAGATACCGTTTTCGATCGAAAGGATCGATACATCAAAGGTACCACCACCCAAATCAAAAATCAGCACATTGCACACCTTTCCGTCCGTGCCAGCGTTCGTGTCCAAACCATAGGCAAGAGCAGCAGCCGTAGGTTCATTAATGATACGTTTGACATCTAGACCAGCAATAGAACCAGCATCCTTGGTAGATTGACGCTGTTGGTCATTGAAATAAGCAGGTACTGTAACAACAGCCTGTGAGATGCTCTGACCGAGAAAAGCTTCTGCGGTTTCCTTCATACGTAGTAACACCATCGATGAAATCTCTTCAGGAGTAAAACTCTTCTTTTCTCCCTTAAACTCGACTTCAATCAGGACCTTATCATCGTCTCCTTCCTTGATAGTAAATGGAAAGTGTTTCGCATCCTTCTTGACCACTTCATCGCTAAAACTGCGTCCAATGATACGTTTCGCATCAAACACCGTGTTCACAGCATTACCAGCTGCTTGAATCTTAGCTGCTTCACCAATAAGACGTTCACTTTCATTAAATGCAACCCATGAAGGGGTCGTACGGTTTCCCTCACTATTGGCAATAATCTCCACCTGACCGTCTTTCCACACACCGACACAAGAGTACGTCGTCCCGAGATCAATCCCAATAACCTCCGAGAAACCCTTCTCAGCTCTCTTGGCCCGTTCTTCCCGCTCTTTTCGAGCTTTGTTAATCTTCTCTTCAATCTCCATACGCTTCATTTTACGCGTTGCTTCATCCATTTCAACGCCGCTACTTTCTTCATCCTGTACTTGTTGAGCCGCTTGAGCTTGTGTGAGACCAGCTTGAAGAGCCTTGTTCCCCTTTTCTACTGTCAGTCCCTGAGTATAAGCAGTAATTGCCTTTGCATAATTCTTAATGTAGAAATGAGCCGCTCCAAGACGAGCGTAACCTTTGGCAAACTTGGGATCCAAGTCAATGCATGACTTGGCATCTTGCATGGACGGCGTTGCTTGACCAGCTGATAAATAAGCAGCTGAACGGTTGGAAAAGTAAATCACGTTCGTAGGTTCGTATGCAATGGCCGTTGTAAACTCCTTAATGGCCGTTGCATGATCACCCAAAGCAAAAGCGGCATTACCACGTTCTTTGGCTTCAGCCCCAAGTTTTGTACGTTCTTCCACAGAGACATTGGCATAGACATCCTTGGTGTTCTTCCGGGTACGACGTTTAGGAGCCATTAAGACGATTGGGACAACAAGAGATGACAGAGAGACACACTTGTCTGCGAGTTGGGAAATGACGTCGAGAGCAGCGAGCGGAAGAGCTACGAGCGCTACGAGCCAACCGAGTCTAGTTGATGATTGAGGGGAAAATTGGGTCATGTATCTTTTTCAAGGAAGGGTGAAGTGGGGCATTTGGTCCAAACTTACCCATTCTAAAAGTAATGACGATTGTCATCTTGCAACGTACTCATTTTAAAGACCTATTTCAAAGCTGGCCCTTTGAGCTCTGCTGACCAGTAATTTTCGCAATAGGCTAAAAAAGGACTTGCAGGGTCTGAATCTGATTCCGTCCTGAAGATCAAAGTAGGAAGATCCCAGCTGTTTCAAGTGACGTCTTGCTGCGTCTTTTGACGACAAGAAGCAGGTTATTATCATGGCGATTTTAGTTAAAATGGTTCAAAAGCGAGTTTGAGTACGGCTGTCCGTGCCTCTTGCGTCTTACAGAATTGCATTAAACTTGCTTGCAAGCAAGCAGAAAGCCGCGACTTGTCCCCGCATACCGGTATTTGTGACAATGGAGCTTGGTATTTGTCATACCGGTATACCCGTATTCGGGCGCCTTGTCACCACATGATATTATCCATTAACCGGATCGAATGGCCAAGTCGAAGAGCTCACCTTTAGCGGCTGATGCCGATGCTGTCGTCTTTTCGACGTATCAGGGTGAAAAGCAGCTTGCAGAACTAGTTCAACTCATTGATAAAGATCTATCCGAACCTTACTCGATCTTTACGTATCGTTACTTTCTTTATAATTGGCCGCAATTGAGTATCCTGGCAAGAGTACAGCATAAGCTTGTCGGCGTCATTATTTGCCGTCAAGAACCACTGGGTGCGACCCCCGAAGAGACGGGAGATGATGGATTAAGTGACCAAAAAGACCCGAAACGTCATTGGAGAGGGTACATCGCTATGCTGGCGGTAGAAAAGCAGTTTCGCCATCGAGGTATCGGTTCGCAGCTGGCACAAAAAGCCATCGAACGAATGCGGGACGACGGCTGTGAGGAGGTGATGCTGGAGACAGAGATTGCTAACAATGGAGCTATTCGACTGTATGAAAACCTCGGCTTTGTGCGTGACGAGCGTCTTGTGAAGTACTATCTAAACGGTGGCGATGCGTACCGCCTTAAGCTCTGGCTGCAGTAGGGAATATCGACACCATAAAGGAGTTGTAGAGTTGAGGGATAAAACTGCATGACTTTTATTTCGATGAAGTCGTTTTTGTTGATATTATTATTATGCATGTTGGATGCTTGCACGTCAAGGCAGTTGAAAAAAACTACGAGCTAAGACAGCTATTACAAATCGGTATCGGCTGTTTGTTGCGAATTCGTCCAACAAATTCCAATATATTCTCTACTCCAATTTGCATGAGAAACACTTTATAACAGATGCAAATTGTAATAAGTTCTTAGCATGTTTCATTAAGAAGCCACTTCCTTATTTGTTCTTAATTTTTAGCAAAACATGTCAAGATAAAAATGCAGTCTCAATAATTATAAAAATCCGTGGATATTCTGGGATAAAGTATGGATAAATTACCGCCTACAGTAACAGAGAGGAAAAGCTGTGCCTGACATTGTTTTTAGATGAGAGTTAATCGAGTGCCATTACTAGACAGCTGCATGACCTCTAGTTCCTGATAGTATCCAATGCAAGCATTCAATTGCTGAGAAGTGAAACCCTTGCGCAATACTACCGGTTCCAGGTCACTCATTGCGAGAACTTTTAAATTGCGATCCGTAGCAAATTCCAGCAATAAACGAAAGATTTTCGACGTGGCATCAGAGGACCCGCTGCTACGAACACCTCTGTTTGTAGCGCCCGCTTGGGTACTATTGCCAGTACCGTTGACATCATCTTGCTCAGACAACGACGCCTTGGACACATACACGAGTCGAATGGCTTCGTCAACGTCCTGGTGAATTATTTCCGTGGAAAAACGCAATCGTGCAAGTGCTTGCGAGAGTCGTAATATGCTCAGTAGCTGACGAGCCGTCATTGCTGTCTGTGCGTCATTAGCACCGCCATCACCATACTGTCGCTGGCGAAATTGTTGTTGCTGTCTCTCTCGAACATGTTCATTCGCATCCTGCTGACGTAGTGTGACATAAGCCTCAACAATATATCCGCAAAGGTGCTCTGGGATACTAGGCTGATATTGCTTTGCAATTGCAATGAAGTAGCGCAGCACTTCAGGCCGCACAGGCTCAAACTTCATTGCTGGGTTGCGAGAGAAGCGGTGCACATACGTAACATGGCGTGCTAGCGCTTCATCTTTCTCGTAATTGGCGACGTCCAGCAACAAAAATATGAGGTCGAAACGAGACAGCAGCGCATTGGAAAGATTGATGTTTTGCGACGCGCTGAGCTTCTTGTTGTAGCGACCGTAAATAGGGTTTGCAGCTGCAAGCACGGACGAGCGCGCGTTAAGCGTCGTTGTAATGCCTGCTTTGGCAATACTCACTGTCTGCTGCTCCATAACCTCGTGAATAGCCGTTCGGTCACCCTCCTCCATCTTATCGAATTCATCAATGCAGCAAATTCCCATATCCGCTAGAACAAGAGCACCACCTTCGAGAGTCATCTCCTTTGTCGTTGCATCACGCACCATCGCAGCTGTCAATCCAACACCAGAACTACCTTTCCCTGTCGTGTATATACCTCGCGGAGCCACAGCTGCAATGTGCTTCAGCAGCTGCGACTTGGCTACACCAGGGTCTCCCATGAGCAAAACGTTGAGATCGCCACGCAACTTCATGCCCTCATCCATGCGCTTCGTAACACCACCTATAAGCAGCAACAGTAGCGCTTTCTTCACGTCTTCGTGGCCATAAATTTCCGGTGCCAATGATTGTGACAGCACCTCGTACAAATTCTCGGAGCCTTCCTGTAACCGCAGCACGGCACTTTCCATATCTTCTGATGATTCCATTGCAGAATACCGTTTTTTGTGATTCACCACATCTGTTGCCTCCAGATATGTTTCCGTGACAAGTCCCATTTGCATTTGTCGTTGCGGTGAGTACGGCAGAGGTAAGAATACACCGCAGATTGTGACCAGAGCGCCAGGCTCGCACGTTCGCGTGAGCTCACCACGCAAATACACGGTAAGTGACCGAGGGATGTGTCCCATTGGCACTTGATCAGGTAGTTCCTGGAACTTGACTTCCTGATGCTTGTCAAACTTAGATGCCTTCGTTTGCATAATCAAACGGCCCTGAGCTTTATTCGTTTGACAACGTTCACTGGGACACTGAGTCAGTGGGTTAAATTGTCGAGCCTTTACTTCTTGATACACCTCATAAGCACATGCTTCGCATGTATATGTCGCCACCGTCAACAGCGGCTTCACTGTTGACACACGAGTCACCATACCCTTGATACGTACAAGAGCTCCAACCTTTGCTGCCTTGACTTGTCGAATAGGTACAGCTTTTAGCTTTACACCGGGGATCAAATGCACCTCAAAGCGTCGCATCAAAGCAGGAGGGAAAATAGTAGCAGCATTTCCACTTGATATCGATTGACTGCCATCAGTCTCATTGCCATTGAGCTGTTGCTGCTGTGTCAATTCCTGAGCACGAGAGATTCGTAGCACGTCCAGCACATCTTGCGAATCAGAAATGTCTCTTGTTGGAGGTGGTAAGTTCTCGTCCACCGCGTCTGAAAAGAGCGAAATATATCGTCGGGCATTCCGCACAACGCGACTAACAAAAGTCGCGTCGTCCTTGTCAAACTACAATAAAAGTAGGTGTGAAACGATTATAGCAATTATAATTGCTTTAATACGACAGAAAAGAACGCACGATCTGCACGTCGTCCAAGGAAATCGGAATCGACGTTCGTTCCCGATTCGCCACTTCATGCTGCAATAAATACGTTAGCACCAACCAATCAAAGCGTTTAACTGCTGCATTTCGCACCAGCATTCGCGCATATTTGGGACCCAGCGCCGGGTCGTCCAGATTCGACGTGAAATTCAGCAGAAATTCGGCACATTTTGCTGTTTCAACGTTAAAACCCAATTTTAACAGCTTTTTAGCAAAATTTCAAACAAATTTTTGCACCTTTCTCTTCCGCGTAATTGGACATACCAACGCCTCTTGCGCTCGTATCCATATCGGCACCAGATCTGGTGCCACCAAAGGTCTGTGAAAACGGCTGAGACGCCATGCACGCACTCGCCACCGAACCGTGTTTGCGACTTTGCACCAATCAAACAGAGGTTTATTTCATTATGACGAATCAGAGACTAGATGTAAAACGCAGTCATGTACTTAACATAAAAGATGACCTGCACAGTTTTAGCTGTAAATGAAACTTTGATACGCGGTGCCTGGCCTCATTTACTGGTTTGCTCATGTGACGTTGTGCGCTCACGCGAACGTGCGAGCCTGGCGCTCTGGTCACAATCTGCGGTGTATTCTTACCTCTGCCGTACTCACCGCAACGACAAATGCAAATGGGACTTGTCACGGAAACATATCTGGAGGCAACAGATGTGGTGAATCACAAAAAACGGTATTCTGCAATGGAATCATCAGAAGATATGGAAAGTGCCGTGCTGCGGTTACAGGAAGGCTCCGAGAATTTGTACGAGGTGCTGTCACAATCATTGGCACCGGAAATTTATGGCCACGAAGACGTGAAGAAAGCGCTACTGTTGCTGCTTATAGGTGGTGTTACGAAGCGCATGGATGAGGGCATGAAGTTGCGTGGCGATCTCAACGTTTTGCTCATGGGAGACCCTGGTGTAGCCAAGTCGCAGCTGCTGAAGCACATTGCAGCTGTGGCTCCGCGAGGTATATACACGACAGGGAAAGGTAGTTCTGGTGTTGGATTGACAGCTGCGATGGTGCGTGATGCAACGACAAAGGAGATGACTCTCGAAGGTGGTGCTCTTGTTCTAGCGGATATGGGAATTTGCTGCATTGATGAATTCGATAAGATGGAGGACCGGCTATAAAACAAATGTGGAGACGACTTCCTTTGAAATACAGTCAACACTGGAGCAATGGTTTCGTCACGCCAACCCCTTTCTATCTGAGCTGTGCCGCTATGACCTAGTAAATTTCAGTCTCAAGGGAATTATAATTATTGATTCACATTATTCTCACAATTATTGGCTCACATTATTCTCACCGTTCACACTATTTTCATCGTTCACACTACTATCACCGATCACACTTTTTTTGCGGTGAAGAAAATAGTGTGAACCAATAACTTCCAACGCAACAGGAAAAAAAAGTCAGCACGAAACCGAGGTTAGAAAGCGGAAGCAAACGAACTTATTTGGCAAATGATAATTTTACTGCATGTCAATTCTCCACGTCAAACTTAACTCAACGATAAACACGACAAGCTTCTCGTCTACGTCGACCAGTGATCTCGACCGCGCCCTGCACCGATTCGTGTTCGACTATGAACACCATCACAGGTCAGCATCAACAACACCACCGTGCCAGTTGTCGCTTAAGCATCAGTATTACACGTCTTTGACCATTATTCTTGAGAAAAATGCCCGCTGGCAAATGTGATGGTGTCGGCTCGATGTCCGCTGGAGCAACGATGCCAAGTGGGGCAATAGCTTTGGATTTGTCATTACATTGGTGTGTCAACAATGTCTCGTCAAGCGTAGCTTCGAAAGCACGGCGATACCACAACGTAAAATCGAAAAAGGTGTTACTAATGTAGGTCTTTCCACGACGTCAAGCCGTTGCAGGAAAGCCATGCTACAGCTGATGTCGAGGAAAGGGCGAAAAATGCTGTAAAAAGATAGCATCACGGATAGGATGAGACGGCTAAAGACACCCAGACCTACTTTACACGAGCCCGGCTTCAAGTTGCAAATGCTTTATTGGTGCTGTTGAACATAAGCCGTTGTTTCGATGTTTATAGGCCTTTGGCTGTAGCCACAACTTTTGCCTACGGGTACCTTGTTCAGTCTTTGGCTTTGTTCGTTGAAATACACAGGAACTGTAGTTATTTATTGTTCAATACTAACTCAGCCATTAATGTCAAGTTCTTTGCAGAAAATTATATGAAGTCCAATACAAAAGCTTGAGGGATCTCATTGTCGAAAACATGGTACCTGAGCCAAGCGCTACACGTACCTGTGGCTTTTCCACTCCGGAGAAAACCAGCTACGGTACACTGAACGACATAGTGTGCTGGGGTAGAAATTCAGATCTTAGTCTTGATGTAGGTTTTAATCATCCGGGCCCATGCAAAATGTGGTGCAACGGGAGCCGAGCTCAACAGGATATGACATGCGATGTGATGTTATGCTGCCGCCGCGAGCGCACTTCTATCTTGATCGACACTTCGGTCTGTACAACGCCAAGGGACTTACTGTCTACTGGATCGCTATGCATGGCTCGACCTGGCAAGTTTACAGTAAATTTGACAACTTTGAAGAGTTCTATGTTTGCGATGAGAATTTGACTAACTTTTCTGGTACCATAGTTAAATGCGTCAACACAAACGATGGAACCGAAAGCGCGGATTCCAGTGTTTCCTTGAGAGCTAAAACCGCTAAGACTACCTCTGAAACCACGCCAACGGCCACACCGGCGACCACATCAACTTCAGATGAAATCAAGAAACCACGCCAGCGGCGTCACCAATTATCGGCAATACCGGCGACTCCAAATAGCGATAAGAAAACTACTTCGGACGCTCCTGAAGTTAAGGTGCCGAGTGCCCTAGTCACGATGCCTGCTCCTGCTCCGAAATTCAGTACCGAGACCCGCAACGTATATGATACCTTAACAAGTACGAAGTGCTCTCGTCACCGCATCCGCAGTTAGACGCATTTTTGTCAAAATGCTGCACTACCATGTCACCTGTTCGTAAGACACCCATTTGATGTGGCCACTGTCCTGTTGCCTACATGATATCGATGTGTCATAATAAAAAGCAAGAATCAAGTCCAGATGCCTAGATTCACGAATAAATATAACTTTGAAGTCATCTTCCTCACAAAGCCACGGAACTATCTTTCAGCACATTTCAGTGCAAATTAACTCCATAGTCAACAATAAATCGCGCGCGTGGTCATTCTTATGATTTTATGCTAGAATCACCTAACACGGAGGCAAGCCAGGTCTCTCTGGCGGCGTCACAGTACCAGCGGTATACCTCGACTGAAACGCTGTTCGTTGACATTGTCCATATTTTTTCCATCGGTACTACCGAATCTCAAAGCAAAAGCCAGAATTATGTGCTGTCAGGTGTTACATTCAGCGTTTCGGTAGGTTGGCCACCAGCGTTTTGGTGTCGGAGTTCATATTGTCAGTACTATTGCTGTTATATAAGCTCTTCGTTTTCTCGTGGCAGTGCTGCCGAAGTTTCCATTGTTCAAAGATGCTTACAACAACATTTTGAAAATTGATGCACTGCTCATACTTGTCAATCGCTGTCGTCTTTGTTGGCATTCAAGTCGAGGTAGTACGTGGTAGTGATCGAAAAGTCAACTCACGCCCGATTCCTTATAGCTGTCAAACGTCTTCAAATATGATCGACAGCTAGCTATAAGGAACCTGTATTTTTATCAATGTTGGAGCTGATGAACTGGGACAAAGGACGAACCTTCTGGTAAGAGTGAAAATTGACAAACAAACATTGTAGTTTGCATGTGACCCGCGTAGCAGCAAGAATGCCAGCGGTGGCACCCGGAGCTTTGGTCCAAACGGGTGATGGCATTTGTCGTCGACTCCGTCTTACTTGCCAACGTCTATGCTCCTAATGACAAACATGAGAGGAAGTGTCTCTTCCGTCAAATGCCAGGATGGCCATGGCCTCAATCAGAGGTGGTGTTCTTTGGCGATTTCAATTGTGTACAGGACGATAAAAAAGAGACATCACTCTCTTCAATGACAGTAGTCACTGGTGTCTGCTGCTCGCCACGCCATGATTGAATCAAGTGTCGTCGCTCTCCTGGGGTTGAGTTTCAGACTTTGTACAGCGTGTAGAAAGCTTTAAACGACGCAACAGACACGATTAGACGTCGTGAAGAACGTTGAAAGAGTTATACCAGATACAAGAGACAAGCGAGTCCTGTAGATACAGAAAGAGTGACGTGCAGCAGAGACAGAAGGCAAGACGACGCAATGGAAAATGCCCAATCCACGTCTGCCACCAACAAAAGCGACTAATAACCAATCGACCCGAGTTTGCATTTGTTGTTGTCTCTCGAAGCTGCAGAAATAGAAGATGGAGCCCCACTAACAAACGAATGAACCCAGGAATGAAGACAATAGGTGCTTGAGATTGAGTCGAAACTGGTGCCAAAGACGTCGTCACGAGACTAGATTCGAGCTGGTAGAATTGACGGCAAACGGATTGGCGGCAGCCGATGAAAGTGCTGTACCACCGAATGGAGAATCTCTAGAGCCACTGGGGCTGCTCAGGCCACGACTTACCATCATTTGCATTCGCGACATGCATTCGGATCATTCATCATTTGATTCATCTGCTGCATCACTGTCGCCACCGACCGCACATGCAAGATAACTTATTGATGATCACATTGAAGCACAAGCAATTGTACTTGAATCTGCTGGACGACCGCTGTCCATGGCTTGCAAACATAGAAAACGAACAATCCTGCTGGCCGACCGTGCAGTTCAAAATGTGTAGTAATCCAAGGGCTCTGGTACTTCGTCCTCCATAGCCGCTGCCGCCAGAATTTAAGCGTCTTTTCGAGTCCTACGGCTTAAAGACTCCAATTTTACTTCGAGCTCTCGGGCCGTCCTGACCGCAAGCCTCCTAATCTGTCGAAATAGGTCTCTGTACACAATTGAAATCGCCAAAGAACACCACCTCTGATTGAGGCCATGGCCATCCTGGCATTTGACGGAAGAGACACTTCCTCTCATGTTTGTCATCAGGAGCATAGACGTTGGCAAGTAAGATGGAGTCGACGACGAATGCCATCACCCGTTTGGACAAAGCTCCGGGTGCCACCGCTGGCATTCTTGCTGCTTACGCGGGTTGAGTAATATGGTCACATTCCCGGTCTTATCGGCACTGACGCTCAATAGGATGATTCTGTGCGGCGTTTCGTATGCTGCGCACTCCGGTTAGTTAGCCACGAACATGCTGCCTCTCAGGCCGGGCTCTCCGAACCGATGTGTCTCTTGTAGATCCCACGCAATAGTATTGGTTCGTTTTACCTTGCACCCTTCAATTGCTCATCCATTTGTGCCGGTCTCTCCTTCTTAAACCCTGACATTTTGTGAATGGTACAATTCTGTCTCCCGTACGTCCACTTGCTTGGTGAGGGAAGGTATAGAGAGAGAGGCAAAATCCTTGACATTAGCGTGTTCCGTATAGGCGTCACGTCCAAGCTCCGCAGCTGTAGGCTCGATACGCCAGTCTCCAACTTGTGCCCTTAGTATTGAATTGTCCGTGGACGGACTCGTGTGCTAGGGATGTCGCGAAAAATGCGGGAAGAACGCTCCAGTCCTCTAATTCCAAGGCGTCCTGAAAGGCTCGTCGATACTTAGTGAGTGAGAAGGTGAGGTATATTTAGGTACGCGTACGACCCGCTATGGCAACATAGGTACCGTAGCGATTTCTACTTTATATACTAGGTAATACTAGTCCTCGGACAGCCGAGCGACGTTGCGCAAAGTCTTGTCTCGAGATTATCCGGTCCCTCGCGGTCATCGCAGGGCCCTGTAATTCGTAGTGTTCGGCTTGAGAGGCCTCTAGCCAGTGGTTGACATCATTGTCGAGAAAGGCCGCAGCCTCCATGACAACACCGCGCGCATAAGAAGCCTGCACTTGAATGGAAGTACCTGTATCCATAGCGATATTCGCCATTCGATCCGCCATTTTGTTGTAGTTGCGATAATGATGTCCCCAGCTGGCGACGTCAATATCGTCGGCTATGGCTCGTGCTTCTCGAAATAGAAGCGCCAAGCGGGGCTTGCGTGGAGGGTGATGGGTTCGAAGCTGTGAGAGCACGAGCGAACTGTCCCCAATGACATGCAGGGGTGAGTAACCGCTGGCTTTCGCTTGTCGGAGCCTGTGCACAAGCCCCAATATTCAGCAATATTGTTAGTGGTTTCGGCAGAACCGTACGCCATGCTCAATACCCACAAGACGCATGCAGCGTGCGTCGGAAGATGTAGTTGGACGATGACGGATCCAGCTCCGCCCGGTCCTGGATTCCCTCGTGACCCCCCGTCGAAGAAAAGCAGGTAGTAACCGCCAGAAATGCTGTCGACCGGCAGCGCTCGCAAGGGGGTGGTTCATCGCAGCAGAGGAGAGTATCGGCAAGCGCCGACCGCACTCGTGCGAACAGGTGTCCGTCTTCCCCCATGCCAGGCTAGTATGTTGATCTTCGAAACCGTGTAACCGCTCGTCGAAATTGGATCCTGGCCCTGGCTGTGTGTACCTCCTGAGGCAAAGACGAGTCTTCCATGCGGCGCAGACGCTCTGTCCAGATGGCATGTAGCGTCGTAGAAACTACAAAACGCCATAGCTCAGGAGATGCTGGAAAGACCGCATCCTTTGCTCTCGACGAAGCTAAGCTTGGCTCGATAGCGTGTTTGATGGCATCCCATGCAGCACTTGGAATACCCGGAAGGTCCATGCCAAATACCCAGACGTTAAGGTCCGCATCCTTCAAATTGCCGAGCTTTCGCCACCGATCAAGTAGATACTCCCAATGTCGCCGGGTGCTAGGGCAGGTCCAGAATACATGACTTGCCATCGCCGGGATAGCAGGCGGACACTCTGGGGCGGGGCAAGACAGATCGTAGGTTGCCCAATTCCAGAGCGAAAAGCTGTTACTCTTCAGACGATATAGCGTCTGTGCGTTGGTCGGAAAGGAATCTCTTATCCGTCGGATGTCTCTCCACTGGATCATAGATGTACCTGCTGTAATCACTTGGAAGTCCGGTTTCGCTACTCGCTCACCGCAAATTCGTTTGCCTTCAACACTGCGCCGGCGGGAGATAATTTGTTTGAGTTTTCGTCGTTGCGGCCTCCATCTCCGATGGCCAGCTCATAGGTGCACCACACGCGTAAGCGTTGGATGCGCGCCAAAGTGGACAGTAGTTCCACTGCCCATAGACGCAGTGGTATCGCAAGCCGACATCGATGTGACCGGTGTCACCCCGTAATCCATTCTCGTATCGAAGTGAGACAGCGATGTGCCGTCTCTGTTGAGCAACCAGTCATGATGACGGTGTACTTTTGCAGAGTACGCAATCAATGCCTCCGGCTCAATTGTACGATACACGAGCGACGGGAAGTTGTAAATGATGGCGAGGCAAAAGGTCCCAAAGTACCATCGCTTTGCCATCGATTGGGTAGCTATAGCGCGCTTGGGCGAGAGCCGGATGACACCACTCTGAACCGTCAGCCAATACATTGTGTTGCCAAGGTAATTATGTCCCCTCGCAAAATCCGCTCCGTTCAAATTGTATGCCTTTCCTCTGCGATCCCTAAGCCACGATATGTCCTTCAGCGTAGCGTGTACGATCCATCTGGTGTCAAATCGACCTGATGCCGCAGAGTCTGCCCTCATCCCTGCCCGCAGTTTGTCATCAAGTACTCGGCGGACATCAATTGTGACACAACCGTTGTCATCATAGTCGACCGTGGCTCTCGATGTAAAAAGGAGGGCTCTTCGGCAGACCTCCGTGATTTCACCTTGGCGGGCATGTCGAGCAGCGGAGAGACCAACAATTTCAGAACCGGTCAACCATAAAGTCGCCCGATATCGAGGATGCTTGTCTTCGGTCCAACATGGCGTGATATAAGCCGGACCCGACTCGGGAGAACCCCATAGGAAGTCGCCGATCAGTAAATCTCTCGGGGAAACCACAGCTGCCCATTGACCAACAGCTGTCGCCGCCATAGTCATCAGTTCCGTTCGAATACACGGCACCGCAAGTCCACCTTGCTGTATCGGTAGTGGAGCCATCTCGGAGGGCACCCAAGGTCGGGACTTCCTGCCGTCGCGGGTGCCCCATACAAAATCCATAATCAAGCCTTGCAATCGGGTCACAGTCGCTGGAGGAGGCCAACAATGTTGTGCGAGAAAGGTAATTTTTGGCACCGCTATGGCACTCGCAAGGCGAGACCGCTGCTCGACAGTGTGAGTCTTTTCTCTGGCGAGGACAAGCCGGCTCCATAAGGATCGGATGCATTTCGTCCAGTTTTCGGCCACCACATCCTGTTGCCCAACCAGAACACCAAGGTACCTGCAGGACTCGCAGGAAGCTTGAAGAGTGAGGCCGCAGGTGTCCAAAGGCAGTGCCGATCCACGAGGGTCAAGTTCAATGACTATAGACTTCGCTCGATTCGTCTGTAGGCCTGAAACCCTAGCAAAATCATCGAGAATTGTAACAACAGGCTTAACCGCAGACCGATCGCGAAGGTATATCGCCGTGTCATCGGCGTATCCCGACACTTTGAACTCAGTAGTTCGTCCCCCAGAAGAGAGAGGTACCCCGCGAATGTCGACCCTCTCTTGGATCACCCGATAGACACTATCAAGGGCGAGGATGAAGAGTAGTGGCGCAAGGGGGCACCCCTGTCGGATACCACATTGAACTTCACGTCGACTGAGCGGTACCCATTCACGATAAATCGGCATGTCGTTTCGCAATGTAGTGCAGCCACGACTGAAATAAATTTGGGCGAGAAGCCGAGCCACTTCAGCACCGAGAGTAAATACGGACGTTGCAACGTGTCGTACGCTTTGGCGAAATCAAGAAGCAGAACAACGGCACCATGCAGATCGCTGTTCAATTTCGCTGCTTTGCGGGTGGCCGTAAAAATGTCTAGTGCCGTATGGATCAACCCTTTCGGGACAAATCCAACTTGAGCTAGCAGAACGATATGTGACAGCATCGGCTGCACCCGAAACGAAAGAATCTTGATGAATAACTTGTAGTCGCTGTTGAGCAGCGCAATCGGACGATGGTCAAGCGGCAAGGCGGAAGCCGCCGTTTTCTTCAGGCACTGGATGTTCGCTTCTCCAAACGACGCCGGTAACACGCTGCACTCCAGCCATCTGGTGTACAATGCAGCGAGAATAGGCGCGAGCGCATCTGCGTAATCGCGGTAGAAAGTGTTGTTGATTTCATCCGGCCCCGCAGCTTTCCCACGTTTGAGCTTCTTCAAAGCCGCACTCACATCGTCTGGAGAGATGGCTGACGTCACGGTAGAGTCATCAACCCGGTCTGGTGTGGAGGCCCTTTCAAGAAATGCGGCGGTAACACCGAGACAATCAAAAGATCGAGCCATAATGTGCTCCCAGCCGTCTGCCATTTCATCAGCCAATTCCTGAGGCCGATTCGACCCGTAGGCAGCTTTGCCACCCAGGGAAATAATCGTGTTGTCTTGAAATTTAGTCGACACCCGGGCGAAAAATCTTCGGGATGTCTCGCTCGGAGAGTACGTATGTTGAGTGAGTAGTCGCTCTTTCTTGGTTCTTTGGCATAACCGACGACACTCCGCAACATTTCGTCGAAGTTCCCCCGGAGTATCGACAGGGATAGTTTGGTCGCATCGCTCTGGAGCCCTGGCTGGCTAGTCATCCGCAGAGCGCGCCTCTAAAAGCGCCGCATCTAGTCGGACGTATAGGCGACTCAACCGCTGCCGATAGCTCCTTGTCAGACCTTGGCGAGCTTTCTTGGTAGTCTCTAAGAGAACTTTGCGTAAACTTATCTTCCATTCGTCTCACCAGTCGGCCAGACTACGGACTGTGGCATGGTCCGACGGCGGAACAGAATGGGTGTCATTAACTGCAATCTGTGCCGTCTCAAGGGCCGCAAATATTGCTCGATTTGCGACCGCTTGTGCACATCCCGGAACGGGATATACTCGCCGGGGCTTACGTACGCGCACGACATGACGTGGCGCCCCAATCCGAATAGTCATGCCATTATGGTCAGCTGCTGGACCAGGTACCGAAAGATCGACGTCTCGAACCCAATCAGCATGAAGAGCACTAACATACCACCGATCAAGCCAAGAACTGGCGGAGCCACCGCCTGGTAAAGTGTAGAAATAAGTGTGCGCCGCCACATGAAATGCTGATATGGCCCGCTCTTCTTCCGCTCGCTCCATTTTATCGTCGAGAACATCGCTAAGCTGTGCCCGACTTAGAAGCCGTCTCAGCGCCAAAGAATCATGTCTGCCGGGTGGCGAGGCAAAAGAACAGTCAAGCCATGGGGCTAACGTGCAGCTGAAATCTCCTCCCATGAACATGGGTCCGTTATGTCCCAGAAGGTGGTGGCTAAGCATCTTGAAAAATGCTTCCCGTTCACTCTTGTCACTTGGGGCATAAACATTGACGACGAGGACATTGGACACCGCACTGGATGGCCGCTCGTATCGCCCATGAGGGCAATACGAGCGGCGATCCAGTGCGGTGTCCAATGTTCTTCTTGCCAAGGCTCCATCTCAATAATCGACGAGTACGGATTCAGTAAAATGGCAACCCCTCCACGCGGTTCCTCGGACTCTGTCCACATCGTGCGTCCGGGCTTGTCCACGAAGCCCCATGTGGTGTTGTACAGCTTTTCCATACTTGCTGCTTCACCAAGAGTGACCCGCGTTTCCTGTAGAAGGATCAAGTCAATGGAGCCCCTCGATTCGTACTGCCGAAAATGGCCGAACCAGTCTGCACAGCGTTCCGGATGCTTGGGGAATCCAGCTACATTTTGTGAATGCAGACCGAGGCTGTTTTCGCGTGGCCTCTGGGAAGCCTTCAACAAATGCCGCCGTCGACGTCGAGGCGAGCCTGGTGGATTGGGGGAAACGTGAGTTGTCTCCCTCCCGTCTATCGAACGAGCTCGCCCTACAGGAACGGGAGAAGAGGAAGGCTGAACCGCGTACCGTGACGAATCGGCCCCTAAGACAGCCGAGGTGCCCTCAGTACCGAGGGTCCAGCAGTTGATCATCGCGGGCGATAAGGTCAAGCGCCGGTTGCCAGTTGGCAGGTTTGTAGATAATGCTGAAAACTGCCGCACGCACCTCTTTGGAAAGGTGGTATAGCACAGCCTTGGTCTGTGACATCACCACCTTGGTCTCACCCTCCACTGGTGCGAGCTTTGGCAATAAGACATAAGATACATAGAACATCGAGGACGCCCCAGTGATCCAAGTCCGCTAGCGGTTCGACGACGATCGCGCACAAAAACTCCGGCTGTAGTTTGCTGAATCGTCTCCAGCGCTGGATGTTGTCAGTCGTTTTCCATCGAATTTGTCCAGACTGATCGGCCGTTGCGGCCCAACCCGTGCACAGCTCTCGAAGCTTTTCATCTGCGTGTGTGGTATGTTGACGTATCACAGCCAGTTGAGACTCGCTGTTGATGGAATGTCCAAAGGCTTTAAGGGTTTCACCAGGCATGGAGGCTACATAAGCAACCGGGTAAGGCAGCTCACTGACGAGTGCCGCCAGTTCCAACGCACACGAATGAATCCACGTTGTTTGGCCCTTCGGACCAACTGGCAGAGTAGCAGGCACCGCGGACATCGCTGTGCGCTGGCTGACCCACCGCCGAATCGCGGCTGTGTTCGCCGAGATTTGTTTCGTGTTTTCCGGCACCGCTGCGGCAGCTATCGCAGCCGATGCGAACTCTGGTAGCACGTAACGTCTGATCGTGATCATCTTGATTGCGAATGTGGTCCATGGAGGATCTTACCACCACCTTTGTACATGGATCCCTCCGGAAGTCGGTAGGATGGGTCATCGCACCATAAGTGCCCACGGCTGGGTCTGATAAAATGCCTGAAGAGGACTTGATCTCGTCCGCAATAGCCTTAGCTAGCTCCGCTGGTATGGGAACACTAGCGGCGCAGGGGGGAGGAGTAACAGCCCCTCCACCCAGATCATCCATGCACATGGTATTTCCAAGCAAAAAGGTACTTTCCGCCATAGTCACATCCATATTCCGTGTGTCCAGCTCGTCTGGATCTCGGGGACACGTCGGTGGCATGTCCGATGGACCCGGATCGTGGGGTACCGCCGCAGTAGGTGCCGCACCAGCTGGTGATTCAGAAGTCACACCGGAGATGACCCGTTTACGGCGGACATAAGACGTCAACAAGCGTTGAATCGTCGAGCGACTCCGCTCCCTAATCTTTTCCGCCGTCGCAGCAGGCATCTCGCTGGGCTGTGTCGCAATGCGCGTGACCGCAGCCTCGCTCTCAGACTTCTCTTTCGGCGTAATCTTCGCCAACCGGCGTGTCAATGTCTTAAGTTTGTTCGTAGCATTCGTTGCTTCTTCCTTCGCTCGGTTTGCCACTGCACCAGCGGTGCGGTATTCGTACTCCAAACTAGGCAGATGCCCCTCCGCGTCTTCAAGTGAGGTAGGTTCTCCCTCACCTGCTGCTTCGCGAGCGATAGCACTTCCAGCGCCTGAGCATGGGCCTCAAAGTAGCAAGTTTTCTTTGATTCGGCAGCGCGCTTCTTCTCCGCGGCCGTAGAGGTCAGCACATCGACTTTCCGTTTGGCCTTCTCCACTTGCGCGCGAGCTTCCGCCAGAGCCAGTTCCTTTGGGGAAATGTTCTTTGTAGGGGCGACACTTCCCCTTTCTGATAGCGAATCTGCCGCGGCGGCCTTAGATTCCCCTTCTAGTAGTTGGTCAAGTTCATTAATCGCCGTCGCACGTTGTTTGGTTGCCTTTGACAATGCTGAAGCAGCAGGTGGTTGTGCGAGCGCTTCCGGTCGTCCGTTCGGAGGCACCTTGGCCTTAGTCGGTGGTGATGATTTCTTGGCGCCTTTGATCGAGGTCTGAGCATTCGGTCGACCAGGAGGTGTCGGACCCAGAATAGGCGGTTTGCCTGTTCTACCAACTTGGTTCGGCTGCGATCGTTGGGGCGGTTGAGCCGTGGGGACAGCAGGAAGACTCGTAGGAGCCGTAGTGGATCGTGACTCCCGTTTTTTGTTTGCACCTGGGTCGAACCACCCGTCAGTCGAAGGACCGGCGGCACGTGCGGTACCGCCACTCGCTGTTGGCTGTCCACGAGGAGGGGGAGGTTTCCTCCCTTGGACTGTCCCGCGGAAATGACTGAGAGACCTTGGCTAACAGTGGTGCTTTGCAGGCATCATCCTTTAGCTTGGCTGTAGTTGCCTGTAATGTCTCTGCAAGTCCAGCAACATGCTGCATGCATCCGGACACGTCAAGGTGCTGGAACGTCAGTCCACTGACTTTTTTGGTAACGTGGTGCGTACCGATGAACGCGCGGTGACGCTCAAATATAAATTCACCCTTGCGAGCCGCGCATTTCGCACTTGAATGATACGGCGAGTAACATGAGAAACAGGGGACCCGTTGGAAATGCCGATGATGATGGATGAACAGTGTCGTGTCGAGAGTCGTGATGTGCGTCACCAACTTGATTTCTTCGGGGCATGAAACGGTATCAAAAGTTGCGACGAAGAAGTTGGAATCGTACGCCTCAGCCCCATTGAGACACCCCCGAACCACCGACGTCACCAAGCATGACACAATCGACGAGAGAATAGCTTGGACAGTGCTTGCCGCCACGCCATGCACCAAAATCCTCACTTGATACTGCAGAATGTTGCGAATCGATGTAATACCGGAGGTCGAGGAAGCAGCGGTGTCTTCTCTCTCCATGGTCGCTGGACACAATAGTTGAAGTCGAGTACCACGAAACGAAATGAATACTGCATGCCAGCTCGCCGCAGCCGCCTGATCAGGCAGGACAAAGGTGAGACGTCTAGTGTCCGAATCGTAACACGTGCGCTTTGCCCCCTTGACTAGTTCCCGACTCAATGGATCGGAAACCGTCTCCCCTTCGCGGCGTTCCAACAGTTGTAGGAGCAACGTTTTTTCATCGATATGTTGAGGTATACGCACGGAAGGAGGCACGACCGCGATGACCTTGCCTTCGAGGTATTCCTCAAAAAAATCGAGCATCACAACCCGTGCAGCTTGCGGGTGCGTGCATACCAAACAACCTGGCGGCGACTGGAGGACAATGCCGCCCATCATCCAGGCCGCCAGCGCCTCTTCCTCCAGAGGAATCATCGGTCGCAGATCATCGTCCGGCTTTTCGTTCCACGCCCTGGTTGGTGGCAGTGCGAACCAGTATAGCACTGCGATCGGTGTTTGCCGCGACCCCCGCATCCGCAGAGGCGTTCCGGTCGCTGGGGCCGTTTGGTTCGCCGGGACCGTTAGGTTCGTCGGGGCCGGTTCTATCGCCGGGGCCGATGGGTACGCCGGGATCGAGACATTCGTTGAAGCTGTTAGGTTCGATGGGGCCGGTGCGGTAGCCGAAACCTTTGACCGCAGCCGCGAACGAAACCCGATCAGCCGCCGCGGTAAGTGCGATGTCCGGATCGCCTGTCCAATCCGCCGACAGACCAGGACCAGTGGGCAAATTCGCGGTCGTCGGTTCGCACCCGCCCGTCCCTTGTCCGGTGCACACCTCCCCCGCGTCCTCGGCACACATGGGCTCGGCACCGCCGCCGCCGGCAGGGCGTCCCCGCTCCACTGGGGGATCCGGCCCGTGTTTCCACCGCACGTGCGCACCCTGTCTCCCGGGTGGCGGGAGAGCATCGCTCTGCATCACACCGCCTTCGGCAGTGCTCATGGTTTAAAGGCACCCTTCCCAGTGCCAGGTTAAATCGTCTGCGTACTAAGCCGCAAATCTGGAAGTGGTTCGTCGATACTTAACGTGCGAACGGAATGCCTCTAAATCGCGTCGGATCCGGTCTGGTCACGCTTCATCCCTCTGCCGGTTTTCCTGTTAAGGCCTAGGATAGCGCAAATGGTATGCCATGCAAAACGGCTTCTGTTAGCTACGTCACAGCGGCGTAGGAGCTCGTCACTGCCACATCCCCGTTCCCGTAATTTGTTACCAGTCATTGTTGCTGTCTATCAGCAGTGCACTTCCTGGTAGGCTGATCGCTCGTGCTTTTCACTCATCAAGCCATACTTTTGTTGGGTGGTCAGTTGTCCGATTGCGGTACTCCATGAGCCCTGACACATGCAGTCCTGTCCGTCCAGGCTACTAATGCTCGTCACTTAGGGCATTGAGAAGTAGGAAAATTGTTGAAGCAGCTGCATCAACTTAACCGGTTCTGCTAGCACCGCACGACGCCAATGCTCATTGCTGCTTTTGAGCGTTGAAAACTGTACCACGAAAGCCAATTTCCACGTCTCGCTCTAGGATTGCCACATGTCCGGCCAGGACCCATCATAAGCAAGAAATCTCCAGGCGAGTTAGCGCTGCCCTGACTTCCGTATTGCCCTTCCGTTTCTTGAGCAATATTGCGCTGTACGCCGCTCTAAGCCAAACCATCAATAGTAGAGGAAAAAGCAGTAATCACGTTGGTAATAACGAAAAAGATACGAAAGTACGTCTTCTTCCTTGATTGGGTCATGCGGTCAAATTGGTCAGCACCCAATGCAATGCTGTCATGGACTAGTATCGACATCGATGATGAAGATCGTTTTTACGGCAGCAAAGTTCGTCATATTGTTGGAGGCGATAACGACGCGACGGAAAAGTCGCCGATATAGTACCACAGACCAAGACCTTACGGAAGCAATTCATTGTGGTCAGCTAGGTAGGCACCAAATAAAGACGTCAAGTACCAGATGGAGGTAGATTGTAGCCTTCAAGGTCCATCGGATGCCTTGGATAAAGTTCTTTAGCTAGTTTATGCCATAGTAACTAAGACTTTTCGCTAGCTCTATCATGAATATAAAGAGACAGACCTGGAACAGAATACTCTGGTGCTTGCGTGGTCAAGTTTCCCGCATCATCTGGACAGGCTCGTACGAAGAAATCTCGAGTAACTTTCATGAAATCTTGTTGGTATGTGCGACGTAGATTCAATCAAAACGAACGAAGCCGCTGCGAAGGCATAGCCACAGATAAATCAAAGGTACTGAAGAAAGAGATAGGTAAGGCTTGCACAAGAAGTTTATGTACCCATCAGGAAATATTCGGTCTGGCCGATCACGACGCCACCAATAGATTCCTAAAAAACGCAAGGCATCTTTGTGAATACACGGAAAGCCCAGCTGTGTGACCGAGCTCAAAGCCTTAAGGTGGAAGTCGAACACAGAATGCAGATTGCAATGGAAATAGAGGTCCATCTACAATTCGTTTGCAATTTGTTTCCATGTTGGTCCCGTTTGGATGGAGTTTCGATGATCGATGATAATATCATACATGAATGGAATATAAGAGGGGAGACAAAAAACTAAGTGTGCTTGTCACCAGCATCTTTCTCTATTTCTTTACGTAAACTTGCTTGAGCATCTGCAGTACAACAACGTACAAAAAAATCAGACCAAGTCATGCATCCTCGTATAACATCTTCACTCACCTCTTCCTCAAGCGGGTGCACTTTTCCAGCAATCGCAAGACAGTGCAGTGGGGCACCGAAGTCAGCAGACAGTAGCTCCTCCATCGTACCAGCAATAATCATCTGGTCCTTCTGGCCAAGGCGAGCCATACCCACACACATCGTGTCCTTGGTGTACGCTCCATCCTGACGTTTCTCCTCAATTTCAATGAGCTGCTCGAGCGCCTGATTTACTGTCATGAAGCGAGGTGGTAGGAACACAGTGCGACCGTGGCACATGGCCTCAAAGTCTGGCTCCTTCACCTTGATGTCCAGCAGACAGAGCGTGTGCATACCACCACGACGATTGTAGTGAATCTTGTCGTAAAAGCTGTCGGGACGCCACTCATCACGAAAGAACGGAATGGACACGGTTTGTCCAAATGAGTAGAGCTGCAGACCGCAAGCACCAGCTGCAGCCATGACGGAAGCGTTGTGGATGACCTCTACTTTGATGTCCAGCTCCTTGGCACGCAGAATCAGATCCAAGTGAGTCGTGGCGCACAGCGGGTCGCCCACCACGAGAAACGCGACGTCGTCATCCTTTGCATCGGCAAGGATCTGGTCAGCGCCAGTCTCCACGAGGTCTCGGTCTGTAAGAATTATCTCTCGGCCGTAAAATTCTGCCTACGAGCAAGAACGTAACTAAAAACTTAGGAGTCGAGATGAAAATTTACCGGACTTTGAGTAGTATGTACCAACTTGTCGAGTTCTACACCCAGCACTGACGTATAATTCTCTAGAAAGACCTTCTTGGACTTTTTAATGGCATTCAAACCGCGGAGCGTCACGTCCTGCTCGTCACCGAGACCCAGACCAACGACGAAGAGCACCATGATTGCTTACCAATCAATCGAAATGGTGTGTTGACACACAAAATGGTTATTTAACACGACATCAAATCTGACGACGTAATTGACTGGATAGCAATCCATGGACCATTGTCGTTCCTTCCAATGCACCACTGCACCACTGCACCACTGCACCACTGCACCACTGCACCACTGCACCACTGCACCACTGCACCACTGCACCACTGCACCACTGCACCACTGCACCACTGCACCACTGCACCACTGCACCAGTAGATAGCATGTCGTCTTAGACACGCTCTGAAGGGGATCATCACATGTAGTGGTTGTTGAGTGGGGCGGCTTTAAACGCAACTACTTCCAATTTGACTAGTATTGTTTTGCTGCGTCGAGAAAGTCTGCAAAGTCTTAAGACAATACTTCACGCATTCGCTATAAGCTCCCACTCTCCGCCTTAAGAGGAAGATGTTACGTCAAATTTTACGGCAATACGATACCAATGACAAAAACGATTTCGTCGATGATACATTTTAAGAGAATGTCATGAAGGCTTAGAGTAGCTTCGGCGGCTGCACGATACTCGCCATAGGCTTGTCGTTATGATAGAGACCACATATTGCAATGACACTTGCAAAGTTTACGCTGGAATCGCCATCAATCAGCTCAATATTATATGTTAATAAATAACTAACTGCTTTGACGGCATGCATGTTACGGAATGGTCATGGAATTTGAAATCGTTCACAGATCGACAGAACGTCAAGAAAAGTGGAGATGAATGCCCTGATCTCCGCCTAAAAGCCCAAGCTGTTCGACGACGGGCGTCCGTAGATGTTGCACTGTATGCATCAAGCAAGACGCCTAATTGCGCACGCAGACACAGAGTGAAGATTCGCGTATCCTATAGTTTTTGTCCGAATTTATAAAAATCAGGTTGAAGTCATACAAACGGCAAGTCAAAGTAACGTGTGACAGTTCTAGCCAATCGCAAGTCCCCGTGCGCATTTTCTTGTGTACCCAAGTTGAAGGTCGACCGCAATGAGTGGGTAGATCTTTGCTCACTTTTTGATTTGCCACGTGCGACTCAAGCTGAAAGATCGTCAAGATGCTCCGAGCCAAGATCGCTGCCTTTGCCGCCGTCACGTTGCTAGCCATTGCAAAGACGCAAGCTGAGAATGCCGTCCACCTGCGCGTGCGTGTACACTCCAAGGTCACATGCCCCAGCGGTCAGGAGAGTATTGCGGTCGCGGGCTGGTCGGCAGATGGATGTGTTGCATCTGGAAACGTGTGTGTTGCTAACGTCGACGGCGAATGTCCTGCCGGTGCCCATTGCGCGTGGCTTGACACGGGCGTCTTTGGCTGCAAGGACGGCCCTAAAGTAGCGGCTGCTGGCCGGGCTACTTGTACTGGCAGCGAACAGACCATTGCTGTAGTGGGCTGGGATCACGATGGCTGCATCTCTTCGAGCAACGTTTGTGTTGCCCAGGTGAGCAACGGCGACTGTCCAGCTGGCGCTTATTGCTCGCTGCTTGATACGAGTGTCTACGGCTGCGTCGCCAGCTCCCAGAAGCGTCACCATCAAAAGTCAAACGCAAAGGGAGCACCGACCTGTCCGGCTGGTCAGGAGAGTATTGCGGTCGCGGGCTGGTCGGCAGATGGATGTGTTGCATCTGGAAACGTGTGTGTTGCTAACGTCGACGGCGAATGTCCTGCCGGTGCCCATTGCGCGTGGCTTGACACGGGCGTCTTTGGCTGCAAGGACGGCCCTAAAGTAGCGGCTGCTGGCCGGGCTACTTGTGCTGGCAGCGAACAGACCATTGCTGTAGTGGGCTGGGATCACGATGGCTGCATCTCTTCGAGCAACGTTTGTGTTGCCCAGGTGAGCAACGGCGACTGTCCAGCTGGCGCTTATTGCTCGCTGCTTGATACGAGTGTCTACGGCTGCGTCGCCAGCTCCCAGAAGCGTCACCATCAAAAGTCAAACGCAAAGGGAGCACCGACCTGTCCGGCTGGTCAGGAGAGTATTGCGGTCGCGGGCTGGTCGGCAGATGGATGTGTTGCATCTGGAAACGTGTGTGTTGCTAACGTCGACGGCGAATGTCCTGCCGGTGCCCATTGCACGTGGCTTGACACGGGCGTCTTTGGCTGCAAGGACGGCCCTAAAGTAGCGGCTGCTGGCCGGGCTACTTGTACTGGCAGCGAACAGACCATTGCTGTAGTGGGCTGGGATCACGATGGCTGCATCTCTTCGAGCAACGTTTGTGTTGCCCAGGTGAGCAACGGCGACTGTCCAGCTGGCGCTTATTGCTCGCTGCTTGATACGAGTGTCTACGGCTGCGTCGCCAGCTCCAAACACTAAGTGCAGCTCGTCAATGTTGGCTGGCAAGGACTTAAGAGTTCAACTATCGAGTCAACTTGTATAAAATGGGACTCAGTACAGTTGTGTTTCGTTCTATTAAATGAGCTGGGATTGATAATACAAAGAAAATCATTTGCAATCGTCGAACGTAACCATTTGTTGTTTTATGGTGACACAATTACTCTTGTAAAAGACGCAATCACTTTCGCAACCAGAAGACTATCATTACGGAGCCAAGCACTGCAACTGCTGCTGCATGATGAGCCAAAGGAGTCCTGTTACCTTTTTGCTCCTATAACTTCTTGGCCCGTGTACCCCCTTTGCTCCTGTAGCTGTTTGAGTCCTGTAGTCCGGCCTATCCAGACACAGTCCAGGTCCGTAGGCCATGTACAATGAAACTTTGATACGCGGGGCCCGGCCTAATTTACTGGTTTGCTCATGTGACGTTGTGCGTCATGATATGTTCGTGCTGCCAAATAACCGCTTGTTTTCGACGTTGTGTCAACTTGGTTGGGCCAACGCGAACGTCCATGAGCTCCGCAAGCTGCTTGCAAATAGCAAGACCCAAACCAGAGCCCGTAGGGTTTTCCTGACGCGTGCGTTCCAGCTTCGTAAACAAGGAAAAGAGACGCGTCTTTTCCTCTGCATCCATACCAATGCCAGTGTCGATAACTTGAAATAGCAATTTCTTAAATTGTTGGGGCAACTCAGCAGAATGCACCAGGCTGCATGCGACCGTGATCGTGTCTTTGTTCGTAAACTTGATTGCGTTTGATAGCAAGTTCAACAAAACTTGACGCAAGCGCACGACGTCACCAATCACGGCCTTTGGTACATTATCACCGCACTTCAGCTCAAGCTGGAGTTTTCGTTCTCGAGCTTTAAATTTAAATATTTCGATCGAATAGTCCAGCAAGTCATGCATCTGGAACGGCGCCGTCGATATTTCTAAGTGCCCGGCCTCGATTTTTGACAAGTCCAAAATATCGTTGATTAAGTTCAGCAACAGAGACCCAGATACGTATGCCATGTGCACATATCTCTCAACGGCTTTTTCAAGAGGTTGCTTCTTCAACAACTCGAGCATTCTTAATACGCCATTCAGCGGTGTCCGCAGTTCGTGACTGAAAGAAGCCAAGAAATTCACCTTGGCAGCCTCCATATGCTTCCTCGCCGTGTAATCTTGTCCTACGCCAATCACATCACGAATGTTTCCGTGCATGTCTTTTTTGCTTGACGCATTCACAAGAAGCAGCAGAAACACACCACGCTTTGTCGTCATCGGAAGCTCCATCTCACCGACATCAATACCAATCAGCGCTTGATTTAGCAGTTGGCGAACTTGCTGTCTACTTTCCGGGGTGATGAAGGTGTGAACCAGTGAAAGCCCCAGTACGCTTGACTTGTGGTAGCCTGTGATCTCTTCAATCTTCTGGTTCCACTCGTTTATGCGACCATTTGTATCAATACCAAAAATCGGAGCGTTCGCAGTATCAATCAGTCGGAAGTACTCGTGCTCTTGGGCGATACGATCCGTAATGTCTTGGCCAATACCGACAACGCCAACAATGTTGCCATTCAAGTCATACCTTGGTGTTGCATTCAGCAAAATCTCGATCCTCGCGCCTGGCCGAGTAATCAATGGGAACTCGAATTTTGCTGTCTCAACTCCTGTAAGAGCTTGCGATAATACTTCCACAACAATAGGTCGGAACTCGGGCGATATAAAAGTTTCAACGAGATTTTCGCATAACTTCACCAATCGAGTAGTTCGTGATTTGTGCCGCTTTCCGATTCCAAATATTGACACACATGTTAGTATCCACGCCAAAGATTGGGGCATTGGCTGTGTCAATCTATTGGATTTTTCACTTCCCAATCGGCAGCCAAAGGCGACAACGGACAGAGATGAGATCCTCCTGGAAGCCAGTAAAAACTGGACCCCTTACCTTGGACGGGAAGTCCCCCCATAGCGGGGCCAAGGTAAAAGGGGGGAGGGTTTCTCTTTGCTGCGTGCGCTATAGGAGGCAGCGCAGCGTGCGACTTGAAAGAGAAGCGGCCCGCAGAATATCCTAGGTGCGGGGCACGTCGACGACGGATCGAATCACCCTGCACATCGACCAGTTCCTACTCTTCACGGTTTTCCTACCAATCGCCGACCCGTTCGCTGAGCTTGAGCCCGGTCCCACGAAGAGAACTCCTCCAAGACCGTGATGACCCCGTTGAGATCCAGTACCGGTTGTTTATGTACAGTAGCACAGGACCAGATACTCTTCGTCCAGTGGTGCCTCTGGGCAAATTTGAGCACGTTGTGGACCCCGAGATCCGACTCGAAGAGCAAAGTAAGTCGACTACGAGGCGAAGGCCAGGGATTACGTCATGATGGCTCGCTGGGACTACCGCAGTGGTAACCGGACTCCTAGTCAAGCGTCCTCTGTCCCCTGAATCAGATTGCTCCGAGAGCGAAAGCAGCCCAGCCCAACCATCCGGTTTAAAGTGCACACAAGAAGCTAACCCCGGACTTGGTCAACGGACTGATCCACGGGTCCTTGTGGGAGTGCCCCGCCGTGAAGCCCGAAGTCTTGAACCAGCAGAATGAGAAAGCGAGAAGTAAGAAGATTGCGTCATGGTAGATGAAACGAGCAGTTAATCACCAGACATCTTATTAGTGATAAGTAGCTATAATAGACAGTCTGCCTCTCTCTCTCAATCTATTGGATTTCCGTTTACTGGCGCAGCATATCAATGTTTGTAACTTCAAGATGCACCAGAAGTCGAAGGCAGTCGTTCGGTTCCATGGAAGGTCGTCGGGACCTGGAATGATGGAACAAGTAGGAATCAAGTAGAATTTTGCTTGTTCTATTAGAAGCTATTGGGCTTAGAGTAGCATGTACGTGCATGTGAACTAAGGACTCTTTAAATAATTCACTTTCTCTTTTACCATTTCTGGATCATTAACATTATCACAATCAAACGCGTATACTCTTGTTCTTGAGCAATACGCTCCGTAATATCTTGACCAATACCAACCACACCAATGACCTCACCATGCTCATTGTATCGTGGTGTGGCATTCAGCAAAATCTCCACACGTCGGCCAGTCTTTGTGATCAATGGGAACTCAAAATTTGCCGTCTCAACGACGTTCAATGCCTCAGACAGCACATTACTTACAGCTTCCTGATAGTCTTTCGTAATGTACTTTTCGACAAGCTTCTCTCCTATCACTGCTTCGGTCGTGTATTGCATAATCTCCGCAGCCTTCTTGTTCCAGATATTTACACGGCCTTCACTATCCACACCAAAGATGGGGGCGTTGGCAGTATCAATCAACCGTATGTACTCCTGTTCCTGTGCAATGCGCTCTGTGATATCCTGACCTATTCCGGTAACACCAAAGATTTGTCCCAGCTCGTCGTACCGTGGTGTTGCATTGAGTAGAATCTCAACTCTGCGTCCAGTCTTTGTGATAAGGGGGAAATCAAAGTTACCAGTCGGCTCTCCTTGAAGGGCATTCCGAAGCAACAACCCTATCGACTCACGATGATCTTCCGCAACGAATCGTTCGACCAGATTCCTTCCCATTACTTCTTCGGGTGAAAACTGAGTAATTTTCGCCATCTTCAGATTCCAGATATTCACTCGTCCGTCTTGATCGACACCAAATATCGGGGCGTTTGCCGAGTGGATGAGTCGGTTCGTTTCTTTCTCCTGATCCATACGCACGGTGATATCCTGCCCGATACGTACGACACCAATCACAACACCCTTTTCGTTAAAGCGTGAAGTGGCATTCAACAGTACCTCCACGCGACGGCCATCCTTTATGATCAACGGAAACTCGAAATTTGCTGTTTCGTGCCCCTTCAGCGCTTGGGATAGCACTGTCCACACTGCCTCCTGAAAATCGTCCGGAATGAAGTTTTCTACCAAGTTCGCCCCGAGTACCTCTTCGACTGTGTTGTGTCGGCAGCTTTACGGTTACAAATGTTCACGCACTCCCTTTCATCCACTCCAAAGATTGGCGCGTTAGCCGTATCAATGAGACGTGTGTACTCCTGTTCTTGAGCGCGTCTGTCTGTGATGTCCTGGCCAATTCCCACTGCCCCGCTAATATTACCAAAGTGGTCGTACTTCGGCGTCGCATTGAGCAAAATTTCAAGTCAGCGTCCGCTTTTCGTGATCAGTGGGAAATCAAAGTTTGCTGTGCCAGTGCCCTCTAGGGCTTTTAAGAACACCTCAGCAGCGGCATTCCGGTAGTCTTCGGAATTGAACTTGAACAGGTCCTGGCCGATTGTGTCTTCATTTGTGTACTCTGTAATCGCTGCTGCCTTCTTATTCCAAATGATCACCTTATAGTTCGGGCCCACACCGAATATCGGAGCGTTCGCAGTGTCAATTAATCGACTGTACTCCTTCTCCTGGATAATACGGTCCGTGATGTCCTGTCCGATCCCAACGACGCCCACCAGTTTACCTGTGTGGTCATATCGAGGTGTCGCATTCAGCAGAATCTCCACTTTCGGCCAGTCTTGATCACCAACGAGAACTCAAAGTTCGCCGTCTCCGTTCCCTGAAATGCACTCTGAAACACAGCAGCAACGGCAGGTCGAAACTATTGAGATGAGTGTATAAACTAGATCCACACCCATCACTTCATCACACTAATCTGTGCCGCCTTGGCATTAAAAATCACGACTCGTCCTTCCGTATCGACGCCAAAAATTGGCGCATTAGCCGTCTCAATGAGTTTCCTGTATTCCATCTCTTTTGTGTTCCTCTCCGTCACATCCTGTCTGATAGCAACCACCCCCATGACGGATCCTACAGTATCAAACCTCGGCGTCAAGCACAGTACAATTTCCACTCTCGATCCTCTTGCCGTCACTAGAGGTAGTTCCAAATCTGCTCCGGGAATGCCTGTCAATGCCTGACTAATCTTCTCCGACACAATCTTGCGGAAACTCTCGTCTACTACGGGCAGCAGCGGTTCACCCACCATATCAACATTGGTATACCCCGTCATAGACGCCGTCTTGGAGTTCCAGACTGTAATATTCCCTTCTTTATCCAGCTCAATAATTGGTGCATTAGCTTGCATCATCACCGTCGCGTACTGTTTCTCCTGGCTCGCCCACTCTGTCACATCCTGACCGACACCATAAACACCCACGCATGAACCGTCCTCAGCCAATAACGGCGTTATATTCGTCAGCACTGAACATTTGGCCTTGTTGTATTCCGCAATGGAATCCGTAGCTCCAGTTCTGGTCTCTTGGCTTCAATACAGGCCTCAATGATCGCCATGATCTCCCTTTTGCGCTGAACACCGTATACAAAGTCCGAGATCGAGCGACCCAGTACTTGCTTGGCATCAAAGCCTGTAATGTCGACCAGACGTTTGCTCCAAACGGTGACACGACCGGCAACATCGACACCGATGGCTGGTGCGTTCGCATCCAGTAGAAGCTGCACCAGCGCATCCACTTGTGACAACTGCTTGTGCTGTATCTTCTCGACGGTATTGTTGTTAGAACAGGGGACATCCAGATGCTGCCGAGGCTTCTCGTGCTTCCCCATGAGGTCACGATGTGAGAGAGAGATTCAGATCGTCTATTTACATGGTGTTAACTATGTGCAAGATCTCTGGAATGTCCTGAGCCAGGATGTCAACGCCGGTTGGCCCGGCTGTATATCGTGGCTGGTCACCGTTGAAAGTGGTGGCCCTCTAGGTTCTCGCTCGAGCAACTCGATGCATGCATATAGCAAAGCACCATTTGTGGCGGACGCAATTTTTCGATGCTCTCTCTTCGCGATCGCTCGGAGCTGACAAAAGCACGCAGCCCAAAAACTTGCGATGCTGCTGGGAAGGTGGAGTGTGACCGCCTTGTAGACGGCTGCACTTCTGTCGACCCATATCCGTGTTTGACATATCGTTGCCAGGACGTGCCAAATTTGCGTCCAGACACATTCGGCTGCACCCGCGTCATCCTGAAATCGGTCCGCTAGACTTTTCGTTCGGTACTCGGGTATGCTGTGAACTCTTCGGCTTGCACACGCCGTCAGAAAGTGTTGGGTCGATTGACGGGTAACTTTTTGCCCAGTCCAGTGAGCAATAAGTTTGTCTCAGAGCGCTGCAGTGCACGCACAGTCCCCAAAACAGATGACCAATGGTCTCCTCACTGCCGCTGCAGGCCGGTACCTTTCTGCAACTATTGTTTTCGTTCCTCGCAGCGTGATACAGATTTAATTGTCTGGTACCACCCGGTACCCTAGCTACTTTATGGGGTGGTTCTTTAAAATTTGAAACACCTTTATTATTTGTTTTAGGTTTTATTTTATTATTTGTTATGGGTGGTGTAACAGGTGTAGTTATGTCTAATTCAGGTTTAGATATAGCTTTACATGATACTTATTATATTGTAGGACACTTTCATTATGTATTATCTATGGGAGCCGTTTTTGGTATATTTACAGGATTTTATTTTTGGATTGGTAAAATTTCAGGTCGTAAATATCCAGAAGTTTTAGGTCAAATCCATTTTTGGTTATTTTTTATAGGTGTAAATATTACTTTTTTTCCGATGCATTTTTAGGTTTAGCAGGTATGCCTAGAAGAATTCCAGATTTTCCTGATGCAATGAGTGGTTGTCCAGTTGAATATCCTTATACGGAAATTGGTGTTATAAGTATGCTTTATTATTTTTTTTTTTTTTTTAATTATACCATTTTTAGGTAAATTTGAATCTTATTTAGTACGTTATAATATTAATAAAAAATAAATTTATATTTTTATACTATAAAATTAAAATATATATATTCTAATTTATTAAATAAATTTTTTTATAATTAATAAAAAATAGTTGCTTATTCTACTTGTAGTCAATTAGGTTATATGTTTTTTCGTGTGGATTATCAAATTACCCTTTAGCTATTTTTCATTTATCTAATCATGCATATTTTAAAGCATTATTATTCTTGTGTTCAGGCGCAGTAATTCATGCAATGGGTGATGAACAAGATATTCGAAAAATGGGAGGTTTAAGACGTATATTACCTTTTACTTATATAATGTTTTTAATAGGTTCATTATCTTTAATGGGTTTTCCTTTTTTAACAGGATTTTCCCTGTCCAGACTTGATACGGTGTGAGACCATTACTATGATCCCACACATGCCTCGGCGTTTGCCGGAGCGCTGCGCATTGCCATTCGTCCGTCGTTGCTGATTGGGAAATTCGGTCAACGAGAACGGAAAGTTGACGGGCGAGAATCTTTTTATGAAACCGGAAAGCTTGCTTGCCTAAGGCCTTCGTGACCAAGTGATTAGACGTTGTGTTCGACACAGACACAGACCAAGGAAACCGATGCAACTGCGGGTGCGCTTCGAATACCAGACCCCATGTTCGGATCTCGCGACAGATCGCCTGTCGTTCCGATGGCGAACCGACGTTGAGCTCCGGCAGGAAGCCGTGGCAAAACCAGTGTATCCCATCATCAGCTTGGTGCAGAGTGACGGGCCGAATTTGGCCGTGCTCGATATCCGTCGAGTGGCCTTCGATAATGCCTGCTCCGAGGAGCTTCCAGCGAAAGCCTCGGAAACATGGTGGTGCCTGTCGTAGGCGCAGTGGCGGTACCGAGTGCAACTCTGACTCGATGGATAAGTCCGGGGATGAAGGCAAGATGGCTGTTGCCCATCGGCGGAGTTTTTCGTCCGAATGAGGGCCGGGTTGGTCCTGAGGGATTGGTATCCGTAATACGAATTCCGCTGGACCCGTACGCCGGATGTGTAGTTGTTCGAGGGTGCAGTCCTCGATCCTGTTATAAGTAGTTCTGGCCAGCATGTTGCCGGTCCCGAATCCATGGGTTCGCACTCCAGTTAAAAGTGGCCTAGAATCGCTGAATTTCTTCCGGCATATCATCATACCCCAGCTGGCGTTTGGGGAAAGGATCAATGAACGACAGTACCAATTCATCTCCCTCTCACCAGCTGGTGACTCGGTCGAGTAAAGCCGTCAGTGGGCGTGACTCCACGCGGTCACCTGGTCCTGTTAATCTGTTGTTGGGGCGAGCCGTTCTCCCAGCTCTTGCTTCAGCTCATGACCTGGCGAACTTTTTCGGTTAGACGATGCCCGCAGTTTAGCCTGAGCCGGAGTCACTATTGTTGCGTCCTGTCCTTGATTGCTCCGGAAAGTCCACATCCGCCATGCAGTATAGTATTTATCCGGCTTCTGAGTAAGCCAAGCAAACGCGTGCTTTGTGCGTTTTGTTTTGACTGCTACTGAAACAGCCGCTAGTCCGATGCCTCCCGCTTGTTTTGGCGTCACAAGCAGTCCAGGATTTACTTTGTGGCGACTGCTTTCTGTCGTCGTCGCGTGCGCCCACAGGAATTGCTTGTATGAATTGTGCCTTTTCCGCCCAACGAGGTAATTCAAAAACTATCGCGGTGAATAATAATGAGAGAAGCACGATGGAGCTGAGGATTAACACCCAATTATCCACGCTCATTGCTACTCATGTCGCTGTGAGAAGCCGCCTTTGAATCTTTCGGATCCGCTGGGCCCAGTTCTTGTTCACTAACTCCCCAGTTCCAATCTTATAGCCCAAGTATCTAGTTGTTTCGCCCGTGGTGACGACAGCAATGCCCTCGTACCGCTCGAGCTTGACATACCGATTTAGAAATATCAGCTGACTCCTTGCAGGTTGAACATGTAGGCCAGAAAGAGCACCAAATGCTGACAACATGTAATGCGTGGGGTATTTGCTCCGCTGTCTCGAGAAATAGGGTGGTGTCATCCAAAATGCTGAGTAGAGGTGGGTCTGCCCGGGCTGGCCGGGAGCTTGTAGTCCTTGAAGATTGGGGTCCTCCTGCATAAGTGCTAGACCTAAAACCTCAAGGGCTAGCAAAAACAGAAGAGATGCTAACGGGCACCCTTGTCAAATCCCTGACCGAACCGGTAGAGGTGTGGAATGACAACTATTTACGACGACGAAGCTAGCTGTCGTGCCGGTGTGAATACGTTGGACCAGGTCGATGAATCGCTCGTCAAAGCCGAACTGAAGTAGAGTCACGTACAGAAAGTCACGGTCCACGGTATCGTAAGCCTTCTTGAAATCCAGCAGCAGAATACAACGACTGTGTGCTGCCGGCATCTCCCTTTGCTCCATTGCAGTCGACAGGTGAACCATCATCATCATAACTGGTTTGGACATTTTGCGCTCATGAACAAAGCCCTGTTGGGAGTCGCCAATAGCCCGAGGTAATGAATATTGTAATCACGTTGCCAGCACCTTGGCAAACACCTTGCAACTCGTTTGTAGTAAAGAGATCGGTCGATAATCCATCGCATCGTCCGAGTCACCTTTTTTCCGCAGCGGAATTATAAGCGCTTCTAGAAATGAGGGGGGCAAATCCGCCCCATTGAGGATTTGATTGCTGATGCTGACCAGAGCTGGTACCAGCAGCGCTGATGTATCTCTATAAAAATTGTTGTTTAAACCATCTTGGCCTGCCGCTTTGTGCCTACTCAATCCTTGAATGGCTGAAAGCACCTCATTTTCTGTAATCGGACGTAATAGTCGTTCATTGTCGTTATCAGTCAATTGCTGCTCCTTCGGGATCGTCACAAAATTCTTCAGAGCTGCAGGTAGAACTTCCAAAGCTGTGGTACGGTGGCTGGAGCTGAGCACTGGTGTCCATTCAGATGCAAACTTATCCTCAATGGACATGTGTCGCCCAAAGGCCTCCCCATGTCGCGCTCGCACCGATGTTACCAGCTGGTTGCGTTCCCAATTGGCGACACGCTTGTAAGACCACCTTAAACGCTCCGCCGAACGCTCCAAATGTTCGCCCATTCGAAGTAGGTGCTCCTCTCGCATTTCTTCCATGTTAGCAGAAATCCATTGGCGACGCATAAGGAATTGTCTTCTGTTGCGCTGCCGAATTTTGCTGATGAATCGCTTACGCCTCTGTTTTTCTCGTCGAGTAACAGCACGTATGCAGTTGATGCACTCATTAATATCAGCATCCCATGTCTGCACTGACGGAGTGTGTCCAACCCCCATACTGTCCATTTCGCGCAACAAATCCACAAGACGCGGTCCGGTTGATGAGTTTTTATGGGATACGTTGGTTGGGGTCGCTTAGATGGTTTCAGAGCTGACTGCGCGTCTCGCAAATGTAGCTCCACTTGCTGATGGTCCGAGTATTGGGGAGGTGGCGTCGAGGATACCCAGATGACCTGTGGCGCCCAGTCATGGGGCACGTAAAATCGGTCGATCCTGCTCGCCCTTTCGTTGTTCCAATAAGTAAAATGATCCGTCGTATCCGCAGACTCATCGTCCTCTGCATGATCACTTGAGAGCCGAGCATCACTGAGCCCCGTCGCCTTCAGCAATCGTTCCAATGCTGGACTTTCCGGTCTGCTGGCGGAGCGTTGCCCCAGTCTATCTAATTGGGGGCTTTGGACGCTATTAAAATCTCCAAGTAGAACAGTAGTGCCAACTGACATATTCCGTTCCAGTAAGTCCGTAAAAAAATCTTCGCGCTCAGCCCTAATGTTAGGTGAGTATACATTTAGGATGGTCATGTCATGTATTGTCACTCTGATGGCTCGCGGATTCCATCGGTGTTCATTCCACTCAGCGGCATCGGATGCAGCCTGGGGCGTGAGTAAAATAGCGACACTCGCAGCCTTGGATGCGCCTACGCTCCAGAAAGACATTGGGGCCTGAGTGACGTCTAAATGTTTGCCCCATAGACGTTTCCACTCCATTTGTAAGTCAGAAGCTTCCGCCGCGGTCGTGACGTGGGTTTCTTGAATGCACCACGCGAGAGGACGTCGGTTGATCGGAGTTTTCCGCCAAGCTTCCATCCAGAGTTTTCGTATGTCTATTTTAAATCCGAGAACATTTTAGGTTATGAGCCGACGATCCGCTAATGGATGAGATGGGTGCCCTGAAGAGCTTGCATTGTTTAGTATTGCGTGGCGTCCGTAGGCATCCGCACTAGCGATCGCAGACTTAAGGTAGGTAGTATTCATCGGTATCCGTAGAGAGCCCTTAGTACTGAACGAGACTAGTTTCCGCCGTGTGGGCCAGTCCCGAGCAGAAAAATCGCTCGATTGCAGCCTACTTAGCCGATTTCGTCGAGCTGTAATACGCCTCCTTATAACGTCTTCATTCGTGATGATAAGTTTAAGATGGGACCGAAGTTTGTCAGACACCCGTTTAGCCATCGGTGTGCCTTTGACGAGCGCCGCAATTTCGGTGTCGTACAGTAGTGCACACAACAGGTGCTGACTGAGCCGGGTTCTACGCTGGGGATCGCAAAATTTGAGTACATCGTCCCCCGCGTAGTTATGTGCGCGGAGTAATTTCCAGTCATCAGCGTTGTCAACTAGCGGCGCCAGCTTGGCATGATGACTGGGGTATTGCGTGTTAGCGATCCATCGATCAATCCATGCTTGCTTAGGACGATTCATGGGCTGCTCCCGATACTTCTTGAGCCCATCCGCCAAACATGAAATTCGACTGTCGGTCATCCAGTGCTCAATGACGGATACGTCCAACATCTGCAATAGCTCCCCTGGAAAGACGAAACGCTTGACATGCCACAGTAAAAGGTCCGATGCATGCCGGGCTACCCTCTGCCACTCTATCGTAGAGCTTCGAGCTGTGGGGAAAGGGATGTGGTCGGGATGTGACCACTCCTGAGCTAGTGTCTCCCACGTAGCTGCCCAATCATCCCTATCAATGCGCTCATAGGCGGCTTCATTGGTGAACTGCAACGTAATGGTGTCGTGTCGTCCTTTTTTTAAATGGCCTCATTGTGCTTGTTCCGCACCACATTCCCGGTAACTATCCGTTCGTCTAGGGAGGCTAAATAGCCTCTTTTTCGTGCAACATCTTAAGTTTCTCGTACCCCCGCCGGGGGCGTGGTGGGGAGTGCAGGTAAGGCTTCGTGCCCGCCCATTGAACTGAATTATTGACCATCTGTAGGTTGGTGCTGTACCAGAGCTCGACACTCCACCACTGAGTTGCGGCTTTTTTTTGACATTTGGACCGTTGTCATTTGTCAGTAAACCTGCAATTTCTCGGGCCGGAGGGCAAAAGTGGCAAGGGTAGGACCAATTTGGCCCGCCGCTTGAAGCTGGCATTGCCAAAGACTCAAACTTTCTTGTGTAATCTTCATGCGCTGGGTTAGAGCGAGTTCGGCCTCCTCGCCTTCCTCTCCTCTTAATACCGCTGCAAACTGTTGTTGAGCCGGCAGGTCCATTGTCATCGCTGCCGTTACTACCAATTTAATTAGGTCCCGAGACCTCTTTGGCTCGTCAATCATAAAGAGCACGTGGAGATCGTGTTGTAAATCGGGATGCACCGAACATCCCTGTAACGCTGCCTAAACCTCGTCTGTGGTACCATTCCAAGAATCTGGGTCCCATGGTCCTTTCATCGGAGCATCCACCGGTGCCGTCCTCAGCGCTAGTTGCTGCATACTCGCGTTTGCGTGCGTTACCGCCGGTGCATTAGGAAGGTTCTCAGCCAAAACCGGAGACTTACATTCCACTTCCTCCTCGAAGTCCGGGAGCTGACTGGTGCGACCAGTATGGAGAAGCGCCGAGTAATGACGCCCCCAGAAATGCAGCAGAAGAGGTGGTTGTCCGGGATTCTCGATCTTGTCTGCCACGACTTCGTCAATTAAATCCATCATTGACAGTGTATATTCCGCAGCTGTCTCTATAACTCGTCGATTGCGTGTGATCGTGGTTGGAGTAAATTTTTTGCACCGCCACCCCTGTTTCGGGCCATCTGATTGCTGCAGAATATAGATGTGCCGCTGCAAAAAATTAGCTGCCATGCCGACCGTGTCACTTCCCCCCCAAGTGTCATCACTCACTTCCACTGTTCTGTTGGAAGAGCTGTTAGCGAAATCCTTGAGGAACCAACGCATTTGTGTGGTCGACTCTTGTCGGGTCATAGAGGACCATCCTCGCTTCACATTTGCAAGCGCCTGCACTCGATGGTCATGGGCGAGTTGACCTTCAAGATCTAATAGCCCTGAATATTTGATGCCTCGTTTGAGGCTGGCAGTTAGCAGCTCTAGTGTGTTGCCTGGTCCGTCCAAAGTTGCTTCTGTTGCCGTCTGCACTATTGCCATAGCTATGCAATTTCCAGTCGCTGGCGTGGCGACCGAACGGACTCCCAACTGAAACTCTACCTCTGCCAATTTTTCTGGTGAAGTTGTCGAGTCACGAAACTGCCGATGGAAGTTTCGTGACCTTCGCCCCGGTGACTAACTTTTGAAAAGCCTTTCTCTCTTTCTTTTTATGCGTTAGGATAACGGGTCCCGTTGCAGTCGGTGCTGGACCGCGCAATGTCTCAACCGATTTGCGGTGCTCTTCGTCGGATGTAAGAGGCGACCTATCGGTGAGGCCATGTCCTTCCTTAGATTCCTTCGTCAAATCGACCACAGTTGATTTCAAAGGCTTTGCCGCGCTATTGCGCTTAGTTTCAAATTTTTCCTCCAATTCAACGTCGTCCTCCATGAGCACCTGGTATACCCCGGACGTTGATGTTGAGGCAGCATTTGCAACCATTTTTTTCTCCCACTGTGAACGCCCTCCTTTGTCTGACTTCGTGAGCCACGGTTGCTGCGCTGGGAGGGCTGGTTCCACTTGCATGTGGGCATACTTTGCTCCTTGTTCTGCCTGAGGAGCGCTGCTGGTCCCATGAACCCCTGTTAAAGAAGGCCCTGGAGGAGTCTCAGTGACGTCGACGGACCGAGACGGTGTTACTGCTGCTTGGGCCGCCCCTTCCGCTTCCTTTTGAAGCTTCAGTCGTTGGGCCGCCATAGCCTTGATTTCCGCGAGACTGGAAAAAGGTTTGGCTAAGTCTGCGAGGTCCAGAACATCCGCTTCAGTCACCACGATACCTGCAACTGATCGTCGGTGAACCCACATCGGGCTAGGGTGTGACCCAGGTTTCCGCACTGCAGGCATTGTATGCGGTGGCCAACGTTTGGGTGTTTGACGATTATGACTCTCCAAATTGTAGACGTCCGAGAATCCGGAGTATGAGTATCCAGATCTTCCATGTCAAACTCCGTTGGAATCTTTGCCTTTAAAAAGGCCGCAATTCGCCCGATATCATTAAATCGGGTAAGGTTGTGCAGCTGCACCGTGTACTCCACCCGCGCCCGGTAGCTGTCCCATTAGACCTTTCTGCCGAAGCCAAACCGGCCCCTTCTCTGGTCTGTGGGTATTGAGAAGCTGGTACACGCCTCCGTAATACGGTACTCGCACCTCTTTGTGCTGTTCCGCCGTCTCCCTGGTAAAGAAGTAGAAATGAATAGATCTGGTAACTTGGTCATAGCTAATCGTCTTCGTTTGACTTAACATGCGATGTAGTGTTTGAAGATTGATTCGTGCAAGTTCCACCGACTCCAATATTTCCTCCGTAATTGCTTTTGTAGTCTGCCTGCTCGCTTTGACCACGTGGGATCTATCCAACCGTAAAATTAGTTCGCCTTCCACTTGAGCCTGGATTGTGCTATACAGACGTAGCCTTTCCTCACTCTTTAGAACATGTTTGATGAAAGCAGGCATGCGACGACATGCCACCGTGCCTTCAACTAACCCAACAATTATCACCCATTCATCATCAGTACGTTCCCGTACTTGATGATGTCCTGCCGGGGCTGCGGGCGCTGCACACATCGCTTTGAAACGTTCAATTTCTGCGCTTGTGAACCTCGCGGGATTAAACATAAAATCATCAAAAGTCTGAGGACTGGCGCGCACCGGTTGCCGACGTGGTGATGATGCTCCATGTTGGACTACCTGAGTCCACTGGTTCAGAACGGGGGCATGAGCCCATTTATGCTTGCTGGCTAGACGTCGAATAATCTCCTTAAACGCCTACTTTGTCGTCAACAATTCATGCGTGATGGACTTTGCCAAGATTTTCCACTCCGCAAAGCTTCCTTTGCCCTTAACAAAGACTTGTTCGAACAGGCCCAACAGGCTAGCCGTCTCCGCTACGCTCAAGGTAGGAAAGCGTTTCCTTTCGGTAGGCAGTGCTTCCGATTTACACGGAACTGTCTTGTATACGTCAGCAAACAACTGTCGCACTGTCGTGCACCATGCGTCGACCTGTCCAACATTGGGCGAGTCGATCATGTCTTCCACTAGAGCCGTAAACATTTCCGCCGACGTTGCGCGTAGCGGAATTGGCGCCTGCGCGCCTGGTGATTTGCCGGTTTGTGCTGCCTGGGTTGAGGCAACAGCTCCACCAGCTCTGTTATTTGAAACCTCGGCCCTCCTTGTAGTCGATGAAGCCTCCCTTGCATCGGGTGGACCCTACACTGATACTGCTTTTTCCTGTTGAGCGTGTCTGCTGCTCGGCTCTATCGGCTGATGAGGCGTGGTAGATTCCCTGTCAGCTTGGCACTCAACCGCCGATTCCGAAGGTACGTTCTGGCCGGAGAAGATGGATCCGCCAGGTTCCACGGCACCATTGGTGCCGCTGCCATTCCGAAGAGCGACTGTCGTCAGAATTGCGCCTTGGTTTGGGCTGTCGTCCACCATGTCGTCTACGGTGCCCTATCCGTTGGCTGGGCCGTTCCCTGTCGTCGTTGTCGACCCGGCCTTATCAGCCCCCCCTCCCGGAGGAGGTAGGTGTGG
Source organism: Peronospora destructor (assembly GCA_011800735.1). Taxonomy (NCBI): domain Eukaryota; phylum Oomycota; class Peronosporomycetes; order Peronosporales; family Peronosporaceae; genus Peronospora; species Peronospora destructor. The sequence continues at coordinate 100,605 of WBRY01000042.1, read as the reverse complement.
CGGCCTCATTACGCTCGCTGTCGGTGATTTGTAAGCCAGTGAAGACCGTTCCGTTTATACTCCACCGTGACCAGATATGATCACTGCGCCGCAGATTGGGGAGTGATGAGGTCACGATGTCGGAAGCTTTGACTGTGACGACTGACTATCCGTCTGCCCTTGTCAAAGCGTATTCGTTTATGGCGATAGTAGGCGGGGAACAGGTACGGCTTCTCAGAACCCTGATCTGGCTATGACAGAACAAACGGCGCATTTGTATTGCGTCAGAGTAACACGTACAACAAAAATGTCACTTCCGTCCGACGCATCCTTGCAGTTTCTAATAGTCTAAGATACTTCCGAGTCAAGAGAACACTGTCTCGTGTTTTTGTATGGCTGTCAGTATATCACTTACACGTCGTGACCAAGACTGTATTTGTCGCAGACACTTGCGTAACTGTTTCGGATAATGGATGATTATGATGGACAAGCATTATCGTCCCGCAAACGTCGGACGCAACGTTCGTGTTGCATTCGACTAGTTTTGCATCACCACTTTCTGTACAGTTTGACACTTGATGGATACAACTGGCTGCTAAGTTGGACATCCTCTTCTGACGTAACCTTGGTCCTTAGTCCTTTCTTCAACTTGGAATGACTCTGATCTATCCTATGTTGATCCGGAAAAAAGAGTCAAGCAAATAACAACTGGATTGAATCAAACGTTTGAAACGGTACATGTCTTTACAGTGGATGACAAATTCCTGCGCCTAATCAGATTATCAACCAATCCGAGTCTTTCGATCGCATATTAATCGCCTGGAATCAATCATCTTTTCCAGTCCAGTCACGGTCTCCCAGCGGCTCCTCGCGCTCTCTCCGACCTAATGGACAAAGCGCAACATCATCTGCAGTATCTTGAGATCTCGCAACCAACTCTCGTCCCCCGTCGCCTCTCACAGCGCTCAAACAGATCCAAAACCCGATCTCAACCTTCTCCAGCTACAGGTCGCACACCTTCAGACGCAATTACTGGCCGCTGTGACGCGTCGTGAGGACGAAGGCGTGGCATTTCGACAAGCAGCACAGTATGCAACAGCTAAAGGCTCAGCTAATGGGGTTCTACACGCGCTATTCGATCAAGCGAGCGCTGGCAAGACAGCGGTCCTAACGACTTTTGTTGAGACGGGATCGATACCGACACGAGATGGATTAAGGCACTGGAAACTTGATCTTTGCACTATTCGCAATGAAATGGGGGTGACGTTGCTTCATGTGGCAGTGGGGGTGTCTACCGCAAAGCAGAATGTGAAGGTTAAGCTGATCCACTTGCTGGTGGACAGGGTGGGTTTTGATCCGAACGTTCGAAATGTGGTAAGAGAGCGTTTAGTGGTAGAGTGGAGTGGGAAATTTCTTTTACTGATTGATATGGTGGAGAAGTTTGGACAAACGCCGTTACATGTTGCAACGATGGGAGGATACTCGGAGGTTTGAAGAATATTTGTGGGACAAGATTGACCGTGAGACTCAGGTGTGTTGAATGATGATGAACAGGTAGTCCAAGCGTTATTGGATCGAGGTGGAAACCCCATAGCTCAAGACAGATCGGGTCTTACGCCGTTGTCGCTCGTTCGGACGCTGTCAAGACCTCCGGAGGAGGTTGTTCAGATATTGGTAGATGCCGAAAGTGCAACAATGCGGAGTATGGCGTGAAATCTTTTGGTGCTTGGGTAGCTATGTTTGATGCGCACTCTAGCTGACAGCTGCTGCTGTTGCTTTGGTTGCTTTTCGTTGTATCAGGTATTAGCTCCAGATCGGAATCGATCCAGCTGTCTGTGAGTATTTTTGCTGCAATTGAGCGAGTTGTTGAAGTGTAACTAACGTCTACGGTATGGACGGTTGTTAATGGTAGAAAGCACTTGCGTCAGCTCTGTTTCTTAGAGGGTTGTCTCGCTTCACTTTGCCACGCCACTCAAGTGCATTTTCTCAGCAGACTGTGGCACTCGTAAATACACTGCTAGAAGGTAGTAGTTCACAACTGGGTGATTGGGTTTCCAGTGCTGTATAACAGCTTGGTATTGATGTATTGCAGGTAGACCGGAAGGCAACGTGGCTTTTGATGAACTTCTCCGAGAGCGCGTCCCAATGCTTTTCGATGTCGCGCCTACTTGTCAAGTTGTTCGTCTGGACACAATTTTTGCAAACAGTCTTTACTCGGATGCAGACTTTATTGATAAGTTGAAACTCGAGGCAGATAGTTATGAGCTGTCACTCGTGTTGCCAACCTTACCTTCTTCCACGCTTGCTGGTCCGACGTGGATGGGTGTGCTGCTGAGGCTAGTCCTGCGTTTTAAAGTGGAGATGGCGGAACCTGCCTCAACCGATTTTCAGGTGACCAACGCTTCGGTAGACCCAACAGTTTCATGCGTGCCAAATGACGAAGCCGTGGTAATGAAGGCAGCTAATGACAAAGAAATGATAGCCCCGCCGCTACGCAAATTGTCGATGTCGTCTTCGTCCACGTCACGCTCGGTGGATGCTCACTCCGCATTGTACTACGCTGATCAGGCTACATGTATTGCTAAGACCCGTGAAATTTGGTGCTACGCAGTGCTGTTCAAGGCCTCAACGTACTCTTTTCCAGGAACACTTTCGGTAACACCCGAAAGTGACGTTGCAATCTCATCAGAGGATGTGTCCAAGTATTTTCCGCTGGAAGACCATCTTTTGATCGGCTCGACAGAGTATTTTGCCACCGAATACGACCCGCAGACCCGTGAAATTCGGCTGGGTGAGTCAACATGACGCAGGGCTATGGTTTTATTCTGCTGAGGCACCGTGACTCATGATTTGGGACAATTTGACGCATAGATCGTAACTACGATGGAAAAGTACTGCCACCGTGAAGGCATATCTCACAGGAGCGTGTTCATCTCAGTTACCTCCCTATATTGCACTTAAAAGGATACGGGAGCGCCAGCCAGGTAATAAGTACGAAGACCAAATGAGTAGCGAGCAGGTTTGTGTTCATGCCGTCGTCATTCGAAGCTCTGTACATGGCCTCCTTGGATTTCATGCTGTCTGTTGATCGTCTTGTGCGCAGGAGCTTTTTCAAGACTACCAGTTTTTGGATCCAGAAAATGAGTACGAGGTAGCAATCAAACTTGGGCCCATATCAAGCGGCAAGGACACACAGCACTTTGTTGCTGAGTGGAAGCGGGCTGCTAAACAGCTTTACGATGCTCGAGAGTACGTTTGACCCATCACGTACTTCTACAACTGCATTTCACCTTGCACACTGACGAAATGTGGCTGTGTGGGGATTGTGTAGATGCAAGTCTGATTTGGCGTTCTGTAAACATTATTGTCCACAGCGTTATGGCCATTCCTTGGTACGTGTGTTGACTGTGTGCACCTTACTTAGCAGTTGCTCACATTTGTATCGTTACCCGAAGTGCTTGGGAACTGTAGCTGTAATTGGACAAGGTCTGGCCAAACGCCGTCTCGGACGCCCAACATTTTCCAAGCCTTTAAAACCTCGTGCCTCCCTTCAGCGCCTTCAGAATCGTTTTAAACAGACGGAAGAGTGGCCAGGGTCAGTGACAAATGTTACACCAATGGTGTTGACAAGTCCACCGTAAAAGGGCTAAACTTAGCTGCTATTGTAGCAACACCGCTACCACTGTTGTTGCCTTGAGTAACGAGACACGCACACTCGTCTTCTCGTGATGTTAAAATCCACTTTGAATACACACATGAGGCTGAAAATACACGCAAATGAATTTGCACTTCCTGCTCAAAACGAAACAAACTAACAACCGATGTCACACCTTTCAAAACATTTGCACAGGCATACTCGTATCCATTTATGAAGATAGCAAAATGTCCATGTCGATAGATCCCACCGTCATTATTCTACTTACGACGCTGTCGGTCGAATCCCACGAATCCGCAATGACAATTGAATGTCCTTCACTTGCAACGTCACGCGCTTGCCATGAATTGCACACAAGTCCCTACAAGAAAAAAAGCAATTCACCACCATTCAATCAGTAACTACCTCGTTCTCTTTTACTGTATAAAGTCTCATTATCCACGTACGCATCTTCAAATACACGGACAAGGTACGTCTCGGCCGCTTTTTGCAATGCCAATAGTGCTTCAGCTTGCCAGCGATACCCTACCCTGTAAATTCTGTATATCAACATAATTGTGACAAGTGTTTGATCTGAAATCTCACTCTGTTTTCTGGAGTGCGTAGAACGCCGCTTGCAACTTTACATCGGGCGCCTCAACGACAACGAGGTCCAGCATTCTTTCCTTTACGACAACAATATGATTTAGCCGGCAGACGAAGACAAGCTAGTGACTGTCGTTGCGTACTTAGCTCCTTGCAGCATGCTCGTATAATGAGGCGTAGGATAGCATCTTTGCTGACGATCAGTGGACGTGACCGACAAATTCGCTAGCTCAGGGCGCTGTCGATACCCGAATAAACCACTTTCTAAAAGTGAAGACACGACTTGGCTGCAAAATTGATGCACCTCATGAAGAAATTTGGAAACTGCCAAAACAAATTGGGTGTAAGTACATGTTGCTCAATCATACTCGTGTCCTGAGGAGCTTATGCCCACTGTTTGGTACTCGTACGTGCTATCTCAGCTCGACAGGGTCGCCCAACTCCTCTTTAAGACGTTGGAGATGATAGCTTCTGGCGTCTGGGGCGTTTTTACAATAGTAGCTCGAGATGAAAGACTCGATCTACACGTAGAATACCACAAATGATTATCATAGTTTCTCAATGTCCACTCAGCGGATTAGCACAAAGTGCACCTTCGATCGGAAAAAGAGCAGAGAGGAGCTTGTGAGGTGGACGCGGCAAACTTGGTGGAGATTTGTACTGACACAATAAAAGACATCGCGTTGGATTAAATGTCACCCGAAAAGCATGACAAGTGTGCTCACCACTAAGGTTTGTCGGAATGAGCCTTGTAAACGACAAAGTCTTCTAGAAGATCAGCGATTGGTAAGACTTGTTCTTGATGTACACGTAGAATATCTAAAAAAGAATAAAGCACAATCTGCTAAGATATACGATGTAGTGGAACGTTCTAACGAATGATAAACTTACCTGGTTCTGTTTATCCAGCAATGAGTCTTCAATGTACTCGATATAAGCAGAGCTTGCAAAGCGCTTGATCAAAGGAGCCTCATTCCTAGAGCAGGCGAAAAAAATAATGAGCCAAACTCCACTTTTGCACAAAAAATTCACGCTGTGTACCTGAATCTCAACAGGCGACGCTTGAAAAGAGCATTACACTCATCCAAATGTCACTCTTCCAGCACTTCAATAGCAATCAACAATCGACTCGCCGGATCAGGCAGGGGTTCCTTGAATATACGATAGCATACATCAGCAATCTGCAAGATTGCTGATAGGTTTTCGTTAGTCCACTATGACCATAACGTTGTTACTTCAGATGCTTTGAATCCACAAACCTGCTCGACTGCATAGTGAATTGTAGCATTATAATCTCCAAACTCAAATGCTTCTGGATTGTCAGGCCGTATTAGCTCTAAACAAGGAACACTTGGCTCTCCTTTTTTCAATTGCGTCAAATAAATAACATTATTCCGGTGGCGATGAAGAAACTCATTTACTTCCGACTTCACTGGTGCACGACGGCGACGGTCTCGTCGATGTCGGGTGCGCCTAAGTGGTGCAACTGTCCACAGACCTCTTGGCCATGGAAACTTCTATCACATCACAACAACAAGAACAAAAAGCTCGTCGTCGCTAGAAAAAATTAATAGTCTTGCAATTCACGGGCTCGTCACCTTGGACCGTAGCACTAGGACGAGACAATGTCCCACTGTAAACCACAGTAAGGGCAATAATGCGTGCCCCGTTCTCCATACTCTGAACGTTTGTCTGCAGCAAAGTGGTGGCTCCAGAGCAGCACCATCTTTATGGCTACAATGAGCGTAGTCAGACTCTTGTGTTCGTATGAAATTGTCCCAGCTTGACGATTGGCATAATACGTCACGAATTAAGCGTAAACATGAAGTGTTAGCGACTCAAAAACGAAGAAATAGTCCGACTTATTAGCCCTATCATATATATCGGTATACCGATTCCAGAAAAAACAACAGTACCTCTTCATACATATTCAAAGTAAGTCTCCACCGTATTCCACACACTATGGACTCGCTGCATTCAAGTCTACATCACCCGACGCAACGCGCCTGGAGCGAGCCACACATCCATCCTTCTCAGCTCATGTATCCACTATTCGTGACATTGCGTACTATCGATAAACCAATTTGCGGCTTGGAACCAGAGTTGCAGTGGGGTCAAGGCATTGACGGCAGTTTCGCGTCCCTCGTAGCGCATCTTCGTTTACTCATAACCAAGGGCTTGACAAGTGTCATGCTGTTTGGTATTGTCGAGAACAAGGACGGCAGTGGATCTATGGCTGAAGATGAGGCCACGCCCGTTATTAAGTGCACTGCAGCACTGCGTAAGGCGCTACCGGAGCTGCTCGTGGCCTGCGACTTGTGTATGTGTGAGTACACGGACCACGGACACTGTGGCATCCTGCGTGACGTAGACGGGGAGCAGGTACTGGATAATGCACGGACGCTCGAGCGTCTGACAACTATTGCACTAGCATACGCCAAAGCTGGCGCTCACATGGTGTGTCCATCCGACATGATGGACAACCGTATTGGTGCCATCCGTCAACTTTGCAACGAGAACGGCTTTGAGCATGTGTCTATTATGGCGTACACGTCAAAGAAAGCCTCGGTCATGTATGCACCATTCCGTAATGCCGTCGAGTCGACGTTCCAGGGTGACCGTAAACGCTACCAGCACCCAGTGGGCAGCACAAGCCACGCTGCGTTGGCGTTTGAACGTGATGTGAAGCAAGGTGCAGACAGTGTGATTGTCAAGCCGTCACTCTTTTACTCGGACATTGTAGCCAGCTTTGCTGCCAAGAAGACGGTGCCGGTGGTCTGCTATGTCGTCTCAGGTGAGTACAAGATGGTCAAGAACTACGGCGACTCGACTGATTCGCTTGAAAGCGTCGTGCGTGAAGCTCATGTCGGTCTGCTACGTGCTGGCGCAAGTGTGCTTATCACGTACTTCACTCCATACATTCTGGATCACTGTGCCACTTGGTAAAGCTGTTAGCAAAGCAGCAATATGGTCTGTAGCTGTAGCCATGTGCATTGATCATCCAAGTGCATTATTTGTGGATGGCTACATTATTGCCCAATATCTGCGACGTGTGTCAACTTGTATAAACAAATGTAATATTTCATCCAATCACAGAAGAGCAAGTGAATTGTATGGCACTCGAAGGTATCGACATCATGGAGACGCAGCAATTAACGGACAAGATCGTAGCTACGGGCTACGCGATCCGTGAGCTGAAAGGAGCTAACGATAAGAAGAATGTCGACAAAATCACCGTCCAAGTGCAGGAGTTACTTGCGCTCAAGATGCAGTACAAGATGTTGACAGGTGTCGACTATACGCCGCTTTCCCAGTCTAAAAAAGTCAAGACAACTGCTGCTCCTGCATTGAACGACAAGGCCGATACGATGTCCAAGAATCAGCTGAAAAAGGAGAAAAACAAGAAGCGAAAAAGGCAGCCGGAGGCTCTGTCAAAACTGATAAACAGAAACAGAAGAAGGCTAAACCTTCCGAGAGCGCTAAGCCAGTTGAAAGTGCAGCTGTGCCGTCAAATGCCGACTGCGACAGACTGAGTTCCAATATCAAGTGTTGAGCTCTGGTGTAGCTAGTGATGCCCAGGTGGTGACACCGTGGGAAGTGGAAGCCGAAGATGGTGTGGACTATGACAAATTGGTGGAGCAGTTTGGTAGCACCAAGATCCCTCCTGAGATGGTGGAGAGGATAGAGAAATTAACAGGCCATAAGGCTCATCGTTATTTGCGTCGTGGCTACTTTTTTTCCCATCGTGGCTTGGACATGATCCTTGACGCATATGAGAAGGGCGAAAAGTTTTTCTTGTACGCTGGTCGTGGCCCTTCCTCGGGCAGTCTGCATATGGGACACCTCATTCCGTTCACGTTTACGGCCTGGCTGCAGAAAGTTTTTGATGTACCTCTCGTGATTCAACTCACCAACGACGAGAAATTTTTATTCAAGGATCAGACGCTCGAAGAGAGCGAGATTATGGCTTGGGAGAACGCCAAGGATATCATTGTATGCGGGTTTGGCGTCAAGAAAGCCTTCATTTTCGCCAACACCGACTACATTAAAGCGATGTACTCGCAGATTCTCAAGGTGCAGAAGTGTGTCATGTACAACCAGGTCCGGGGCATCTTTGGCTTTATTGGATCAGACAACATCGGCAAGTCGGCATTCCCTGCTATTCAGGATGTGCCGTCTTTTTCGGAGACATTCCCTGTGGTGCTTGGTGGACGTAAGTCTCCATCAACATAGGTTGTTATTGGGACTCCAGCTGCCAGATTTTGATACAATTCAAGCCACGATTGAATCACCTACCAAGAACGCATCCGTTAGCCGCTGACTTTATAAGAAGCGTACAAGCGATGGCTAGCTCACCTCGTGCATGCGAGAGCAGTTGCAAATGCTTCGTCCAGGTTTAATCGGATCCGCGACGTACGGAATGACAACGGAGCATTGCATAGGGATCGCTTTATCGGGTGAAAGCAGGAAAAATTCTCTACAGGCAGCAATTGATAAACCACACTTTATCGTTAGATGTAAGCATATTCCGATCACTCGACGCTGCGTTTAACGAACCCTTCGTTGTCGATGGAAATGCCAAACCGGCGATAATCGAACGTGATGTACGTTTCCAGGAAAAGCAACAGGAGGCTGCCAATACCAGTGCGCCACGTAACACGTCCACCACGGGAAAATGTGTAGCACCACTTCGGATGTACCATGGCGGCGTCACTGAGGCTTGCATTGTAGGCAAACTCTTCTGGTAATTCACACACCGGTGCATTTTCCGAGTAGCTCCTTGTTCGATTTCCATTCCGAACCTTGCGAATACTGGAGCCTGTGAATGACTTGTGGTGGGTATCGCCACATGCCAATAGAAAAGCAGTGTATAGCAAGTGGATACGGACAAAGACATCATCGTATACAAGACACTAACAACACGTACCTGCAAGAAGCGAATCACCAAAATCACCAAGACGTACGAAGAAATGCCTCCAGTAAAGGTACGGTTCAGTTCTGCAATCGAGAACAGTTACAAGACACAGTCAGTGTTTGCAAGCAACACACTGGAGTTAAGCACGTACGATTGCTGACAAGATGGCTTTTTAAAATTAAAACAAGAGGACGCAACGCTGGCATCTCTGTTTGGAGCGAATAAATAAGGTCACGCGCACCCAAACCAGTGTGACCAACAGAATGACTGCAGGTAAGGTCCAGTAGCACATCTGGCTGTGTCGGGTCGAGTGAATTTATCATCGTGAGAACGGGAATTTCTGCATCATCAAGTAGCTTGAGTTGCTTCGTCCACGGCTGCCGCTCCACTTCGGCCGACAAAGCCTTCAAGATTGCCAAAGGCCGTTCTCCTATCAACGACTTCGACACCAACACGCAATCGATGTCGCTCGACGGCAACGCTAGATGCGTGTAGCTTGACCCGTATACATTTATCACAGCATCAGGCCACAAGGAGTGCACCAGTTCCTGTAATGAATCAATGGCCTGTTGTTGATGCATTTCCACTGATGCCAGCTTTGTGTCAATGTAATCAACGAAAGCTTCCACTTGGCTGCTAAGATGACTAGCGTTGACATATAAAATCATTAGAATCGCACAGTAAAGCAAAGCCACAAGGTTGTCATACCTGAAAAAATGCTCCTCCGAAAGGTATCGGGCGTAGGAAGGACTCATTGGATGCATCATTTGTGCTGCTCTGGTAGGATGCAAATGAACTTCCTGTTCTTTGCGTCGAGGCTGCTGCTGAGCACATGTGTGTACGAGGTCGGCACCCCTGACTTCTCGGAATAGATAGTTCGGATTGCGACAAAACTCCGTTGAATTGCCATCAACGGAGTTGTTTGGCACCCCATATTTTCGCCAGCGCAGATTCTTTTTGCGTCGTTGATGCTGCCGTGTCGTGTCAACAGACTTTGTTTCATGCGTCGCAATCTCTTCATTAGACGGACAGCTCTCGTCACCATATTCGTCTTTGTCATTGCTTTTATGTGATGTTGCGTCGTAGCGCTTACGCTCAGATTGCTTTACCTTGCTTTGTTTGAGGACAGCTTCCTTACAAAGTAGCTTTCCACTTGCTGAGACAGGAACGCTATCAACCTGGTTATCCTGTTCGCTGCCAGTACAAGCAGCCCGGCCAGCAGCCGCTACTTTAGGGCCGTCCTTGCAGCCAAAGACGCCCGTGTCAAGCCACGCGCAATGGGCACCGGCAGGACATTCGCCGTCGACGTTAGCAACACACACGTTTCCAGATGCAACACATCCATCTGCCGACCAGCCCGCGACCGCAATACTCTCCTGACCGCTGGGGCATGTGACCTTGGAGTGTACACGCACGCGCAGGTGGACGGCATTCTCAGCTTGCGTCTTTGCAATGGCTAGCAACGTGACGGCGGCAAAGGCAGCGATCTTGGCTCGGAGCATCTTGACGATCTTTCAGCTTGAGTCGCACGTGGCAAATCAAAAAGTGAGCAAAGATCTACCCACTCATTGCGGTCGACCTTCAACTTGGGTACACAAGAAAATGCGCACGGGGACTTGCGATTGGCTAGAACTGTCACACGTTACTTTGACTTGCCGTTTGTATGACTTCAACCTGATTTTTATAAATTCGGACAAAAACTATAGGATACGCGAATCTTCACTCTGTGTCTGCGTGCGCAATTAGGCGTCTTGCTTGATGCATACAGTGCAACATCTACGGACGCCCGTCGTCGAACAGCTTGGGCTTTTAGGCGGAGATCAGGGCATTCATCTCCACTTTTCTTGACGTTCTGTCGATCTGTGAACGATTTCAAATTCCATGACCATTCCGTAACATGCATGCCGTCAAAGCAGTTAGTTATTTATTAACATATAATATTGAGCTGATTGATGGCGATTCCAGCGTAAACTTTGCAAGTGTCATTGCAATATGTGGTCTCTATCATAACGACAAGCCTATGGCGAGTATCGTGCAGCCGCCGAAGCTACTCTAAGCCTTCATGACATTCTCTTAAAATGTATCATCGACGAAATCGTTTTTGTCATTGGTATCGTATTGCCGTAAAATTTGACGTAACATCTTCCTCTTAAGGCGGAGAGTGGGAGCTTATAGCGAATGCGTGAAGTATTGTCTTAAGACTTTGCAGACTTTCTCGACGCAGCAAAACAATACTAGTCAAATTGGAAGTAGTTGCGTTTAAAGCCGCCCCACTCAACAACCACTACATGTGATGATCCCCTTCAGAGCGTGTCTAAGACGACACGCTATCTACTGGTGCAGTGGCATTAATTGCTGAAGTGGATGTTGCTTGAGAAGTAGATGATAAAAGTCAAAGTGAGTATATTATGTATGCACAGTTAGCTCCTTTTTACTCCTGTAGCTTACCTGTCCTGTGCTTCTTGTGCTCACTCGATCGTTTTCTTGAGTGGTTTCCTAACTGACACGCAACCACCGTGCCGGGATACCATATGGTTAGGTGTAAGTAATGCACCGTCCCATAATCGCCGGCTCGACGAGTCGCGAGAATGATCGAAAAAGCTACACCTTCCGACATTCCTTCCTCACGGTGCTGTGCGTTCGTCACCGAGATACTTGTTCTTGTCCTTCACCTTAATATGCTCCAGCGAGCATAACGACATTAACCTTTGCAGCCGGACGGCACTGAAGGCCTTCGTCAGCAGGTCAGCCGCCATTTCGTCGGTGGGTACGAAGCTTGGTTTCACGACGCCTTTCTTTGCATATACCTTGACAAACTTGAGCTTAATGTCGATATGCTTGGCGCGTGCTGAGCTCTCTTCATTCTCCATTTGACGGATTGCTGCTTGATTGTCCATTTCCATTGTCATTGGTAGCTCAACTTCAAATCCTAGCTCGGCGAGCAGCTCTCGCAACCCCAGCAACTCTTGTGCTGCTTGCGACGCCGAAGCAACTTCAGCCTCCATATTTGATAGAGCGACGGAGGCCTGCTTGCGGCACGTCCATCCAACTATCATGCTGTCCACGCGAAATATCGCGCCGCTGACCGATTTACGGTCGATCTTGTCGCCCGCAAAATCCGCGTCACTGGTACTCGTGAGTTTCACAAGCGACGATCGCTGACCTTCTCTTGGGCCAAGTCGAAATTTAACATCCTTGGTTCCCTTCAAATATCTTGCGATACGCTTGGCCAGTTGCCAGTCATTTGTCGTGGGTGCGTAAGTTCGCCGAGTGACGCGGTGCACCGCGTATGCAATGTCTGGACGAGTACATCTTGCTAGCCACAGCAATGACCCCACTATTGATTGGAAGGTCTTCACGGACGCGCCACCCACAGCAATTTCTTTGGGGAGGGGCGGGTCCACGTCACGTGTATCGTTGTCGTGATCGAGCCCGATCGGTGTTGTCACGGGGCGTGTATCTTGCAATCCGAACTTCAATAGCATTTCGTCAATTGTTGTTTCTTGATCAATTTCATACCCTAGATTCGATGTGTGATTAATCCGCATTCCCAGAAATTTGCTCACGACTCCGAGGTCCTTGATCTCTAGAGTCGATCGTAGTGCAAAAATCTCGTCGACACGTCCTTGCGATGTGCCCGTCGTCAATAAATCGTCGACGTACACTCCGACACCAGTCTTGCCGTTGCTGTCTACCTTGTAGTAGAGGCAAGTGTCCGTAATGCACTGCACAAAGCCTGCTTTCAGTAGCTCTGAGTGTAGTAGCTGTGACCAGAGTCGCCCAGCTTGCTTCAATCCATAAAGGCTACGCTGGAGTCGGAGCACCACTTGTTCACTGTGCTGCACTCCCAATCGCTGTAGTTCCTTCTTGTTCAGTTCCATTCCTTGCGGGACGTGCAAGTAGATGTTGAGGTCCGGTTCCGTTGGTGTCTTTACGTAGGCGTTAGGTACGTCGCCGTGACGCGCTGGTACACCCCAGATCTCCGACAGAGATCTGGGGTTTGCCGCCGTCATGTCCATGACGGCGGCAAACGTCAATGTGTAGTCTTCACCGAACGATTGCTCGTTTCCACATGCCACCATGCGCGCCTTGTAGCGCTCAACGTTTCCATCCGCGTCAGTTTTGGTCTTGAAGACCCATTTTGCGTGTAACGGACGCATTTCACTAGTGCGCGGCACCATCTCCCGCGTATCCTTCGCCTTCAGCGATTCAATCTCGGAGTCGGCTGCGCGTTCCCACTCAACACGTTTGTCACTCTTCATAGCGACGCTCCAATTCTTGGGATCCACGCGATATAACGTGCTCACAATTTCTCGTGGCGGAATCCTTTTCCCATCGTAGCGCGTTACCATGGTTGGACCCGTGTTTGCTGTCAGTGTCTCACTGCTGGCGTCGTTGGTTGCGCGCTTGATTTTCTTTCCTCTCTTTCCGCGCCCTTTGACCTTTGCAGTACTCGCTGACCGCTCCTCCCGATGTCCAACATCGTTCGTGTTCCCGGCGACCTTACCGCATTCGTCTAGCTCACCCTTAAAAACCCACTGGGCTCAGTGATCTTATCACTTGACTCAGCAACCTTCTTGTCGCTGGTTTCCTCATTAATATCTTCGCCGAGTTGGCGGATAAGCATCTCATTTGCGTCCACGCTCAGTGTCTTGACGTTTTGGACGTGCTGCGTAGTGCGCACCACGCGAACAGCACGCGGTAGCCCTTGGTCTCATCGCTTTTGCCGATAATGAGCCCTGCCTCTCCGCGCCTTTCGAGTGTCTTGTGCTTTGGCGATCTAATCGCGGTGCACGGTGATCCAAATATCACGATGTCCGTCAGCTTGGGCTTGACTCCTGTCAGCACTTCAATAGGCGACGATCGCCCAACATTCCCCCGCGTCGGACTGCGGTTCAGTATGTACGACGCGTACTCCGCCGCGTCGCCCCAAAAGTTGAGAGGCAAACCGGACCCAAAAATCATTGAGCGTACCATGTTCATGACCGTCTGGTGCATACGCTCTGTCTTGCCATTCGACGCTTGGTTGTCTGCTTCCGACATCTGACGACAGACACCCGTGTTCTTGCAAAAAGGGTCAACGACCTTATATTCACCTCCACCGTCGGTACGGAGACAGTGTTTCTTGCAGTTGAAGCGCTTCTCAAAGTATACGAGAAAGTGCTCGAATTGCTTAGTTGCCTGGTCCTTCGTTTTCGCTAGGAACACGCGGCAGTAGTTGCTCTTGTAGTCGACGAAGTTAGTCAAGTAGCGATTACCACGCCTATCCAGTGGCGTAATCGGGCCCTTGATGTCGCTGCAGATAACGCCACCGACACGGTTAATTGGTGCGTTTACCCCCGTGTCCAGCGCTTTTGTTTGCTCTGTGCGCACGTCAAACATGGCGGTCTTTCTTTATCCGTGAGCCGGATCCCACTTGCTGGGTCGCTCGCCATGCGCTCAACGGTATCGTATGCCAGATGCGCGAACCGCAAGTGGAAGTACCGGAGACTACCTTCTTGAACTTTGGGGGTCGACGATCGAACGGCTTGGGTAGATGCAGTGGCAACACACTCCTCGTCTTGATTCGCATCGTCCCCGACGACATGCACTACCAAAACGTTGTTGGTGTCTCTATGACCGTCGAAAAGTTTGAACTTGTCGCTACGACGAACCACTGATCGCCGAAGCCCGTCATAATGAAGATTGTATCCACGCTCTTCAATTTTTCCATAAGAAATGATGTTCCAAGGAAGATTTGCCGAGTAATAAACGTCAATTAACTCGATCCGGCGTTCCTCGCCACCAACGCACACAGTAAAGCGCGTCTTGCCCTTGAGCTGCGTCCGCAGGCTCGCTCCATTCGGGAGAAGGCACTCCTCGTCGCACTCCTCTGTATCACAGAGCTGTGACGCCGTCGTCACTAGGTGACGACTTGACCTACTGTCCAGTATCCACTGGTGTGCGGCATCGATGCCATCCGCAACGGCCAACGTGTAATTCTTCTTTTCATTGCTGACGCAGTCGCGCTTGTAGTGGCCCTCCTTGCCACACTTGAAGCAGGCGCCAGGCTTCTTCGCTCGTCGATCATCACTGCTTCTATGCTGCCCGGCATCAGTGTTCTTCACAGTGGCTATCGTCGGCTTCGACCCGAGGCGGACGCTTGGGTCGTTTAGCTGAGCGAACTGGACCAGTTCCTCGGCTTGTCGCAGGTAATCATCTCGCTGCGGGTTGAGTCGCACGAGGAGAACCCCTTGAAAGTCACTTGAAGTGCTGGCGTATTTAGCAATATTCTCCAATACTTGATCATTGGCACCACCAATAGCATCGCTGACCGCCATTAAAAAGAGCATGTGGTCGTTCCACGAAACTGTCTCCTTTTTCTTTGACGTGAAGAGCTTGAATGCTTGTGACTTCGAAATCCTGGGACCGAACTTAACGTTCAACCGGTCCATCGAATACCATACTTGGGGATTTTTGGTATACCATGTATCTACTTGGCTGTAAAAATGTTGCCCCGCTTTGCCGGTCAAATATCGGCCGAGGACATCCAGTTTAATTTCTTCATTCCACATGCACCCGCTGAGGTCTTCGGCGATTTTAATCTGCCGTAAAAATCGCTTCCCCCATGGAGCGAACCTCGATCCTAGGCCAGGGTATACTTCTTTCCCATCGAAAACCTCGATGGCGAGCTTCAGATCCCTTAGCTGCAGGGGCCTTGGCGCCGCGAAGTATGCTGGCGCGTTTACCGACCTATACGCCGGTTCCCGTGGCGGCTGTGGTGGCGTACCTTGCCCACCTCCGACTTCGCCGAATCTTTGATGGCCTTGTCCTGCAGCGTGTTGTCGCGCTGGACTTGGCACGACTTCGTCGTCGAGCGAGGCTAACGTCATGTTTCGGCCGAGTCCCGCGCGCGTCTTCGCATAGGTGCGAAAGGTGCTGCTGCCGGCGGACACGACCGAAGCTTGGTCATCCTCCACTCGACGAGCTTCAAGCCTGTCAAGGCGAGCTCCAATATCGGTCTTCATCTCGGCGAACAACTTCAGCAGCCTGGTCATGCCCTCGCCCGCGCTGGAGGATGTACTGGCTCCGTCGTCGTCGGCTTGGGCTGCGGCTGGCGCTTGGATTTGATCTTGAGCAATTTGATCCATCGGTGTTGGGCTCATAACCTGTTAATTGCTGAAGTGGATGTTGCTTTAGAAGTAGATGATAAAAGTCAAAGTGAGTATATTATGTATGCACAGTTAGCTCCTTTTTACTCCTGTAGCTTACCTGTCCTGTGCTTCTTGTGCTCACTCGGTCGTTTTCTTGAGTGGTTTCCTAACTGACACGCAACCACCGTGCCGGGATACCATATGGTTAGGTGTAAGTAATGCACCGTCCCATAATCGCCGGCTCGACGAGTCGCGAGAATGATCGGAATGGCTACACTTTCCGACAAGTGGTGCATTGGAAGGAACGACAATGGTCCATGGATTGCTATCCAGTCAATTACGTCGTCAGATTTGATGTCGTGTTAAATAACCATTTTGTGTGTCAACACACCATTTCGATTGATTGGTAAGCAATCATGGTGCTCTTCGTCGTTGGTCTGGGTCTCGGTGACGAGCAGGACGTGACGCTCCGCGGTTTGAATGCCATTAAAAAGTCCAAGAAGGTCTTTCTAGAGAATTATACGTCAGTGCTGGGTGTAGAACTCGACAAGTTGGTACATACTACTCAAAGTCCGGTAAATTTTCATCTCGACTCCTAAGTTTTTAGTTACGTTCTTGCTCGTAGGCAGAATTTTACGGCCGAGAGATAATTCTTACAGACCGAGACCTCGTGGAGACTGGCGCTGACCAGATCCTTGCCGATGCAAAGGATGACGACGTCGCGTTTCTCGTGGTGGGCGACCCGCTGTGCGCCACGACTCACTTGGATCTGATTCTGCGTGCCAAGGAGCTGGACATCAAAGTAGAGGTCATCCACAACGCTTCCGTCATGGCTGCAGCTGGTGCTTGCGGTCTGCAGCTCTACTCATTTGGACAAACCGTGTCCATTCCGTTCTTTCGTGATGAGTGGCGTCCCGACAGCTTTTACGACAAGATTCACTACAATCGTCGTGGTGGTATGCACACGCTCTGTCTGCTGGACATCAAGGTGAAGGAGCCAGACTTTGAGGCCATGTGCCACGGTCGCACTGTGTTCCTACCACCTCGCTTCATGACAGTAAATCAGGCGCTCGAGCAGCTCATTGAAATTGAGGAGAAACGTCAGGATGGAGCGTACACCAAGGACACGATGTGTGTGGGTATGGCTCGCCTTGGCCAGAAGGACCAGATGATTATTGCTGGTACGATGGAGGAGCTACTGTCTGCTGACTTCGGTGCCCCACTGCACTGTCTTGCGATTGCTGGAAAAGTGCACCCGCTTGAGGAAGAGGTGAGTGAAGATGTTATACGAGGATGCATGACTTGGTCTGATTTTTTTGTACGTTGTTGTACTGCAGATGCTCAAGCAAGTTTACGTAAAGAAATAGAGAAAGATGCTGGTGACAAGCACACTTAGTTTTTTGTCTCCCCTCTTATATTCCATTCATGTATGATATTATCATCGATCATCGAAACTCCATCCAAACGGGACCAACATGGAAACAAATTGCAAACGAATTGTAGATGGACCTCTATTTCCATTGCAATCTGCATTCTGTGTTCGACTTCCACCTTAAGGCTTTGAGCTCGGTCACACAGCTGGGCTTTCCGTGTATTCACAAAGATGCCTTGCGTTTTTTAGGAATCTATTGGTGGCGTCGTGATCGGCCAGACCGAATATTTCCTGATGGGTACATAAACTTCTTGTGCAAGCCTTACCTATCTCTTTCTTCAGTACCTTTGATTTATCTGTGGCTATGCCTTCGCAGCGGCTTCGTTCGTTTTGATTGAATCTACGTCGCACATACCAACAAGATTTCATGAAAGTTACTCGAGATTTCTTCGTACGAGCCTGTCCAGATGATGCGGGAAACTTGACCACGCAAGCACCAGAGTATTCTGTTCCAGGTCTGTCTCTTTATATTCATGATAGAGCTAGCGAAAAGTCTTAGTTACTATGGCATAAACTAGCTAAAGAACTTTATCCAAGGCATCCGATGGACCTTGAAGGCTACAATCTACCTCCATCTGGTACTTGACGTCTTTATTTGGTGCCTACCTAGCTGACCACAATGAATTGCTTCCGTAAGGTCTTGGTCTGTGGTACTATATCGGCGACTTTTCCGTCGCGTCGTTATCGCCTCCAACAATATGACGAACTTTGCTGCCGTAAAAACGATCTTCATCATCGATGTCGATACTAGTCCATGACAGCATTGCATTGGGTGACTCAGAAGACGAACTTTTTGTTGGTATTTTTACCAACATGATTGCTGCTTTTTCCTCTACTACCAGTATTGTGATTTGGCTTCGAGCGGCGTACATAGAATGAGTTGTTGTTTTACATTTAACTTTCAGGAGGCGAAATCGACGGTGATAATATCTGTGGCTGCATCGATACTTGCTGCTACAGCTGCATCGATACTTGCTGCTACAGCTGCAGCAATTGTACCTCAGATGCTGAGCTTTATGCTTTAAGAACATTCGACCGGGAGTGGAATGATGTGTGTTGTATCACTATAGTTGAAAGAGATGCAGGTGCATTCCGCGGGTTGAGATTGACCCGGTGCAACTGAGGACGTCTGTAAAGCTTCTAAAAAAGGTAAAGGAATAGAGAGATGGCTCAAACGCAGACAAAACAGTAACTCGATTCAATTCCTACACGTGCTAGACAATCCAAAATCAACAACGTACTTATTCATTAACCAAGCTTAAAAATCTACGTGATATTCTCGTGCTACAAGCAGCAAAGACAAAACCGCATGACATCTGAATGAGTTGAGTGAAAAATTTCTGCACCGGCATCATCAGCAAGCCTGATTTCCTTTCAAGGTTGTTTCAGCTACTGGTCTCCTCATCACATATACCGTTCGTAAATGAATGACAACCAGAAGACGAAGTTAGAGTATCGAGAGTGTTGAGATCAACCAGAATTGAGAGGTCTTCCAGCTGGTTACTGCTCCCGTCAACACATTTGCCGTTCATAAAATTCCTACAATCAGCAGGCTGAGCTTGAAAGCTGGAAGTGAGAGCAGTCGGGTCTTGCGTCTCCTGGGACATCTCTAGCTTCCGAAGGTGAGTGTTGGAAACAGGGCCAGCTGAGATGGAAGCCGCGAAGCAACTGAAAACGGCGACGACGGCAAGTACAATTCCAAAAGACAACTTCATAGGTTCTTCGGTATCGAGCGTGGGTGGAAAGAGTGAAATGTTCGACTGAATGCAAATTGGAAAATGAGCTGTGAGAGATATCGAAGTTTTGACAACCCCACACGGCGCACACCATTTAGCTCTTTATGACTCGATCTAAGCCAATGAAAGAGTTATCTATATGGTTGAGTATAGTGAAAAAAGCAGTCTCCCTCTAAGTGTCACAGCTACGTCCTATCATTTGTACTTCCTTTATATAAATAAGGACGCAATTGGGACTCGCGCATGTTTAGTGTGTCGCAGAATAAGTATGGAGGACACTTTTCGTAGTCTTGTTGTTCACAGCCTTTGAATGGGTTCCGACTGTCAAACGTTTGTAAACGTGAGTTTAGCTAATGAAACGGTTACTATTCCCGCTTGTGTTCTCTATAATGTGCGCATAATGTTAGCCGTTTTGCGTTAAGAGTCGCGATACGCTCCGTTTATTTGATGCAGACACGCTCAGGATGGAATACTAGCGTATATGTATACCGTATAAGTACAGAGCTCTGGCCGACGGTGATGGGCGGATTCTCACGTGACATGTGCCTTGCAGATGATAATTGGCGTGATTTTTGTCCAAACTGGCTGCTACACATAGGGATTGACTGACAAGAAAATGTTTAGACGCCGCCAATTGCCCTGGCGGACTTACCGTTGCATCTGATCAACACTTTTGATAACAAACCGTACGAAATTTGTCGCTCGATAGAGAAGTGACTAGCCTCTTGATCAATTGGGATGGGAGCTGGAGAGTCGGAAGTTTTAATGATGGTTGATTCCTTATGTCTGTGAGGAAATCTCCTGATCGACGGCTATGAGAACGTCATGCTCCTATGCACTAGCTCCTTCTGCCGATGGGCTTCACGTAGGACACTCCAAAAGGGCACGTGGAACCGTTGACCAAGCCTGACATATGCATGGGGCAGATGGCGCCCTGAAAGTGAGGCCGGATACTAAACCGGCTTTGGCCAGCCTGACTTATCCCTGACTTGCAGCTCCGGTTCTGACTCGAGACGGACGAAATCACGTTTTCGAGGAGTTCGCTTTGTGGAACCGGAATTTGCGCTCGGCGAAGGGGCTGGCGACTAGGAGGTGGAACGGAGAAGGATAGGAACTTGTTGATGCTTGGGTGGAGGGCGTTCGATGCCTTGAATGACGTGCCCCACATTCGTGCCTATTGCTTCTCGTCAGGTTTGCACGCTGCGCTGCCTTCCGTGGCGTACGCAGCGGAGAAAAGGCCTCTTATCTTCAATTTTGGCCGTATGATGGGGGACTTGCCGCCCAAGGTAAGAGGACCGGTATGCCAGTTCCTTGGAAGCCTTCGTTGCTAGGCCGTTGTTGCTCTAAGCTCAAATGGGGGAAGTATGAAAGTTTTGGACTTTCGTAAAAGGCACTTTTCGCGTCCTGCATCTTGCAACAGTGGCGAACTCTCTGTCAAGAGGATGACCAGCATCAACGAGATAATGACGGGAGAGAACAGGATGAAGGTATTGTGCCCTGAATTAACGGCGGCAGCCCAAGGCTCGGTGACGAAAGGCTAGGAGAGAGCAAGGAACTTAAACCTCGTTGTCAGTCACAGCTATTCGCGCATGCTCCACAGATACCTAAACGTTCGAAGCCAAGCAAACGGGTATACTTAACGACACCGGACGAAATGGAAAGACACAATGGTAACAGCAGAAACAACGGAGAGCCCGGCCTGAGAGGCAGCAGGTTCGTGGCTAACTAACCGGAGTGCACAGCATACGAAACGCCGCACAGAATCATCCTATTGAGCGTCAGTGCCGATAAGACCGGGAATGTGACCATAATGCTCGACCCGCGTAAGCAGCAAAAATGCCAGCGGTGGCACCCGGAGCTTTGGTCCAAACGGGTGATGGCATTCGTCGTCGACTCTATCTTACTTGCCAACGTCTATGCTCCTGATGACAAACATGAGAGGAAGTGTCTCTTCCGTCAAATGCCGGGATGGCCATGGCCTCAACCAGAGGTGGTGCTCTTTGGCGATTTCAATTGTGTACAGAGACCTATTTCGACAGATTAGGAGGCTTGCAGTCAGGACGGTCCGAGAGCTCGAAGTAAAATTGGAGTCTTTACTTCAAGCCGTAGGACTCGAAGACGCTTAAACTCTGGCGGCAGCGGCTATGGAGGACGAAGTACCAGAGCCCTTGGATTACTACACATTTTGAACTGCACGGTCGGCCAGCAGGATTGTTCGTTTTCTATGTTTGCAAGCCATGGACAGCGGTCGTCCAGCAGATTCAAGTACAATTGCCTGTGCTTCAATGTGATCATCAATAAGTTATCTTGCATGTGCGGTCGGTGGCGACAGTGATGCCGCAGATGAATCAAATGATAAGTGATCCGAATGCATGTCGCGAATGCAAATGATGGTAAGTCGTGGCCTGAGCAGCCCCAGTGGCTCTAGAGATTCTCCATTCGGTGGTACAGCACTTTCATCGGCTGCCGCCGATCCGTTTGCCGTCAATTCTACCAGCTCGAATCTAGTCTCGTGACGACGTCTTTGGCACCAGTTTCGACTCAATCTCAAGCACCTATTGCATCCATTCCTGGGCTCGTTCGTTTGTAAGTGGGGCTCCATCTTCCATTTCTGCAGCTTCGAGAGACAACAACAAATGCGAACCCGGGTTGACTGGTTATCATTTCACTGTTAATTAACTTATGTGCATATTGTTAGTAACTACCATTGCGACTCGTTTGCGTCATCATCTTTCATACTTTGATACAGTCCCACATAACAGCTCTAAAATCATTATTGACCAATCCCACTGCTCCACCGACAAAGTCGCTTGTGTTGGTGGCAGACGTGGATTGGGCATTTTCCATTGCGTCGTCCTGCCTTCTGTCTCTGCTGCACGTCACTCTTTCTGTATCTACAGGACTCGCTTGTCTCTCGTATCTGGTATACACTCTTTCAACGTTCTTCACGTCTCATCGTGTCTGTTGTGTCGTTTAAAGATTTCTACACACTGTACAAAGTCTGAAAACTCGACCCCAGGAGAGCGACGACACTTGATTCAACATGGCGGGCGAGCAGCAGCAGCAGACGCCAGTGACTACTGCCATTGAAGAGACTGATGTCTCTTTTGTATCGTCCAGTAATGGTGGCAGCAACAGTGTTCAAGCACTCACGCCATTGGCATTTGACGAAAGTCTTGTGGCAGCTTTAACAACTGCCTGTAGCGGGACGGAATCCGCGACTTCCATAACTAACAGCAAGTCAGCAGCAGACTTTTTTCTGGACCAAATTGCTGCTGTTGTATCGGATGAGAAGAAGCTTTCCGATGTGCGTTGAATACATATGAACTGACACTAATTGATGATAAAACTTGTAGTAAAACAAAAAACTTATTTGTGGTGTTTTTGCAGAATATTATGGACTTGATCCCACCAGTGGAAGCATTTGTAAGTCAGGAAGACGGAGTGACGCAGGGGAAAAGTGCACGAGGGACGTCGTCCATTGATATACCATTGCAGCCACCTCCCAGGTTGATGATGCGTGCCTTGTCGCCACCAACGTCGCTCTTGCCGGATTTTGGAGATGTGGCCTCGTTGTCGCTTCTTGGAGATGCGATGGTGTCTGGGACAATGACAGCTAGCTCAGATGCCATTGCGCGACCGACGACGACAACGACGACAGTGACTACAGCGGTAAAACGGGAGCTTCAGGGTGCGAAGCCTGGAGGTATAGGTACAACAGCAACGGGTGCAGTGTACAAGAAGCAGAAAACGGACAATGTCAAGCTGGAGCTTGTTGTAAAAGAAGCTGCAGCGTCAGTACCTGTTTCGGTTCATCCGCAAACTCAGCAACAGCAAGCCAGACATCATCTTCACAATAGCAATAACCCGTTGGGTTCGACCGCGGCGGCGGCCGCTGCAGCACGTGAGAAAGTCATGAAGGAGCCGCAGTCTGGCGATCTGTACGAGTGTGTGATCACGAAGCGGAATGGCGGATTAGGACTTACACTCGCATGCGTGGATGACCACGTACAGATTACAGGACTTGCGCCGGATACACCTGCTGCCAACAGCGGTATCTGTGTTGGCGACACTCTCGTGGCTGTGTCGGGGCTGCCCGTGCGTGGACTGCAATTTTCGACGGTTATTGGCCGGCTCAAGTCGACGTCGCGCAACTCGGTTGTACTCAAACTTCGCCGCAACCCTTGTACGTTTTAGTGCGATTAATTTTTCGTGGTTAATGGTGTCTGACGTCGTTTGTTTGGACGCTGCACGTTGTAAAAGTTCGACAAACTGCTGGAAGTTTAGCATCATACCGCGGAATGAAACGACCTGGTCGAAGTGTTATTAAGGGGCCTGATAGCAGCAACAGTGCTAACGTGTTATCAAGTAGGACCATGGCACTAGAGACGCGGATGAGCGGAAGTTTAGGAAATGGTCAGAATGGTTCTGCTGGAGGTTTGGGCGGCGTATCGAACAATAGGAGTACAACCGCTGGCGTAGATGACCTGAATCGCTCACACCACCAAGGAGTTACTGGTTTCACGAACCATGCCTCAGATCCTCACGATGCCGAACAATTGCAAATGCAGCTGAAATTGGAGCCCATGAACTCGACATATTTTCCTACAGATGCGTCCACCCTCACGATGGGAGCAACAGATCTTGGTTCCAATAGCTCTAATGCTGTTCCGCCCAGCATTTTCGTGCCATCCTCTTCGGATCTTAGTGGTTCACAGACTGGATGGAGAGTCAATAGTGAGGAGAAGGACCGTTATTATGCCGAGTGCCGTGCTCTTCGACATGAGTTAGGACGATCCATGATAGCGCAGCGGATAAAAAAGCGAGATACGGCGACTTACACTTCTCAATTACAAGCAGTCGTGGACAAATTTCAGGAGCAAGTTCGGTCGTTGGAATCTGCATCATCCGCTGCAGCACACGCAAGCGCAATGGAAGCATTGCCTGTAGCATCCACTACTATTAATAGCGACGAAGTTGCAGCACTACGTCAGAAGCTGGTGAAGGCAAACCAGACGCTAGCAAAACAACAGACAGAAATACTGGCGCTTCAAGAGCGTGAAGCTCGGCATGCACTCCCGGAAGCCCAGCGGGTAAAATGGCAACTTGTGTCGAACATGCGTCAAAGTTTGCTTCAGATTGACTGTAAAGCGGCTTCCAAGTGGTCATCGACGTTGTCTGTGAAGAGGATCGGTGTGTCTTCCGGCCCGACCTCGAACTTTGAGAAGCGACTTGATGGCGTTCGTCCGTGCTCTTTTGCACTTTTGGTTGGGCAAACAAGCGTAAAAATTGAATCACCCACAGTTGAGCTTGAGCTTAGTGCGACGGCTTGTATGGAGGTAAGTAATTGCCATATGTGAAGCTGGTTGAGCATGGACTAACGATGTGATGACATATTTTTGTCATTGAATTGTCATAGTTACTGGGTTGGAACCTCCGCGAAGTAGTAGTCCAAGCAGCAAGAACGTACACTGTAAGCGTGGCTGACAGTGTTCATGTGAAGTACATGCGAACTGAAGAAGCGCTGGTCGCCTCGTGGACGCTGTGTGTGAAAGACAACAGCAGCAACCAGATGTGATGCTTTTGGAATGGCTACTATACAAATGCACATAGGTCCAAGGCAAGTGAACTACAGTAGACGAATGCAAAAAGTTAGGAACCAAGTAGCAACACCTTTAGCGCGAGCGCAAAGCGTGATGTCCAGACTTGTTTATTTGCATGGTTGATGGTCAAGGGACAAGTATGTCAAAAGCCATCATGTGGCTGCGGCGTCGGCATTGGTACAGGTGAAATCGAGTGAGAGGGCGCTTGCAAGAAAGGCACCTCCAGAACGTGCTCGTTCACGATCGACATGATCCGCTCAACAGCTTCGTCATCAGCTTCAGCATCAGCCTCGGCATCTTGCTCATTTGGGCTATCATTCCCCTCAGCTTTGCTCTTGTGTCGTATAGCGCCATCCATAAGCAACAAGTATGCTCGCACAAACTGTTGGCGAATGTATTTGTCACGTGAGCCCTTGAGTACGTGAGCCACATCGTAGCTCACCTCAAACGGATCTTCGATGCTCAGCCGTGTCGTAAAGTGCCACTGGGAAGTGTGCCGCTTTTCTTCCTTAGTAACATTGTCAGCATCTGGACGACGAACACTCACAACATCGCGCGTGGCATCGAATTGCAAACCAAAGTAGTAAAGG
Source organism: Peronospora destructor (assembly GCA_011800735.1). Taxonomy (NCBI): domain Eukaryota; phylum Oomycota; class Peronosporomycetes; order Peronosporales; family Peronosporaceae; genus Peronospora; species Peronospora destructor. Next base: position 74,977 of record WBRY01000042.1, on the reverse strand, counting down.
AAACCTAGCAGTAGTTCACCGACGGTCTGCCTGTTGCGCGCACAATAATTGCGCAGAGAGGCTAATTTTTCACTCGGTTCACGAAATGCAAACGGGTCGTAGAAGTATGTTTCGATACCGCTGGTGTCATTGCTTGCTGATGGATCCAATTCGTCGCTTGGACCACGGCATATCACGCTTGGCAGTTCCTCCTCGCAAGGTTCGTTCGGCCAATTCGGGGGCAGGGCCTGAAGCACAGGCAACACAGGAGGATCTTGGCGCTGGAGAAAGTGAATAAGTAAGAGCAAATAGCCGTACGATGAGAGCGTGCCTTCAGCGGCACAATTCATGCGCCTTTGTTTTACGAAGCGCTTAATCACATACGCCAGCATGCGCACACGTGGGTCAGCGCTAGCATAAGCACGAAGCATGGAAGTGTTGCGCTGTGCCAATCGATTCTCCACGCACAAGTCACACTCAATGCCAGATGCGCGTGACACGAACATAACGATTGGAATGCGCGCCGTAAGGCGTGTAGTATCCACAGATATGAACAAGTTCGGACGTGACTCAAGGCGTGCAACCACTTCCAGCAGCATGCGTTGCTTCTCCTCCACAGTTGGGGTGTTCGCTTTGGGCAATACGAGGCACATATCCATGTCACTGTCCTCGTTGCCAAATTCATTAGCCGACGATCCAAACACATCCAGCTCACACGAAAACGATAGCTTGGAAATAACTTCAGCATGCACTTGGTCGTAAATTGATTGACGCGACAAACGAAATGCAGTGCGGTTTGGCATAAGAACGGCCGCCTCCCGTTCTACCCACCGAGTCATCATGCGTGTCACAAACGGAGCGGTATGCAGCATCTTACCCTCACTGTCGCCATTCAAACATAATGACGTACTCTCAATCGGCACAAAACCATAGTGCTTCCGCCAAAAGACGCAACGGTCGTCATCGTCAGCGAAGTAGAGCCCGCTCACTTGGCAAAAGCGTTCACGCTGAACGCGAGCAATGTCAGCAAGCTGGTCATCTGTCACGAGCTCTCTTACGTACTTATTGGCCTCAACAGCATTTAAGACGTTGCGTAGCATGCCGTGGAAAGTCTCCATTAGATGCGGAATCGTCTCGGTTGCCCTGAAAGAACGTGCAACATCGTCAGCGCTACGTTCGAGTAAGCGCAGACAGGCCTCCAGCAGGTCTCCCAACAGAACATGACCGTGAAGAAAAACAGTTTCTACTTGGTCCACAAGTCGCATGAGCGCAAGAAGTGCACTCAACACTAACCCGGCATCACCGTCGATCACACCTTGCTGAATCTTGTCGTGCGTCACACGCAACGTGTCGATGAAGTGGCTGTACTCCAAGCAAACCTTTAACCGGTTACTACGCGCGATTGTCACGTTTGAGTACGATATCTTGCCATGGTAATGGCTCTCGGATTGGTCGTCGCTCGTGTGACTCTGGCGTTTACCATTGGGCTGATGGCTGTAACCGCCTTTGTCTTCAAACGCACGAAACTCAAATTCACCAGGAGAGCGTGGGGCGCGGAATGTGATACGCGTATTCAGGTAACGATAATTACGGTGCAGCTTGTTCTCAAACAGGACTTGTTTCACAAAGATTGGCTTGTCATTCGTTGGCTGTCCGAGGCGAAAAAGTCCCACAAGGAGCACTCGCCCAGCAATGCATTCTTCCGCCAAGAAAGAAACTTGTACTTTAATGTTATCGTTAGGCTTTGTCACCTCTGGGGACACATTAATCGAATTGCCCTGGCCTTCCGCTAGTGAGCTTGTTGCCGCATTTTTATGGTGAAGCTGAAATAATTTTACTGGAGAGCGGCGCGTACGCGATGGAGTCACACTCCTCATGTGATGTCCCCGTGAAGGCGACAATCTAGGTGCGAGACCTCCATGCCCCGGATTATCACTCAGACTGGACGTAGGGTAACCTGAAATTCCACCTGACGCTGGTGACTGTATGTTGCCACCGGAGATGTTCAAATTCGGTATAGGGTATAGCTCTCGCCCTTCAAAGCCATACTTACTACCACTGTTGTCATGGTTTTGCGCGCTCAACAAGTCATGACCTGATTGCGCTAACCGTTGCCGCTGATGCTGTGGAGGTTGGAACATTGACCGATCATGGCTCGACGGCATTGCGTGTTGATACAATGCAGCCATCTGTGCATTCATCTGATCACGCAACAATGTCGACGAAGGCAATGCTGGCGAAAGATTTGTAGATATCTCGCCCCATCCACCTCTTTCTTCATATAATCTACGTTCGACGTTGTTGTTTAACGTCCCATTACCCAAATTCATATGAAGCACCGCATCTGAGAGGCCAAACCCACGTCCATCTGCATCTGACGGCCCCGTATCTTGTGTGCGCGATAGCCTTGTATGTTCACCACTCAATGATGAAGATGATAGTCCTAACTCTTTCCTGATCTGTCCTCTAAGTTCCGTGCGTGCTAAAGAAGGCAAAGATCTCGATCCGAAACTCGAACAAGGATCCATTATCGCTTTCTCTTGCTGCTGAAGCTGTTGTTGATGTTGCAAATGGTATAAAGTTCTCACGTTCTCCGTTGACTGTGGTAGACGAGAAGAAGACGGCGGTAAAGGTGGCGCCATCAACAGAGATGGCAACTGATACTGGTGAAGGTTTGGGCCCAAGCTGAAGCCCAAAGAGCCGTCCAAAGACGACGAATGGGACGCCATCAGTCCCAGTCTTCGTCCTTCCAGCTCTGAATTGTCGCCCAATTGTCCACTACCGCTACGGAAGGCACTGTGGTTGAAGGCACCTAGACCCTGGAAGGCTGCTGCTTCCGGCTCAAAACGCCCGGCGTTACTATTAGACGAGCGTGGTGACTGTGGCCATCGGGCCATTGGGACACTATAAAACGGACAGAGGAATGATATATGCTAAAAACGATATAGCAAAGCGGATTAAGAGCGGAACTTTATGGATTGTAGAGAAGACATCTAACGTATGGCAGGAAAACGTACAGCGATCGGAGATGAGAAAGAGGGCCGAAATCGACAACCAAAGAGAGCGAAGTCTGGCAACGAGCGTTAAGATGGAATTGCTGGAATTAGGGTATAAAGGGAAAAAGTGTACCACACCATAGAATGTGCATGACATAATAATTGTCTACTGGTGTAACCCACATCAGTGAAAAGATAAACACAATCAAAAAGATTACCATCGTTGCGTATTATCAGATTCATCGCGTAATTATCGCAATATAATTTACATACTCGACGACATGACGGCCGTCAGGTCCTAACTGATAATGTGAAAGAATAAAGAAGTAGATCTGATGCGCACAATCTTTTATTTGAATCACCGACCGTTATAGTGATGGAAATTGATTCATCTAAACTTTATTTTCAAAACATGGCATTTGTTGTATTCGAATTCGAGTCTCAATGATATCTCTAGCAAAGAATTACCTAACTCGTGACAAATCGCGACAGAGGTACTACCAAACTCTCAATATTGTTTTTCCAATTCCTATAAATTTCCAGAATTAAGCGAGTTACTGGGTTCATTCAACAGCAAACGAATTAAAAAAAACAAAAAAGTATTATTTGAAAAGGTGTGTTCATATAAGGAGAAAAAAATTATGAATATATTAAAATATATAAAATTAACGATAAGAGAATTTATAGGTCTTGAAAATGATTATGAGTCATTATTATCAAATCAAGAAAAAATGCTTTAATCATTGGAAAAATTAGAAAATTTAGAAGTTGAAAATCAACAAATAAATTTATCTGATTATTTGACATTAGAACTAGTAATAGTTGACGTCTTGTCGAAGTGGTGCTTGTCGCTAAACTTACTGGTCAAAACACAGCCATTTGTTGCACGACAAAGTGCTTGTTTCGTCATTTGGATTCAACGGGGTCCCGTGTATTAGGGGGTGACTGTCAAGGACATTTGCCTGCATCATGGTCCATCATGGGTCCTGCTGTCAAGACAGCGTTAATGATGGTTAGATGGTTTGTTTCCCATTACAGTGCCAAGAGCAAAGGTCGGAACGCTTAGTTTTTGCTTTGCCTTTGCTTGGTAAATGGTACGTATGAATGTCTAGTAACAATATTATAAAGAATACAAAGCCGTTCACCGTCTTACAAAAGACTAGCCATTGCTACAACAAAAGCAGTAGTAGCAAACGCCGAAAACTGTGGAGTCAAAGCCGCACTCGTGTCGTTGCTGGCATTATCGTCGTTGTTGGTCGTCCCAGGAGTTACCCTAGTGGATGTTATCGCGCCGCTGCCAGTCGTGGTATCAGAAGTCGATGACCCGTCGCAAGTGCTTGACACGCACGCCGCCTCGCGGGCTGGTACCTTAGCCTTATCGCACGCGAGCAATCCGGTCGAACCTTGCTTGTTAGTTGCGTTGGGCATAGAGATGCTGTTGGCGGCTTTACCTTCATAAGTGGTGGCCGTGACCTCCTCCGCGCTGGTGCAAATGGTGCCAGTGTTCTCTGCGTTCAATTCGAGCTTAGCCGCCTTGACAGACGACGCCAATAGCGCGATACGCGCTGATCCCTTTGACTCGAATTGAGCCTTATCCGTGACTGACGCGCTCTTGACGTTGAACTGAAGACTCGCAGTACCCGCCGTATCAAGCTGCAACTGGCTCACGCTCACATCCGTCCCGACTGCCAACACATACACGGCACTTGATCCGCTAGCCTCAATCTGCAGCTCCGCTGTCTTGCTGCTCGTCACCAGGACGCCTTCTTCAATGACGATCTGAGCTGGTTGTTGGCTCTTTACATCCGTCACGATGCCGGCCGAAGCCAAGATAATCTCAGTCAGTAAGTAGCCGCTGAGCGTGGTCGAGGTACTGCTTCCAATGCGCACATTTAGCTCTCCGGTGTTATCTTTGGTGTCATCGTCAGTGTCATTGTCTTTGTCGTCAGTGTCATCAGCGTCGTCATTGTTCACGGTAACAGCATCGACGACGGTTTGCGAGTCGCCCGAAACGTTTACGTAGCCAAGGACGCCGCTGGGCAGCCCGCTCTTATAGCTCACGTATAACCCGGCCAACGAGGTCCAAGTCAATGGAATCAATAGTTTTGGCCGTAGTAGCAGCGGTCAATGTCCACTGTTTCACAAATTTCACGTTCTTCATGCTCGAAGTGATGGCTTCGGTGGGTCTCGACGTGACGGTAAACTCGGCTGTAACGCGACTTGCGATGGCAGTCACCACGAGAAAAAGAGCTGGGAGGTTCATTTGTGGTAACAAGGACAAAAGTATTTGTTCAGTTGGTTCGAGACTAGCTAGATACTGTCGTTTTTGAGAATGAAGGCTCGAGATGGTCTAATAGATCCACTAGGACTGCCTCTTATAACTAGTTGGTCATGAAGATGCTTGTCTGTTTCATCCTGCGTTGAATTTTCTGCAAATTGTAATGACAGCGTTGTAGAATAACGGAAGCGGCTTTCTCACGCTGCTGCTAATATCTAGTGGTGCGAGTTGATAATGCATGATGCAAAGGTTTTTCTAGCGTGAATGAATGGTGTTGCTATTGATGGACGCTTGAAGCATTAAATGCTGGTATAGATTTCAGGCACTTCAGCCTAAACGTCACACGCAAACCTTTTAGTTATTTGTTGTTAACCTTGAAGAATGGATGAGTTTTAATACATTCAGCTTGAACTTGAAAACAAACTGAAACTCCGGATTTAAAGACATATTGATAGGATATATGATCTCGGACCAGTAAAACATAAGCGCAAAACCGAGGCGACTTCTTTGACAGCCAAAGAGAAATTATTGACCTGTACTTCCTACGGGCACCAGCTGCTTTGCAAGTGGCTCTTCCTGTCGCGATGTCACAAATTAAACTCTATTCTCGCTCGATGAGTTAGTCCTATACTACTTACGATTAAAATAGGGAGGCGCTACTAATTTTGCTAATTAGCCTCCTTCCCAAATTTATTAAAAATCGGATTGGTCAGAATACCTCTCAAATGGTGCAAGGCTGTTTAAATGAAGATAAAAGTTATTCTTATTTCGACGTTCGTTCTTCTTCTATTTCAAGAAAGAGATGCAAAACATTCTAACAAATCAGATTTTAATGCATTTTCTTACAACAACACCTATTTTTCTATCTGAATACATTCTTACCCTTTATAACAAAATAAAACATATGCTTCGTGCATACTATATATTCATCTAAATCTCTTGATAGACGGTATGTTATCATGCATTTAGGCAACAAGCAGCTAGCAGATTTCTATGATTTCTATGCTCGTAGCAAGCGTTATAACGACGTTTCAAAGCGATAGTCTGTCATTGTGTTGTTAAATTGACGACCAAACACTATCACTGCCTTCTTTTGCCCGCTATACTTGAAATTGGCTATGTACCTGTCGAAAAATTCTATGTTCTTCTCCTTGGCATTGATACTTCTTGACAGTGTACAAGCTTAACATGCAGCAGTTGTACCATAATGAATACAAATCGCCCCATACGTTCTTCTGATGTTTCGTTCAAGCTGGCTTATCTGTACCAAAACACACCTGTAAAATGTAAGTGTTTCGCTATATCACACGCCTGATGGCGCAAAAGCAATTGAAAACTGAACAGTTTTACAACCAACGCGTTTGTACACAAGGTATTACATACAACACATGAACGTGTACTGTACGATTTTTACTGCTCATCTGTACATTGCTACAATTGCTTCTATCAGTTTCGAGGCCAATTCATCGTGGGTTGGCAAATTCAAGTTGGTTCGTGAACGTGGCAGCAGGTACATTTCCTGCTCGTTCAGTCCTTGATTGTATAGCACAACGTCGTCGTTGTTGACCTCGCATATTTCCACCATCGTCTGCGCCACTCGCTTCCAAATCTGCTTCAGCCCACGCAACACACCAGCAACCACATGTGGATTGACAATAGCGTTTCCACGCGTCTCGGATTGCTGATGCCGCAGGGGTAATGCGAACAATATGCGAAGGAGGTTGTCAGATGTGTAGTCATCCGCGGGTTCTACAATTGCCAAGACTTCAATCTACATTGCAAATCATGATTCCAGTCAAAAATTCAAATACAAAATGACGCGAACACAAACGTACCGAATAGTTAGACCCCTCCGGCAATGCTGGCACAAAAAGCTTCATGCCAAATTCGAGGCGTTGGGATTTTGAACTGCAAGGCATGATTTCAAGTGCCTTCGTATCCTTTGTCAAGCCAGAAGGTGGACGCTTCTGATCCCGACCCATCGACATTTGAGATCCGCCGGCAAAACTCCCTTGTTTGTCACCCCGACTGCTATCAGTACCGTGGTCTGATGCGGACATTGGCGGGTCATGGATTCGAGCTTTTACCAGCGCGTAGTACTGGAAATCCTCAACTTCAGCAACTTTAACTCCAGAAACTCCGCTAAGAAGCATTCGAAATACCTGTTTGCGAATGTATCCTTTTGTTCGATCACGAGACTGTCTAGGCGATATAATGGCATGCCAAGCGCTGATGTCTACCTCCATATTGCCACCATCAGCGTGAGCAGGACGGAAAAATGAACAAGCGTTCGAGAGCAATGCGTCAAAAAACAGCGATGCTGTAACCTTACTGCCCATGTTTTTTTCAAGCACTTGCACAAATTCTTCCGGTACGCTCTCGAAGAAAGGAAAGGCAGTTGTGGCTATTACATTGTTCGGAGATACAAAACCAAGTGTCGACGAATGTCCGCCGCTATATGGCCTCCACGGAAGCTGAGTAGGCAAGGTACTGAGATTGTTGAAGAGCAGACTTGTATCAGTGATCGCAGACATGAGTCCTTTCCCAATTTCAAGTGCAAGAGCTCGCGGCAAGAATGCCAGATCCGGTTTCATGCGCAGCTTTTTCAGCGGATCTCGACTGGACAAAGACTCTAGAGTACCATTCGCTGCCAATGCGGCGGCGATGTCGGTATTTGAAGCACCGATGGGGCCATTAGTGTCTACAAGGGACCCTCGCCGCACAACCGGTGTTGCAAAGTGTTGTCTCGGATCCTTGTCCCTTAGTAGTTTCAATATTGACGCACATCCACAGCGAACCCCATCCAAAGCTCCATGTTCGATTTGCGCCTTTAACATTGTGTTCCGTGAAAAGACCACGCCTGCACGCCACTTGATTTTTAAGGCCGAGTGGCATATGTCGATATTTTTGTCAGAGGAAGCAGTCAAAGTCGCATCGTTCATAGCATCATCCTGATAGACGGGGACATCTTCGACGTCCACCAGCACCTCAATCGAAAAACAGTTGCTGTAGGGAATACTGAGAGTGTAAATTTTGAATCGAAGCACAGCCTTATGCGGTGTGTGTATCTTATTTTCAGTACCGTCATCCAACAAGTCATCGTCAACGATGCAAGAGTGATACTGCTCAATAGTTACTGCCTTCACGTTTTTAGATGCCGCACTTTTTGGAATTCCCGCACCGCTGTCAAGTTGGCTGAATAGGGCACCACCATATGAGCGATGGCTGAGTGCGCGTACCAGCCCAAAGTGTGGGTGAGCATGCCAGTCGCGTAGAAGGTCAGAACTATGTCTTTTTTCACCGCTCGTTCTCCTTTTCGATAAACCGATTGCAGAGTTTCCAACCGGTGCAGACTGAGCCAGCAGTGATCGACCGACCTTGCACTTAAGTCGTATAGCGCGAGGAGCTACCATTTCGAGGAATTCATTCACTTTTAAACCAGGTATAGTTGCCGTCGTGAGCTCTATCATCTCTTCTTCTGGCATTTCCAAAAACGAAGGTATCTGACCAGAATCTGAGTTCCTAGCGGCAACAGCTTCAAGCCACGGCAGTCGTACATCACAAACATCCCACATCGCGAGCAATGGGGCCTGAAAGGTAGTGCCTTTGGCTTGAACTACACCTCCAATTACAGGAGGTGCCGTCTGAGCTCTAGCAAAAGCACGTGAAGCCGACGAAGATTCCCTTTGCAACCTAGCACCTGCTACAGCTGCCATCAACGCCGATAAATCTGAGCTGTACACGAGCCCAATTGCTTGATCAAATTGCTTCGACAAGAATAGAGAGTGTTGTTGAGGTACTTTACGACTGCTGCGATCATGTTCCGTTTCCGAGTCTTCTTCGGTTTCATGGTTTAGACTGTTGCTTCTGTTAGTCGGCACTATTGGATGTGCAGAGCTTCTGGATCCAGCTTTGTTGGCTAGCCACATGCCTTTGCCAAACCGTGAGGCACCTAAAATGAGATACACTTGAGGACTGCATGCTCCATTTCCTTTATCTTGTGGTCTTTGCAGCACTCGGAATGATTCCCACGCATGCAACTTTTTGCTAGCAACAACCATTCTCTGGACCAAATTCTGGCCAATATATCTCTGTGTGAAGTCGGATCGAAAGCCCCAATGATATGACTTGCCTCGTTCTAAATGAAAGAGACACGATGTATTGGGTTCGGTCGTAAGTACTAGTTTTCGGTGTTGTGTCGTCCGTAAGAAGCAACCTGTAAATAGATTTACAAGATACACGGGTGCACTTCGATGAAATGCATGATCTTGTAAAGTTCCATGAACCTGTTCATATAATGAACTACTACTTGTACTACACGATACAATCTCTGGCCGTTGGCTCTTTTGGTGATCCAGTTGATGAGTCTTACGTGACGCCTTAATTGAATGTAAATACCGCCCATTAATAGCCTCAACAAATTCATTTCGAATGACAAATAGCGCGTCATCAGAAATTATTTGGTCTTTAGTCGTTTGGTGACCACAAATCCGAATGGCTAGAAACGACTCCCACGCTTGCGTAAACAACCCCCAACCGCAGCTGCTGATAACAATATTGATGGATACGAGCGTCGGTAGCAATGAAAAAAACGTGAGGGAGAGAAAGGATAGGTTTGATAGAGTGACACAGAGGCGTGAGGCCACAAAGAGCAAGAGATTGCTGGTCCCTAGAGACACTAGTAGCATCACCAGTTTTGACGTCATTTTTCGGATGGTTACCTCATAAAAAGGTGATTTTGGGTGTGGTAATTCCGGAAATTTATAGGTGAGAGAAAGGTCGCAGTTTGGTAGTACCTCTGTCGCAATTAATCACGAGTTAGGTAATTCTTTGCTAGAGACAACAACTGCTATGTTTTTAACATAAAGTTTAGATGAATCAACTTCCATCACTATATATAACCTTTCACATTATCAGTTAAAGAGAGCAGGATGTGATGCGATCAAATGAGACCAAATTTGTGAATGTAGATGGAAATAGTCTTGATTCGTATTTCTGATACGATATAAAGGGACTTATGATCGACAGAATGGGAAGCTCGACCGCCAAATTCAAGTCTTTTGGCAGTCAGAGTGAAGCATTGTAAACACTTGATTGCTTTGACCTCCACTTGACCGATGCAACAGCGAATTTAGGAAGATCTTGGGCTTCAAGCTCAAGTTGCAAAAGTACGTGCTATCTGCGAGCTTGACTTATTAGAGCACTTTTGATAAATAAAGTGGTCGTACTTCTTGGTGCCGTTTGTGTTACGTGTGAGAACATCAAGTGGTATTGCATCGAACTTCCACTAGTGCATTCAATTGAGAGTTCTAGTCTCCGCAGATGATGCATTCAGCATCGAAAGCAGAGAAGGTTCACCGATACGAGATGCGGCCGAGTCACCTCGCTAGTTGGACTGAGTCGTCTATTTCCAGCTCACAATCTGTATCCTCTTACCGCAGAGCTTGCCTCACTTTTTTCTGCTTGAGCTCCATCGGACTCACTCAACACCGCAAAATTGCGGCATGCCTGGTGACCTCGGTGGTTCTCGCTCTCAAAGCTTCTTCGTTCTCTCTCACTTTTGCTCTTCTTCTCTCAATAATCAAAAACTTACCGATGACAGCCGAAGAGCGAAACATCGTGCAGCTACAGGAATAGTCTTTCTTGCCTTACTAGCACTGCTGCTGCACTAAAATGTCGGGTCAGATGCTCCTGCCCGAATGACGTTCCGCAAGGTCTCAGCCGCTAACCAAGAGTTGCAATCCGGTCCTGTGCTCGTGAAAAAGAGCTTATCGAAGACTACATGGTTCAACCTCGCGGTACAGTATAAGAAACCGTTCAGTTACTCAACCGTTAAATGCACCTCTCGTCGTATGTATCGCTTTCACCGTCGCATGTGTGTCGCTTCAAGTCCCATGCCACGTTACATGTGTGTCGCTTTAACACCCAACCGTTAGTGCGAGCTCAGCCCGCACGTGATTGCACTGATACTATTCAATACCATTGTTAACTGCTGATGTGAAGAGACGTAAGCTTGCGGCGTTTTTTTTGCGAAAAGCAACAGGTTAGTGAGAGAGTTTTAGAAGATCGTTGAAGGATGGATGGAGCTTGTTCGTTTCGATCGCTGGAACAAGAATTGCGCTCTGATCAGGATGGCGCTCTGATCAAGTTGGTCGTAAGCTCTCACTCTTCAATTTTGTTTGCCGGCATCAAACGATCTCAGTCGTATCAAATTTCAAACTCGTGATGTCCTTCCGGGCGCACCTTTGTGCTGCAGCAATTGCAGTCGCGGCGATGTCGTTGCACCATGGCCAGGTAGATGCATGCACAGCTATTGCTGTGACGAAAGGCGCAAGTGCAGATAATTCGACGTTAATCGCTCATACGGACGACGCTGGTGGCAGCGCCTCAGATCTCCGTCTTGTTCGCGTCCCAGCACAGGATCACGAGCCGGGTAGCAAGCGTGCTGTTTACAACATCAACAGTGGCTACCCGAGAGTGGTGGCACCAGATCGAGGAGTTCACTACCAGCCTGTAGACGATTCAGAGACTGATGAGACCCAAGAGTACTCGACGCCAATAGGATATATCCCGCAGGTAAAGCACACGTATGCGTACTTTGATCAGGACTACGGAATGATGAATGAAGTGCAGCTCAGTATTGGCGAGAGCACCTGTGGGGCCAAAACGGTCGGTTGGTCACTTGACGTGCCTGGGGGCAAGAACTTGTTTGGCATCGCAGAGCTTACGAAGATTGCGCTAGAACGCTGTGCTACTGCTCGTTGTGCAATTGATATTATGGGCACACTGGCTGAGCATTACGGTTTCTACAGCGAAGACAGCGGTGATATGGCGAAACCGGACTATGGCGATTCGGCTGAGGCCCTCGTGGTAGGTGATAAGCTTGGTGAGGTCTGGGTTTTTCACGTGATGACGGGGAAGGACCACACCGGTGCGGTGTGGGCAGCGCAGCGCGTACCAGACGGACATGTGACTGTCATTGCGAATGGCTTTTCGATTCGTGAGATTGACTTGAGCGAGCCCGACTGGTTCATGGCTTCGACTAATGTAATCTCGCTTGCTAAGGAAATGGGCTGGTGGGATCCAAAAGGGGACAAACCTTTCGACTTTACAGCCTCGTACGGTTTTGCTGATAAAGACGCCATTGGGCCCTTGTACACCGGGCGCCGTGTCTGGCGTGTGTATGATGTGCTCGCTCCGTCGCTGCAGCTCGATGCTCGTCTTGGAAGCTTTTCACAGTACGCGACCTACCCATTCTCTGTCAAGCCCGACCGTCAAATAGAAACTTACCAGATCATGGACTTGCTCCGCGATTACTATGAAGGCACGCAATATGACATGACTAAGGGCATGGCAGCTGGACCTTTTGGAGCTCCTGTCCGGTGGTCTGGTAGCCCCGGGGGTGTCACTGGCGGCTGGGAACGTCCGATCTCCATGTATCGCACGCTATTTGCTTTTGTACTTCAGACTCGCAGTCACAAAGGACCGGATGCTGTTGGCGGGGTTGCATGGTACGCTCAGGGAGCCCCGCACGGATCGGTCTTCGTTCCGTTCTCCTGCGCACAGAGCTCTGTCCCGGAGTCGTACTTGTTAGGTCGACAGAGTAAGTTCCACTCGCAGTCTGCCTGGTGGGCATTCAACTTTGTGAACAACTGGAGTCTACTGCGTTTCGACGCTATGAGTGTTGAGATCCGCGGCAATATTGATCGACTACAGAAAGCAGCTTTTGCTCTACGTCGCAAAATGGAGAAGGAGGTGCATGAAGAGAGGTACTCGGCCACCATGACTGAGACCCAGCTATTGACCCGCTTGCATGATCAAAGCAATGACTTTGCCGACCACGTTGTAGCACAGTGGTGGCAGCTTGCATGGGCATTAGTGGGCAAATACAGTGATGGCTACATGACGACAGGCGAGGCTCCGGAGCAACAGGCGTCAATTGGATACCCGACTTGGTGGTTGCAGGCTAGCGAATTTGCGACGTGGCCTGGTGACACGTTCATGCCCAAGTTCAGCATGCGCAAACAGTTTTTGGGAGCTGACGGTGAGACCGCACAAGGTTTTGTTCGCCAGGTAGCCAAGCCTGCTCACGTCCAAATGGAAGGACAAAGTTACCCGATCGCCTTTGCCTGGGTCATCATGGGCGCTGTATTGGGCGCCGCCATGCTATCTCTCGCCAAAAAGTCGAGTCGCCGAGTGGGCTACCACGCGGTTACGTAAGAGCTGGATCGTGTCTTATGCATAGTGTGCCATAAGACTTGTTGGCAATACTCACTTTTCATTTCCATTATCAACAGAAAACTGTCGAATGATCATAAGGTTGACATTGCTCGTCCTTGCTTCTGTTGCTAGGATCCCCGCTGTCCAAGTAAGGTAGTAAGTACATCAGGTCGTCCTACCACTACATCCCAAATGCAGGAATCGTGTCGCCCTTTCATCTCCTCAAACGTCAAAAGCTTCAGCGTCCTTCACTTTGTGGCACCTGACGCGACACCGTCGTTGCCGCTCAGAATCTGACGCCGTCCACTGTTCTTCGTTGCCTCAGCCACCGTCAGATGCACCATTCTTGTCTCGCCCTTCCCTGTCTGCCAGACCCCACCATTGGTCTTGCAAAAACCGATACTTTCTCCTGTCACATTTACGCCTCATGGCTCCCTCCGTGCTTGTCCTGACCACTATATGATTGAAATCGAGTGCTCTTCCTGTTACACTCAGTAGGGCGGATCTACCTAGACTTGGTAGGACGGTAGGACCGTGAATATCATTAAAAATGAGTGGCCTCCTTAGACAGCTACTCGTGACAGCCCTTCGATGAGCCAAACATGTTTTGTGGCGGCCGCCATTCCCGCGGAACAATTGCAAAAGGGGTCAGCCGCGCATTCGTTGCTCCCATCTACAAAACCTTACATTGTCACCTACCTATCGCTCCATCTACTACATACTCATTTACTATCATTTGCATTTGATCTTCTTCTCCGTACAACTGTAATAGTAAGCTACATCTACGCAACATTTTTTTCCGAGGAACAAACGTTTCGACATCAATGATGTCAATGATGTCCCAGTAAACCTATAACGAAATTTAATTTTACGGTTCATATGTGCCAAATGGCTTGACTGGAAACTCATCGTTCCCTCTGAACGACAGACGGCACAAACAGCCACACGCGTCAACACCTAAGGAAACAGAAAGCTATACAAAGTGAATTGGGTGGAATTGTAAGCTGCATACACGACTGCAGATGTGTGCTACAGCCATGTCATGAGAGCTCGGATCTTGGCAGTCCGAACGGAACTTAATCAATTAGCCCATCACGATCTCTCCACCGCTCATTGACAACCTTCTATGCTTTCCGTTCTTCCTCACATCGGGCGCAATGGCATACGAATTGATACTCTCTGCTTGGTCGGGCATCAACGCCAATGCGCAATAATAAAGGGAACATCAGTAAGCTTATGACAGTTCGACATGACCGGAATGATTATACATACCGAAGATATTCCTCTCGTCCGTCCACTTCCTGGTCCACATCAATGTATGAGATACACAGCTCTTCGCCTTCCTGTTTGTCATGAGAAACAACAACCATCTAGTCAGACCTGTTGTGAAACAAACCTCAAACACTTCGCGCGCTTACTGCAATGTCCTGTACGGCGAACACGTGAGCAGCTCCGTCTTTCGTGTATAGTACTGTGCAGTTGGGGTCACAGCTGTGATTCATTGTGCAAATACCCGAGAACAATGCGGTGCCTTCCACGCCCACAAAGTCCTCATCCAGTGCGGTACACTCTTCCTCACCATATATGTCGTGTTCTTCGTCGAATTGATGATTGTGCTCTTCCGTAAACTTTTCAAGCGCTATTTTGACGCGGGCCAGTACTGGCGGCATGTCCATCTTCTCCTCAGAACTGGCTTCGCTCAACGCCTCGCTCAGCGCGTGAAGCGGATGGTCAATTTCCATACTAATGTTATTCATCTCAAACATGCCCACCACGCGACTGAAAAAGTCGACGCTCAGAACTTCATTGCACGAAACAAGCAGTGCATCTGCCGTGAGGCCATTGAGTTCTTTTTGCGTCTCCAGATAAGCGAGGTTCTCCGTCAAGCCGCTGATAAAGTAGTCGTGTGTCTGCATGAGCAGCGAGCGAAACTTGTCACGATATTCTTCCAATGTCTCTCCATCTTTTAGATCTTCCTCTGACGTAATGACTTCCCACCACGGCAATTTGCAAAAGATATCAACGGGTTGTCTGGCTTGTGCCATATCCTGCGTTGCAACGAAGAGCAATAGAATCTTTGCTACGACCTTAGCTGCGAGCTGGAAGATCTCATTGGTCACAAGCGTATGGTTGAGGAATTGACCCATCGCAATCTCTCGCTCCTCCGAACGTGCACACAAAAGTGCGTGATGTTGCGCGTATGCGATCTGTTTGCAATTGTCAGAGCAGTATACAACTCCACAGCTGCATTTCACTTGACTCTCGGCCAGTTTAAACACGGAAAAGTAGCTCTCTTCGGGGCTCTTGCCACCTTCTTTCTGCAAAAAGGCGATGGCTGCTTCAAAATCTGCCTCGCCTTCGACCTCAGAGCTATTGCCGGCCACGACGCGTGCCCAGCAGCCTTTACTGTCAATGAGTGGCACGAAGCAATTGTCACAGCAATCCACAAACTCCTTGTTGTCTTCGTGCTGCATAGCCACGAACGGAGCCTCAGTCCAGATGGGTTCACCGGCCTTGAGTGCCTTACCCGCAAACATGGCCTTGCCCTTGTCGCCTGCAAGACCACAAAATATTGGCGGACTGTGAAGACGCGACTGTAGCAGTGCTTTGAAGTAAGCAGCTACTTGTGGCCAGTCCTTTTGCATAATGGACGGCATTTCGATCTTTAGTGGTGACTTGGTGACTGACTAACTGGGTAAAGTTTCGTTATATAAATATGAAATATAAATCTGAGATGAACTTGCGGTTCTCAAGAGATCAATCAGTAAGTACTGACTGGTTAGCAGTCGAGGCGCGTGATGTTCCAATCGAAATTTGCAGCAAGTTCCACATGAATCATGTAATAATATATATATATAAAAGATGATGATGAAGACATAAAGAGACAACAAGTGGTGGTACCTTGAGACGAGTGCTGGCTCTCTCTTGTCCATGGCAATATCAAATAGACAACCTCATATTGTCGCAGAAAGCGCGTCATAAAAAAATACAAAACTTGATGATCCAAAGGCTCCGACTTGATGACCTCGCGCCGTTCGTTCACCTGGCGACTTGGCCCCCCACCAAGATAAATGCAGCTAAGAAAGCGGCTACCATCGCCATGACGTACCCATCAAAACCTTTAGGGACGTCTACACCGTTTGCCCAGCGACGGCCATTGGAAAAGCATCGCTAAGCTGGTGCACCACTTCTCTCATATCCGACTTTTCATGGCAATGTAGGATCACTTCAATATTAACGCCGTCGCCAACTTTGTCGACTAGCCCAACGCCACTGTGCTGCTTTCTGCCGATACAGTGCTATTTGTCGTTGCGTTGACTATCAGTGTCTATGTAGCGTCGGACATTGTCGGACCATTCAAGTCACACCATGTTGTGGGTTCAGCGATGATTAAGCGGCCAGTACATGTGGCTACTTAGCCCAAGGGTACGACTCGTATTCTTGAGCAGAAGTCGTAGTAGCCCGTTTCCACAGACATTATCATTGCAAAAGCATATCGCATGTCGGGAACTAGAAGATTTTTAGCAGACGGTTTTGCCAGGTGGAATGCGAACGTTCTAGATGACAATTTTGTAGGTTTCTTAAATCTAGAATCTACCGACCTGCTTCTTTTCTGCACGTATGCGTCCGACTTTTCATTTTTTCCGAATTCTACTGGCTTCGATTCCGTTTCGGCCCTCGACGAAGACGTTCGCAGGCATTAAGAGTGACGAAGAAGCTTCATCACATTTCGAAAGCATTTGCACTTTGAACCACTCGACATGGACGTGGAAGTGGGTCTGAATTCACCCTCTTACAAGACATTCCAGTCGTCGACACTAAATAGTGTCAAGAGCCGCCTTGACCGTAAGTAGGCCCATGTCGTCTCTAGGTCGGCCACTTGATTATAATCTTGTTTTCGGTATGCTCTATACATACATGTAGTCAATCGTTACTCAAGTGTCGCTGCACCGTATGGTCCAAGTGATCCAATAGCCAGTACTTATTTTCAAGTTGTGATTAGCAAAGCGAAAGCACCAATTGTGTGTGGTGATGCTGGAACTGTGAAGGGGAAAGCCATTTATGCTGAACAAGATTTGCCCAAAGCCACAAGAATTTGGACGGAATCACCACTTGTAGCTATGCAACATGAACGGAATCGTAGTCTACTACCATGCTGTCAATTCTGCTACTTGCCATTATTAGGAAGTGCTCAAAAGCAATGGCATGATATTGTCACACGCTTTAATGCACAAATTCCACTTGATAAAGATGAGACAATTTCAATGACAAGGAATAATAAAGCACAAAACGGACCAGTACATATGGACGCACTGGAAAAAACGTTACGACTATTACGTATTACGCCACAGAGCTGTGGGATGGCGGAAGCAGGAGCAAAATGTGCATGTGGTGAACTCTATTGCTCGAAATTATGTCTAATGCGAGCACTTCATGAATTCCATGCCATTTTGTGTCCTCGCAAGGATCCGTGCTCGGCAATGGGTGCATTCCAAGAACACACACGCCACACGAACGATATTTTTTTACTTGCAGCAAAAGTAATTGCCCGTGTACTTTCGCGGTATCTCGTGTGGCAAGATATTGTCAAGGCACGCGAACCCATTGACATGTTTTACAAGAAACCGTGGTGGGAAGTGGTTGTTGTAGAGAACGATGAACCTTTACTAGTGCCTTATGAATTCCGAAATAGCGAGGAAACGTCGGGTCAGATTACGGCGTATGGAAGCGAGAAGACAAACAGTGACAGCGGAGATAGCAGCAGTTACGACGATGGCTCACCTAACGATATCAAAGATATTGATAACGAACAGAAAGCTGCCTTGCCCAAGGCTAACGGCAGTGTTATCGCTCAAGCAGACAAGTTACGGCAGAGAGAGACACAAAATAAGGAAAAGGAAGGGAATTGGATGGCCGACACTGGTGGCACCTTGGGAAATGGATCGACGAAGGCGCAATGTTTACAGGAGGTGCTAACGATGACGCACCAGTTACTAACCGACGCACTAGAGTGCAACCTAGTGCGACTTGAGCGCGAAGGCCAACTACGTGACGTGACGGTGGAGGAAATCTGGCGTCATTGTTCGAGTCTTTTGAGTTTCGAGTTCTTCGCTGCTCAGATCGGCCTCTTCGAAATGAACAACATCAGTATGGAGGTTGACCATCCGTTCCATGCCTTTATAGATATCCTGGATCCAGACGTGCAGCACGAAGTGACTGCAGCAGGAATGGATGGCCAAAGCAATTACACGTCGCCACAGTTAAACAGTGAGAAGCAGGCTCTGATTGCTAGCGTACGACGCGTGCTACAGTGGGAGGAAGAGCGCATTCAGCTGCTGCAGGTACAGGAGCGTCTGGAAAGGAACGGCACTGAAGTGGATCCTGGCTTTGATCCCTTGGTGCCTCTGGGTTATCCTTGCATTGAAGGTACAGCGCTCTTTCCAATCATTTGCACGATGAATCACAGTTGTGACCCGAACTGCACTGTGCTCTACACGAAGAATGGTGACGGGCACGTGGTAGCAATCCGTGATATTCAAAAAGGTGAGGAGCTCTGTATCTGCTACATTGATGTTGACATGGATGTGCAAACGCGTGAAGCAAACTTGCGCGAGTATAAGTTCAAATGTTTTTGCCTGCGGTGCGTCTTGGAGCGACAGCAATTAGAGCGACAAAGACTTGGACAGGACCAACAAGAAAGTTTTGCAACAAATCAGCAAACGAGTTCACATGCAGGAAAACAAGCTCGACGTTCTAGTCCTGAAAACCGAAAAGAGAAAAAGAAATCGAAGACGAAACGTGGCGCCCAGTCGTATCGTGCTTAGCTCGGTCGTGAGAAAAGCAAGAATGTTTTTTGCGATGTGACGTATAGATGTATCTATTTGCGTTAGTACCAGTGCCGCGTCTTTCATTGATGTTGAATTAAGCTAAAAGGTCAACTCAAAGCTGGTAAGTTGCAGCCATGCCCGAGATACCGTTGAATACGTACGTATTGTTAAGCGGCTCAAACTGGTGTGTGATCAACTTCACAGCTTCCTGCGCAGCAATACCGCCCATCACAGCGGCGATGTTATGCAGCTCGACCTGGCATGACCGGGTCATTTCTAATGCGTGATCGTCGGTGATCCAGTCCATCACGTCGCTATCAGCAGCCAAAGCTTTCGCCTGCGCCACAAGCCACGCTCCGTCTTGAGTGGCAGCGGCATCCTCTGAGCCAGGGTAACGATTAAATTGAGAAGCGAAGGCAGCAACCGCTCGGAGCATGAAATACCAGATCAAAGGCGACTGCTCCATGTCTTCATCTTCCAGATCCACACCCATTAAGTTGACATGCTTGTACTCTTGCGCCACACTGCGTGTCTCCAGCATGCCAATACTCGGGGCATTTTTGCAAAATGCTGCCACGACATCGAATGAGATCATGTCTTGAGGAAGTTTTAGTTCACACATCCTTTTGAGTAAAATCTGGTGCACTCTTGTCGCGTCCTCCTTGGCTTTGGTCATATACAGTTCCTGCAACGCCACATACCATTCCGTAGATGCCGTCATGTCCGGCACAACTCCCGTCACCGGCAACAACCCCTCGTTCTGCTTAACAAAATCCGCCACAGCATGAGCCAAAAGCCAGAACTCCTTCGTATCCTTTGTCTTCTCCAAAGCCTCTACCGAGACAGTATGCGACGCAGCAGCAGCCAACACTGACGCTACTTCTTCTGGCACCTGTGGAGGTACATATGCCATGTAGGCATTCTCAGCAGCTTCCACAAAATTCACTTCATGACCCAAAGATCCCCATGTCATCTCCTGTAAACTCTTTTTGAACTCATCCTTTTCTAAGAAAGCGGTGGGTAGTTGACCATCATGATTCTCCTTCCACTTTTTCATGGCCTGCAACAACAGAATCACAAATGGCACATGTGCATGATCAATAGTTGACAAGGACTGCAAGTCAAAGGTATCTGCAAACTTGTGCAGTGTTAAAAAAGGCTTGGAAAGTCTCAATTCATGTCGTGGCGGGTCCAATTTCGCGTCAACGATCGCATGTTGAGCTACTTGAAGTCTTAGTGAGCCTATGAATCCATATGACGTGATTATCAGCAATGGCAGCCTTTTGATCAGACACAACTCGGCCAATTTGATCGTGACCAATTCGTCCAATTGTGTAGCCAGGACCAAATCAAATTGGTCCAAATACTGAGGTTCCTCCTGCAGCACCTGCTTGACATTTGCATGTCGTGCAGCACCAGTCACATCCTTATTCATTTCTAGTAGTAATTCAGCCACAATCTCAGCTCTGGAGCTTCCTACAGAGTCTGAAGTGACGAAGAAATTGTTCGTCGCGTCTGCTTGCGTCACACTCTGGTCGTCCAAGATCGTAAAGCGCTGGACACCAGGCAATACCAGATTCTTGAGCGCTTCGGAACCAGTGGCACACGAATTGATGAGCAAAATGTGCGTAGTAGCGAGCCGTCGCTGGCCCTCCACACCCCATAGTCGCAGTTGACGGTCATACTTGTCACCCATTTATGAAAATTTAATTTGAAATTTAATCTGAAAAATGATCGAAAAGGATTGGAATGGCCACATTGTTGGTAAAGTTAAAGTGGAAAATGGGCAACGTTTGCGTCTTCTTGGTTCATTACTTCGTAATCATTCCCAAAAAGTTATTCTCAAAGACATGCATTGAATGTGTGGCAATTCCTCGCGTGGTCGTGCACAATAGTTTGCTGTTATTTTCACCAACTTGAATTTGTCCAAATCGGTCTAGGTAATATAATTAAAAGAGATGTAGGCACATTCCGCGGATTGAGATTGACTCGGTGTTTGCTGCAACCGAGGACGTCTATGAAGCTTCATCAAAAAAGGTAAAGGAATAGAGAGATGGCTCAAACGCAGACAAAACAGTCACTCGATTCAATTCCTAAACACGTGCTAGACAATCCAAATCCAAAAAACGTATTTATTCATCAAGCTCAAAACTCGACGTGGTATTCTCGTGCTACAAGGAGCAAAGACACAACCGCATGACATCTGGATAAGTTAGTGAAAATGTTCTGCACCGGCATTATCAGCAAGCGTGACTTGCTTCTCAAGGTTGTTTCAGCTAGCACGGATAAACTTGCACACATTATCGTAGAAGAAAATGTCGCTGCCGCACACACAGCTCATCGACGCAACCTTGATAAAGAATCATACGCCGCATACGCTCTAGGCAGCGGCCGGATTGGCCATCTGAGGTATGCAATCCACTCTGATGCTTCATAATCAGGGGGGGACGCTTGTCAGTGTGATTTCCTTTCAAAAGCGACTAACAATATGTCTCTTCAGATTTGGGCGGACAATGCGGGGGTCTAGATGCATCCGGTACCCGTACTTGAGGGTTGGAAGGTGAGAGCAGTTTTAGTCAAAGAGGGGTCTTTAGTCTCCTGGGACATTTTTAGCTTCCGAAGATGAGTGTTGGAACAGGGCCAGCTGGGATGGAAACTGCGGAGCAACCGAGGACGGCGACGGCGGCAAGTACAATTCCAAAAGACAATTTCATAGATTCTTCGGTATCGAGCGTGGATGGAAAGAGTGAAGTGTTCGACTTGATGCAAATTGGAAAATGAGCTGTGAGGGATATCGAAGTTTTGACAACCACACATGACGCTTGCTATTTAGCTCTTTATGACTCGATCTAAGCCCGTTATTGACAATGATAGTGGCGCGTACGCACCGCCTGTGGTAGATCTACCGCGGTTGAAGGCGCTAATTGAGAACAATTTTCCAGGAATTGCAGTCGAGGCGTCGGGTCGCGAAGACAAAGAGTTGCAGCGAACGCGCAAGGAAATTTTGAATTAATGGATGTAAACTGTATTGGATTTGCTTGGGAAGCTACTCACTGAACGATTGAACGCAGCATTGCTGCAGTGACAACACCACGTACTCTATAATAAACAAAGGCATTGTAGAACAAGAACAACCACAGATTTGACAGACTAATGCTTGACGCAATTGGCAAGTTTTACCTGACTTGGTATATCTATTGTCTAGAGTACAATGCAAATGTTTTCTGTCTCGGTGTCTGATTGCTCCACGCCCAGGCGTCCAGAATCTCCTGACGCGATTTTTTTAGTTCCTCATCATTGCGGTCCTTAGCCTCCACTAAAATCCCAGGAAAGTTGTTCTCGAAAAACTCTTTGAGTTTAGGGAGATCTTCCTTTAGGGGGCGTAGGTGCCGCTGTTGTTGTCAATTACCAGCTTGTACTTCCCGAAGTGGCCCTTCTCAATGTGGAACTCACCCGCGTACTTGACTGAAAAGGCAACATTCGCGTGAAGCATGTGCTTGGAAAACATGTCCTTGAAGAAAGAAGCGCCCGTCTCGGAAAAGTACCAGCCTGTCAATGTAATCGCGTACGTAAAGAGCACAGGTTTGTCCAGCCGCTGGCCGTAGTTGATCAGCTCAAACAAGTCCGATTCGTCCTTAAGCTGTCCGTACTGTGTATTAGGTCCGTGTCTGTAGACCATTTCATGCTCGCTGGAAATTGCCTTTCGGAGTGCAGGGGACTCCAGATGGTCGGGAGAGAAGATCTTCTGGATTGTAGGGTAATTCTTGTTCCACTCATGGTCGTTTGGTAGGATCCGCAAGATGTTGTGCATTTGCAAGTGGTAAGCTGACGCTTCGAGCTTGTCGTCGTTCGTCATAGATTGGACGAAAAGACCCGCCGTGATGCCTAAATGGGCCGAGTAGTGCACAGGTCCGACCTGCTGCAATTCTCCGTCGCCATTGATCTTGCTTATGTTTGACTTGACCTTGACTGCAATAGTACCGGCTGCCTTGTCGTTGCGAGTGATAAGCAGCTCAAACATCGTCTCCACGCCATCGGTGCTGACTGCATTGAATTGTGTCTGGCCCAGAGCATCATCACCGTCCATATCTTCGTCCAACAGATAGAGTTTGCACAGTGTGTCGGGCTTGACGTTCTTAAAAAAACTTTTCGTTCCACACGGGCTCGAGCGTGTTGAAGATGAGACGTGTCCAGGCCACTTTTCAGCCTGCTATTTCAATGAGAGCGTAGACGTCACTTGAAGCTACACGGCCCTTGAGTGCGGCCTTTATGTTGAAGTAGTCCCCCGCAGCGATATCCTTAGCAGAAATGATTTCAAGCTCAACATCAAGCAATGCATTCTCAGACCCAGAGGTCGAAGTGTGAGAGGAAGACTGGCCCATTGTAGATAGACAAGTGTGTGGCACGAGGTAAAGTCGAAAGTGATGGATTTGAAGTTATTGCTGGAAGATCGCTCGGATTTATGCGACATTAAAGTATCCATTTATTTAGATTGCGCTTAGTCATTTGAAGAATCTGTTGGTTTAGACCAACAGTACTAATTTGATACAGCGGCTGCGTAGGAGCGAGCGGATGTAGCCAAAACAGCTATGATGATGTGTCCTGTGGTTTTTAAAATTTGTACAATACAGTAGTATATCAAGACAGTGAGGTTAAGAATACATTTGGCTGCAAGTATAGCATGCAAAGACCGACTTCAAAGAGCTACTTGAAATAAAGAGCTATGCTTGGGTGACAATATCTCTCTCTACAAGACTTATGTGCTCATCGGTTCCAGACTCAGCTGGCTTCAGCAATGTCTCATCGACATATCAGTTCATTCATACGCGTTATGTCAGATTCCCTGCGGTTGATACGCCACATCAGACGCAAATCTGTCTCTGTAACAATGGGCCAAGCTTCGTCTGCCACTGCAGCCTCGTCAACTCTTGCGCCTGACAATTCGTAATGCAACGTCGAGCTTGAGATCGTTCCCGCCAAAACATCCCTGCGGAGACGACTTTGCGACTTCGACATAAGGGCCGTTGTAGCTTCAACCGATGCCTTACGCTCTCATTGAAGCAGCAGGTAAAAAGTGGCCTGACACGTCCCATCTTCAATACGTCCAAGCCCGTGTGGAACAAAAGTCTTTTCAAAAACGTCAAACGCGACACACTGTGTCAACTCTATCTGCGCTGCAGCAATACATACGTCACCGAGACGATGTTTGAGCTGCCGATCACTCACAGCGACAAGGTGGCCGGTACTATCGCAGTGAAAGTCAACGCACGCGTAACCTTGGTCATTGACGACGGCAAAAAAAAGCTGCAGCAGGTCGAGCCCGTGCAATCTTCGGTGTACCTGAGCTTCATCAAAGGAATCGTCAATCGTCACGACACCACATCGACGACGAAAGGCACGAGGTTTTAGTCTACCCGTGCAATTAATTGCATGACATTTCGACAATTTTGCGGACGGACAACTATTAGACCTATAGACCCGTTCAAAAAATCTTCGTCGTGCCATCCGGAAGCTTTCGTGGTGTGTAAAGCAGTGGCGTCGAAGCACCCATACATTCTACAAATCCTACCCCACAGTGGATTCAAAGAGCCGAAGGACTGCTTCAATCGGTCTTCACTTTCGCTATTATAAGATGGGCCAGGTATTTCTCCGAAATAGGGCGGATTTTCAAGGATAATTGTATAAGCATATGCTGCACTTTAGTGTCAGGAGAGTTCACATCGAGAGCGATTCCTGGGCAAGTGCAGCACTCGTATGCACCGCCTAAAAGAGAGCTGTGGCAGTAAAAAGCGCTGCTGGAATCTAACGTCCCTGTATTTTGGTGGCCACAGCAGCAACGAGTATACGTGGATTGCAAAGAGATAATGGACGTTGGCTTAGCTAAAGGCAGCCATGCGGAGTTTGGTAATCCTCTTAGTTTGCGTGTTATTGCCCTGTTGATTTACTAATTGACTGTCAATTTTGCAGATTTTGGATACAACACACTCCGCAAATTCAAGGTAGATGTCGTTCTGTTGCAGGAAGTCAGGCCTGTAAGCAGATCGGCTGCACTGTTGTATATATTGATGTTAAAAGACTGGAGACTTGAGCCTTTGGCCGCGTGGCGCCCAGCTCACAGCATCGCACAGTTTCTGTCCAAGAATAGTTCTTAGAACAAGAACTACTTGACCATCCGACACATCTTTTCGCCAGAGTATCTGGAGTCATATGTGCTTCGCCAAGCGGTGGTGACGCACCAAGCGACGATTTACTCGCATGGTGAAGTATATACCAAGTCTATATTGATCTTGTCACCTATCAATTTTTTTGAGCTCATCCACGCGAGCAGGTGTGATAACAAGCCACAACGCTCTTTCATGGACAATGGTATTTTTTACGGGACACATGCTGCGTTCTTCAACGAGTTGTTGTTGTTGACGCATACGCTGTCAAGTTTACCCGCAGGCAAGTTTTGCTGATACAACACAGATTATTTCACTCCCGGCCGAATGTTCTTAAAGCATAAAGCTTAGCATCTGAGGTGCAATTGCTGCAGTCGTGGCAGCAAGTATCTATGCAGCCACAGATACCATCACCTTCGATCCCGCTTCGTTAATGTTAAAGTAAAACAACAACTCATACTATGTACGCCGCTCTAAGCCAAACCATCAATACTGGTAGTAGAGGAAAAAGCAGTAATCACGATGGTAAAAAACGGAAAAGATACGAAAGTGCGTCTTTTACGTCGTGCGTTCAAATTGGTCAGCACCCAATGCGATGCTATCATGGGAAGAGGTCAAATGTCTCCACGTGCCCTTTTGGAGTGTCCTCCGTGAGACCGTCGGCAGAAGAAGCTAGTGAATAGGAGCATGACGTTCTAAGGAAAATACAAATGGATAGGACGTAGCTGTGACACTTTGAGGGAGACTGCCTTTTTTTCACTACATTCAATCACTTAGATAACTCTTAGATCGAGTCATAAAAGAGCTAAATAGCAAGCGTCGTGTGTTGTTGTCAAAACTTCGATATCCTCACATCTCATTTTCCAATTTGCATCAAGTCGAACACTTCACTCTTTCCATCCACGACTCGATACCGAAGAATCTATGAAGTTGTCTTTTGGAATTGTACTTGCCGCCGTTGCCGTCCTCGGTTGCTCCGCAGTTTCCATCTCAGCTGGCCCTGTTTTCAATACTCACCCTCTGAAGCTTAATTAGGTTATCGCAGAACAAACTCATGTCAACGATCCTCATTCCTCCGACAATAAAATACCTTTAGAAACATCCCTTCCTCGCTGTGGTACGCCAACCTACCCTCCTGGTGATGATGACCCGTACCACAATCTTCCTAGCCATGGCGGAAGACTGCCCCCAGCTGCCCGGGGCTAAGACGACTAGGTGCGAAGGGCCAGCGACTTGGACGACCAGAGTGTGACGCAAGCAGACGCGACGAACAATTTCTTCGTCACTTCAGACTCTGTAGGAAGCTCCAGAGCTGAGATTGTGGCTGAATTACTACTAGAAATGAATAAGGATGTGACTGGTGCTGCACGACATGCAAATGTCAAGCAGGTGCTGCAGGAGGAACCTCAGTATTTGGACCAATTTGATTTGGTCCTGGCTACACAATTGGACGAATTGGTCACGATCAAATTGGCCGAGTTGTGTCTGATCAAAAGGCTGCCATTGCTGATAATCACGTCATATGGATTCATAGGCTCACTAAGACTTCAAGTAGCTCAACATGCGATCGTTGACGCGAAATTGGACCCGCCACGACATGAATTGAGACTTTCCAAGCCTTTTTTAACACTGCACAAGTTTGCAGATA
The DNA here is from genome assembly GCA_011800735.1 of Peronospora destructor. Lineage (NCBI taxonomy): Eukaryota > Oomycota > Peronosporomycetes > Peronosporales > Peronosporaceae > Peronospora > Peronospora destructor. The sequence continues at coordinate 47,867 of WBRY01000042.1, read as the reverse complement.
CCTTTGACTTGCAGTCCTTGTCAACTATTGATCATGCACATGTGCCATTTGTGATTCTGTTGTTGCAGGCCATGAAAAAGTGGAAGGAGAATCATGATGGTCAACTACCCACCGCTTTCTTAGAAAAGGATGAGTTCAAAAAGAGTTTACAGGAGATGACATGGGGATCTTTGGGTCATGAAGTGAATTTTGTGGAAGCTGCTGAGAATGCCTACATGGCATATGTACCTCCACAGGTGCCAGAAGAAGTAGCGTCAGTGTTGGCTGCTGCTGCGTCGCATACTGTCTCGGTAGAGGCTTTGGAGAAGACAAAGGATACGAAGGAGTTCTGGCTTTTGGCTCATGCTGTGGCGGATTTTGTTAAGCAGAACGAGGGGTTGTTGCCGGTGACGGGAGTTGTGCCGGACATGACGGCATCTACGGAATGGTATGTGGCGTTGCAGGAACTGTATATGACCAAAGCCAAGGAGGACGCGACAAGAGTGCACCAGATTTTACTCAAAAGGATGTGTGAACTAAAACTTCCTCAAGACATGATCTCATTCGATGTCGTGGCAGCATTTTGCAAAAATGCCCCGAGTATTGGCATGCTGGAGACACGCAGTGTGGCGCAAGAGTACAAGCATGTCAACTTAATGGGTGTGGATCTGGAAGATGAAGACATGGAGCAGTCGCCTTTGATCTGGTATTTCATGCTCCGAGCGGTTGCTGCCTTCGCTTCTCAATTTAATCGTTACCCTGGCTCAGAGGATGCCGCTGCCACTCAAGACGGAGCGTGGCTTGTGGCGCAGGCGAAAGCTTTGGCTGCTGATAGCGACGTGATGGACTGGATCACCGACGATCACGCATTAGAAATGACCCGGTCATGCCAGGTCGAGCTGCATAACATCGCCGCTGTGATGGGCGGTATTGCTGCGCAGGAAGCTGTGAAGTTGATCACACACCAGTTTGAGCCGCTTAACAATACGTACGTATTCAACGGTATCTCGGGCATGGCTGCAACTTACCAGCTTTGAGTTGACCTTTTAGCTTAATTCAACATCAATGAAAGACGCGGCACTGGTACTAACGCAAATAGATACATCTATACGTCACATCGCAAAAAACATTCTTGCTTTTCTCACGACCGAGCTAAGCACGATACGACTGGGCGCCACGTTTCGTCTTCGATTTCTTTTTCTCTTTTCGGTTTTCAGGACTAGAACGTCGAGCTTGTTTTCCTGCATGTGAACTCGTTTGCTGATTTGTTGCAAAACTTTCTTGTTGGTCCTGTCCAAGTCTTTGTCGCTCTAATTGCTGTCGCTCCAAGACGCACCGCAGGCAAAAACATTTGAACTTATACTCGCGCAAGTTTGCTTCACGCGTTTGCACATCCATGTCAACATCAATGTAGCAGATACAGAGCTCCTCACCTTTTTGAATATCACGGATTGCTACCACGTGCCCGTCACCATTCTTCGTGTAGAGCACAGTGCAGTTCGGGTCACAACTGTGATTCATCGTGCAAATGATTGGAAAGAGCGCTGTACCTTCAATGCAAGGATAACCCAGAGGCACCAAGGGATCAAAGCCAGGATCCACTTCAGTGCCGTTCCTTTCCAGACGCTCCTGTACCTGCAGCAGCTGAATGCGCTCTTCCTCCCACTGTAGCACGCGTCGTACGCTAGCAATCAGAGCCTGCTTCTCACTGTTTAACTGTGGCGACGTGTAATTGCTTTGGCCATCCATTCCTGCTGCAGTCACTTCGTGCTGCACGTCTGGATCCAGGATATCTATAAAGGCATGGAACGGATGGTCAACCTCCATACTGATGTTGTTCATTTCGAAGAGGCCGATCTGAGCAGCGAAGAACTCGAAACTCAAAAGACTCGAACAATGACGCCAGATTTCCTCCACCGTCACGTCACGTAGTTGGCCTTCGCGCTCAAGTCGCACTAGGTTGCACTCTAGTGCGTCGGTTAGTAACTGGTGCGTCATCGTTAGCACCTCCTGTAAACATTGCGCCTTCGTCGATCCATTTCCCAAGGTGCCACCAGTGTCGGCCATCCAATTCCCTTCCTTTTCCTTATTTTGTGTCTCTCTCTGCCGTAACTTGTCTGCTTGAGCGATAACACTGCCGTTAGCCTTGGGCAAGGCAGCTTTCTGTTCGTTATCAATATCTTTGATATCATTAGGTGAGCCATCGTCGTAACTGCTGCTATCTCCGCTGTCACTGTTTGTCTTCTCGCTTCCATACGCCGTAATCTGACCCGACGTTCCTCGCTATTCCACTTTAAGGCGTAGTACATATAAATCATGTAGTAAGCAGTAAGATCCTATAAATCAATTACTTTCGAATCCTCATTCAACCCAGCAAGTGTTCTTCGCTCCGCTCCCTTCGGTCTCACCGCTCCCATTTTCCCTCCACGCTCAAGATTTAATAGGTTATGAGCCCAAGCGCCATGTCCAGCATTAAGTCAGCGTCCAGCATCTCCATCTACAAATTCGATGGAGACAACTAATCGACGTGAAGCCGTTACATGCGTGGCGTGTTCCTGACGAAGTCGACGTGGCATGTCGTCCACCGGGAGACGTCGCCAACGTTTGTGGACCCACGAGCTATGGAGGAGTACGTGAAGACGAGCAACATTGCGTTTGGTTTGATGTTGCTCCACATGGATGCCGACTATCACCATGTGGTCGATCATTGCGAGGTCGCGTGGGTCGCGTGGTCACGTTTGAAGGCACTATACGGTGGGTCGCAGAAGGCGGGTAGGATCTACCTCAAGCGCCAACTCTCAGCATGAAGACGGCGGAGGACGCCAACGTCTTGCATCACTGCAACGAAGTCCTCAACATCGGCGCAAAGCTTAGCAGCATTGGCGCCAATATGGAGGATGAAGACATCGCGATCTGCTTGCTGCTTAGTCTCCCGACGAGTTTTGAGAACGTGGTTCTGAACTTGGAGATGAGTAGTGCCGAGCTTCGCACGCAAGATGTGGTGAAAGTGCTAACGAATGAGCACGCCAAGCGACAAGATGAGAAGATGGCGACGGCAACGACGACAGTGAAGACTGAAGATGCCACCAAGGCATTCAGTACCGAGCGTGAGCCTTACCAATGCACTTATTGTGGCAAAGTGAGGCACACGATAGAGCGTTGTTGGACGAAACAGAAGGATGAAAGTCGAGGTGCCCGATGCGGTGGCAATACCCGTGGGCGCGGGGCTAATATTGTCCATTGGGTACAGTATGATGAAGGCAACAGCTATGATCGAGTGACTTTTGCGCTTTCTTTGGAGTGTGGAGTTTCGATGAGCAAGGACGTGTCTGGATTGTGGGCCATCGACAGTGGTGCAACGCACCATATCCTGTCACGATAAGGCCAATTTTGCAAGCCTAAGTCGAGCGTGAAGATGGTGAAATTTTGGTGGCTGATGGCAACAAGACGGCCATCAAGGGTGTCGGGACCATCATCGAAAAGGTGGTCCTGCCAAATGGCAATGACCGCGAAATCGAGATCAAGATCGAGCTCTACGTACCAAGGATGAGCAAGGACCTGCTTTCGGTACCCCAAATCGACAACCATGGCAAGCTGACGAAGCCTAGATGCACGTTGCTCGCAAGGACTCAAACCAAGTGGTGGACGATCTCTTGGATGGTCTCTACTGGCTTTACACAGTACAGCGATCGGCGAATGCGGCAACAAGTGGAGTGCGACAACCTATTACATTATTAATATAGGTTTTAATACATAATTACATAAGTAGGTAGGCAGTATCCGATTAGCGGATACTGCACGTCTATCTATTATTGGGGTGCCAGACCCAATAATTAGCCAATAGTAAATAGCCATGAACTAGGGAACATATTCGCACTTACTGCGAATTATAACCAAAAACCAAAAATAAATAGTTTTATTTACGTTATAAATAAGAGCGCTTCCTCACGCTCCTTACAGTATACGACGGTAACGGTGCTCTCATCCCGTCACACCTGGTAGCACTTCGTAGTCCTTTCAATAACCAAGTTCGAGATGAACGCGGACGATTCTTCGATGGCTCCAGCGGTTTCGCTGGAGCATGCAGATTTCCCACACCTCACTACGGTGTAAGTGGCAGGCATTACACCGCCTTGCGGCGGTGTCTGGTGAGATCGTCGCGACGTCGCTGCTGAGCACAGCGACGCCCGATCAACACCGTGTCGCCATCCAAGACTACATAGTGCGCGAGCTCGTCGAAGCGAATTGGCGAGTATCGACTCCCTCGCGCACCTCCCATTACGATGTAGTTAAAATGGAGACATCAACGTACTCCGGTGACGGTCCGGATCGTCTCCCCCTTAATCGCTGGTTTAGGGAGATTAATATTGCGATAGCGTCAAGATTAATTGACGCTCCGACGGCCAAGGTTGATTTCCTGCTGTGTCGGCTTGTTGGTAAAGCCAAAGAATGGGCACTTGGAAGGCTCGTCGTAGACGAGTCGGCGTTCCCCACGCTGGAGGATATCCAGCGCGACTTACGACTGGCATTCGAGCCTTCCTAAGATGAGTCACGGTTGCGTGCAGACTTCTTTTCACTTCGACAGGGCAAGCTGTCGATGCGTGATTATGTGCAGAAGACACGACATCTTACTTCGTGTATTATCACGCAGCCGATCGGCATGGCTTCATAAGTCCATGTCTTCGTCTTCGGTATGCAGGAGGGCATGACACGTTATTGCCTTACACGTGCTTAACCGAAGTCTCTCGACGAGGCATTTGCCCTCGCGCTCCGTGAAGATTACACGGTCGCCTCATCGTACTTGCACGCAGCGTCGCATGTCCGCGTACGTCTGGCCCAAAGCCTATGGAAGTCGATGTAATCGATGCAATCGATGCATCGTGTGGTCGCGGCAAACAATTCAGCTGCAACGTTCGTAGTCAAAACACCATGAAGTGTTTTCGATGCGGCAAGACAGGCCATCGTGCGGCCGTCTGCCGAGCTCCAGCGCCGGTGGCCATGAACACAGCTGTCTCACATGGAGATACTGTGTCGTCGGTGGTCCCGCCAAAAAATGAGCGGTTCCAGTAGGCGCGGAGCCCCTACTGGCAGGAATGGAGCCCCGCGTACTCGGGTGGCAGCTCGGGCTCCTAGCCCCAAAGTGATTTATACTCACTTCAATGCCACCATCATGCGCGACGATTCGAGACTAATTATTATCGGTCTCATTGTGGTGGAGTGGCGATCGCAAAATTGCTGATGCGATGCCGACTCTCCACTGGTACCCGGACGGCCGACTAACCAAGGGGGTGCTCCGATTCCGTGTTGTAACCCTTCCTCACCTTGTGTAACCGTCGGTAGGGCGGGTTGCACTCTTCCAGGTGGACTCGAGTTAATGCCGAACTTGACCGTGTTTGAGATGGGTGTCGATCGCGTGGAAATCTTCACACGATCGCGCTTGTTTTGTGTGGGTCTCTCTATGAGTTGCCCTGATCTGTTCCAGATCGCCTTGCCCAAAGGTGATGCTTGATCTGCGTGCCTTCTGACCACTTGAGCCGTCTCGCGATCTTGCACCCCTTTCCCTTGCTTGCTTGCTGCGTCCAATTGCAGTTGACTTGATGTCTGGAGAGTCTTGAACGCACCTGGCCAAACAATCCCGGTGTGACACTTGCGTAGACGGGAAGCGCGGCTCTTAATTCGTTGGGAGGCCAAAGATCCTACCCGGAAGAGACGACTCGTGTCTTTTGAAGTAAATTGAACTCTGTTAAATGTTAACCAATCAAACCCAAAAACCTATCACTATGCCTATCTGTATCTCAGAATTGGATGCCACGCGTCGCCGTTTCAGGAAGATCGTCCCCTTGTATTATGTGATCTACATCCGTTTCAAAACAGCTGGATCGCGGATCGCGAGTCAGGATCGCAAGTACCGATCGCAAGTACGGGATCGTGATCGCGGGTCACGTCGTGTCGTCCAGCTTCATTATGCTTCACACACCAGTTGTGTGGTATAACCCACTCAGGCAACCCGCACCGAGTGATACAACCTTCTTCGCCTTCGGTGTATCACCTACACGGATTGCGCCATCTCCGTTATCCCAACTTCCACATCTTCTTTCCTTCTGTATCTTTTGACGTTCCTCCCATCTTCGTGACCGATCCCTGTTCATGATAGATTGCGTAATCAAATTGGTTTAACCCACGTTTGCCCATCTTGCAACCCTCGGGATCGCGATCGCTTGAGTTTGTATCCGCGATCGTGAGCCACCCGTCCCAGCTGGTATCGGCCAATCAGAGCCATTTCGCACTTAATTGAGGCGTGTGATCCTTGCAGCCCCGACTCCAACGCAACTGTCAAAATCCCTGCAACCGCTTTACCACAATCGTCCTCTGCACCGATAGTCAACAGACGGTGTCGATCTGGCTGTGCATCCTTTGCATCGTTTACCCGACGTAATCCACAATCGTTCGTCCTTCGTCCACCATGGCCGAACACGTATCTTCAGCCCACGCCCGCACTCACAGCTCAAGGACGGCAGACCTCGGGCCGTCTTTGGTGATCTCATCTTCGGATTCTGCAGCTCCGATCGCTGCTAGTCCGGCCATGTCGGACACCCCCCCCCCTTATCGCTTGACAAGCTCGATCACTCCGTTATTTCGACTCCGATCAATCCTGGTGGAGCTGTCGATGGGCGTGCCACCTCGATCCCTCCGGAATATTCGTCCTCAATCCCGGCCCCGGGTGTCACGACTACCAACGACGACATCCCCACCTCCAGTCTGAGTGAGCCAGTTTTTCTCCCAAGTACCCGCGTGGAAGCACCTTCCGGGTTGAACGCGTGACATTGAACGATGCGTCGCTTCATTATATCATCTGATAGATCTTTAGCAGAAGATCGTGGATCGTTATCGCATCATGGAAACTGCGCTGGCCTCAACAGATTGCCCGAAACCGTCAGCTGGAGGAGAGTCTCCAAGTGCTTCGTACCTCCGCCTCTCCGTTCGTCGAATTTGTCCAAGACAAGTACGATCGACTACGTGTCCAGTACGAAGAAGAGGTGTAGCGATTCGACGCTTTCCGGGAGGAGGTAGCTGACCGTCTCGACCAGACCACAGAAATCGCGCATCTGAAGTCGGAACTCCTCAAGGTGATCCGAGCGCGTCATGTTGCACAAGAGAAGTTCGATCGCGAAATCGCAAGAGTCCGGAAACAGATGGACGAAACTGGCGATCGGCTTGTGGCTGAATGCGATGAGCAATCCGATCGCCTCCACAAAAGCCAAAGACAAGAAGTCGCACTACAAGAAGGCTTGCATCCACGTCCAAGGAAAGCTCCACCGTACTCTTGAGCGTCTTGAGACACTTCAAATCGAGCATGGCCAAAGTCAAGATGACCTTGCTGCCAAGTGTGTTGAGTACGACCGGTTACACGACACCGTATCCGATCGCGACGCCACTCTGCATCAGATGCGCGTCAAGCTGTCGGACTTGGCCTCCTAACGTGATCGAATCATCCAAGATCACATTACTCTGCGGGATCGCATGGCGATGTTGGTGACTGGAGATCCCGTGACTTCACATGCAAAGTCGAGATCGACTGCCCGAAACCCCAAGTCCACGAAGGAACAAGCGACTCCGGAACCCTCGGGGCCAAGTCGTAAACGTCCGCGCGATCCTGTACCGTCATCAGCCCTGCCTGTCTCCAAGCGAGCCGCCCGGTCTGCGGCCTCTAATACCGGACCTCTACATACTCGCGATCCCAAGGTATCTCGCGATCCCAAGGAATCTCGCGATCTCAAGGGATCTACAACCATTCGTAACCCAGGGAAGCAAAAAAACGTGATCTGACTCCACCATCCTCTGATGATGATAAATCGTCGAACGGTGAGGATGCGACACTCGCGGCTTTGTCTCGCTCGCGATCGTCAACTCCTCGTCGTGTGTCCAGTCCGGCTTCACAGCCTTTGGCCGGATCGTCGCCTGCCCCGATTGTCGGGGACACTCCCAGTCCTCAGCGCGGCTCTTCACCTCCAGCCACTTCTTCCCGTTCTGTCACGCATATGGTGTCACGCGTGGATCTCTTCGGAGAGGCTTCCAGCGACTCCGACGGTGCAATCAGCATATCCGAGGAGTCTCGCGCGCCGGTGAATCAGCTGTTACCGCCTGCCGATTACCGTAATCTGCCCAGCGTCAAGATCTCTCGCGAAGCGTAGATCCCTGGATATAGAGACCGTGTGCCCCGATCTTCTAATCAGGTCACTCCATGGTCGGCCCGAAGAGTCAGCTGGACGAATGTGGCGGAGCTGGATCTCGATCTCTAGTTCCGACACTTTTCGAAACCGAAGGGATATCCTTTTCCGGCGTTAGCGGTACACAAGGCCTCGCCTCCCGTGTCGGAGTGGATTCCTCGGCTGGTGACCTCGGCTCAGATCGCGGCGCTATATGCCTTGAAACCCTGGGAAAGTGCCGCTCGACGAATCACACCAATCTTTTCCCCGGACTGAGTGGTTCGACCAACTTGCCACCTTATACCTGGGGTATGAGGATCGGAACCGACAGTGTGGGAGTCGACACATGCAGTGTACATCTCTGGTAGACAAAGGGCCAGCGATCTTGAGTTGGCCCAGTTCTGGAAACAGCGCAAGCAGCGGCGGTCGCGATCCGGGTCTCGGTGGAAGACGATCCTTCGGTTTGTTCTTTAGGGCATGATTGAGGGCCATTGCGATCTGGACATCCTGATGGACTCTTTCTTCTTGCACTTCCCTTCACATATGGAAGTACCACCGTGGTATCCCGGTCTGGGATGCAAGCAGAAGAACATCCCCAACCTGCACACAGCGTTGTCGAAACTGGATACTGCAGAACCGTGGCGAAACCAATATCGGTCATTCCTTGTGGATCACCCGGGATCGTCGATTCCACGTCTGTACGGTAAGTTCTTTCCTGCGTGATTGCTAGGGTTCGGATCGTATAACTTCATCATTCAATATAATTTCGCCTCGATCTCCTGTCTTGTTTGTTCATTATCGAAATTACCTTCTTTTCTTTTGGTTTTTGAGCCGCGATCGGACCCTTACGATCCTCGATCGCCACATGCATCACATATAAATCCCATTCACCATCTCATGCAACCTTCTTGCACATATAAACCCCTTTGGCACCTCGACTTTCGTTAACCTCCGGCTTCCACTTCATGGAATTGCATTACTTCGAAACGGTTCTTGCTCACACGATCGAGATCGAACTCCTGCAACAAAGCGCCACAGTTCAGATTGGCTTCGTTGATCCAGGTCGGATCGCTATGTTCCTTCCACTGTACCAGGTATTGTCTATGTATTCTTCCATAACGAGTCCTGCGTCCCGATCGCACATCCAAAATCTTCTCTACTTCGTACTCGTCGACATCCAACTCGTTTTCCCAACTATCTTCCGGTAGCAGCTATTCATCGAAATCCACGCGATCTCCTCTTTCAACCACTAGCTAATTCTTTGGGCGATCGGGGAATTTTACCACTCGTTTTAACTTAAAAACATGTACAACCGGAAATCATCGGTATGGTGCCCCTGCGATCTCCAAACGAACAGCATATTCTCCGCACAACTCCGCCACTCGAAAAGGTCCATGTCACATGTGTGCTAGCTTGCAAGCGTATCCTCGATCCAAATGTAGCTACACTTGCATCCCACACTCTATGTCGTACGGACCCCGATCAGCATTATGCCGATCGGCTCTGTCTCGGATCGCGTTTTTGAGACGCTCGTTCACCGCTGCTCTTGCTCTTTCATATTGACGCTGGATGTTATATCGCCATCTCCGTGGATCAGGATCGCGTGTTTTGGTGCTTTCTAATGGTAAGGTTGCCTCCAACGTCGATCTCAGATCCCAACCATGGATCAAATAAAACGGTGTATCTCCACGGATGCGATCTTGTGCCGTATTAATAGCAAACGTCAATCTTTCTGCATATTCGTCCCAATCCTTTTGATCCACGTCAGCGACGTACATCTTTATCGCCCGATTAAGCGTCTGCACCATGCGTTCTGCTATTCTATTCGCCTGAGGCCTGTAAGCCATAGTCGCGCGCTTCTTCTGCCTAAGCGATCCGATTAAACGCTCGGAAAAAATATGACATAAATCCAGGCTCCCGGTCGTGACGGATCGCTTCGCTCGCTCCAAATCTTCAAAACACACATTCTTCATAACTCTCTGCGATCGTCTGCACGGTCCTCGACGAACTCCTTTCGCGATCACATAACCCGAGAAAAGATCAACCCACAGCAACAACTCAGTGTTTCCTTTGAATGACCGTGGCAGAGACGGGATGCGATCCATTGCGATCACTTGAAATGGATATGTAGCCTGTATAGTTTTCCAGGGGATTCACCACGGATCGCGGGTATCCCTTTCCAGTCGTACAGTCTACACATTCACCCATATAAAGCTGGACGCTCCGATATAGACCTCTCCAATGAAAATTGGACCTGATCCGTTGGTATGTCCTTCTGATCCGTTGGTATGTCCTTCCGATCCCCTGGTGACCGCCTTCAAAACTCGTGTGGTAGTGATGCAAAACGAACTGCCACCTCGTACAAAAGTGCCTATCCTATTTTTCTATGCATAAAATCCTGTTGCAATAATTCAGGTACAACCAGACGGACTATCTCCACGCGATCCTCAGAATGTTTGGTCGATCGGGGACAGAAAAATAGCAGCCCACTTTCGTCCACTTCATATTCAGGAGCGATCCGAGCACATGCCTTCGCATCTTCGACATTCAGCTGGGTCACATCTCCTATCAGATATCCCTTTAGGTTGGCAATCCAGCTTTCCTCTTCTTGTGCCTGCCTTATTCGCTCGATCCGGATCTGTTGTACGACTTCTTCTTGTAGAACTTCGGGTTGTCAACGTCTTCGCAACGCTGATCTAGTGATCGCGGCCATCTTCACCACGCGATCGACACTTTTTGGCATGATTAACTCATCTAACCGATTCAGTGATACCAAATCCTGTAGATCTTGATTCGAAGTAACAGTCTTACTCTCCTCCTGCTGCAAGGCTGCACTCGCTAGCCGATCGGCACTTTGATTCCATTTCCGCTTCAAATTCGTGTATCGGCCACGATCGAAGTCTTTCCATCGCCTTGTGGCGTAGCAGCTGCAAACCGGGCGCTTTGCAATCAATTTCACCCCGCATCTGACAGATCACTAAGTTTGAGTCACCCCAAATGATGACACGTCCCCTAGTTTGACCGTCCAGCAGATCGAAACTCAGTAATAGGCCACGATATTCAGCCTCATTCACAGTTAAGTTCATCGCATACTCCGATGCCGCCGCTATAATTGTCCACTCTGGAAGCTTCCATACGATCGCGCCATAAGACCAGTTCGGGCTGATCCATCGAAGCTAACCACTAGGAGACTCTTATCCTTTTCCACCGTAGGTGGCGGCATGGTCATAGTCTGTCTTGGTTGTTTCTTTGGAGCGATCGTGATCAGCATCTCATCTACCTCTTTTCGTGGTGTTATGCTGGCTTCGAGGGTACCGAGTATCTCATCTTCCCCTTTCTCCCATCTTCTGACTTCCAACGTCCAATTAGATAACAACGCGGCCCATCGCCCGAGTCTTCCGTTGTGGCCGGAGGATTTGACTAGCCAGGCTAGTGTCGAATATCGAGTAAGTACCTTGATTTCTCGCGATACCAGCATAGTGTAACACACCTCCAGAATCCGAAGAAGGGCTAACACTTCTTTCTCCACCATGCCGTAATTAATCTCATTGGGTTTCAGCGTGCAGCTCGTAAATGTCACCGGCCAGTATACACCGTCATATTCCTGTAACAGGGATGCCGATACTGCCCACTTGCTAGCATACACCACGATCACTGGAGGTCGATCTGAGTCAAAATACTTGGGGATTGGGGTAGTAGCGATCTTGGCCTTCAACATAGTGAACGCGATCGTAGCTTTTTCCCACCGAGTTCTGCCGTCAGGATCGCGATCACCTCCCTTATTGAGGGTGCGATCGCGATCGCCCCCAGTATTAGGAGTCTGGATCTTTGTGAGACCCGTCCCGAGAACATGATCATCTTCGTTCACCCGATTATGAATTGTCATGTCATGATCATCCATGCGGCTAATTTCAAAAATTCGGCCTCTCGTAGATCGTACAACACCGATGCGTAAGTCGCAAATCTTCAATAAATCGGCTGTAGTAATTCAGATTACCCAAGAACGACTGCATGGAACGCAACGTCTTGGGAAAGGGGTCATTCACCAGCGATCCCATTTCCTTAGGATGTGCTTCCAACCCAGCAAGTGACACCTGGAGACCCAAGTAATCCTCTTACGCCGTCCCCGGAAACTCTTGGTCAGGCTGATCGACAAATTCCACCGATCGCACATCGTCAATAATAGCTCCACCTTGTCATACAAGGAGGTTCACGATGTAGCTGGGATCAATATATCGTCAATATAAGATCGTATGCCTAGCACTACAGCACATCATTAGCGAAGGCTACAAACGCCCGGAGACGGATCATAAACAGCATTGCGGTGATCTTTCCGGTGGATTATCGGCCAATTTAAGTGAAGAGAGCCTGTATAATGGTTAAACTGTCGTGTACACGTGCAGAAATAGAAGTTAAATACCTTGTATTGCTGAGACTACCTTTACAATTGGATTGTCAATCCCACTCGACAAGTCACATGTTTTGAGCCGAGACACATCATGTCTGTCATCACATATGGATGAGGCGCCAATTCGTCTTTGTTCTACAGAGGACGGTTCTGTTGGATGTCCTGTGTTGACAAGATTGGCTAGAAAGGGTACTAAGCTGAGACATTCTTCCTAAACTACGGACATACCAATTTGCTAAAGCCGCTCCGCCATGGCTCTGACATAGGCATTTCATTGGTCGTCGTACCCGTTTATCCATGCGGATGATAAAACGGTCCATAGCGGACTTTCAACCGTGACCCACCATTTTTCAAACAAAGCATTCTTAAACAAACATGGTGATCTTTTGTAAATATTTGGATTGAAGGGCGACAATTGCCACGATTCTACGTCGATTTCGTAAGACACAGTAAAAATCCAATATGAACTATTCGTTGCAGTGTTCAATCAGTACGCGCCATCAGTGTGCCTCACGGAGGCGAATACTACTGCAACTTACAGGATAGTTTGTTATCTCTTCAGCAAAAACTGTTAGTCACTTTTGCCCATTTTATTCAGAACGTATACGTACTAGATTAGCAGACAATATATAAAATAACAATTGCTTCTTGCCCATCCGTAAACTGACTTCATTCAACTGTGCGACGGCTATTGAACCGTATCTTCGGCGATTCGACCTCTGACGTCACTTTCCATTCATCTCAATCAGCCAAAGAACTCTGCCAAATCATTCGCCAGTGCAACCATACGCCTTCTCGCCACGATATGTGTGGCTATTGCTGCCTGTCGAGTCGGTGTTGGTTCACATGAAGCGCCATCCCGCAGCATCCCCAAGTCATCTCGCTCTCTACTTGGGTACAGCACATCTTCGATTCAAATCGGCTTCTGCTTTTTCAGGACGACACGAATGTCCCCACTTCAGCAGCCAACACGGTTTCCCCATTCGCAGCCGAAATGTTAACAGTCCTGTTTAATGACTCACGAAAACTCAGGTGCCATAATTATCGGGCACGTTATCGCCAGCAAATTCTTTAAGGTGCCCTTAATCAAGCAGTTATGAATATTATCATTTCAATCCATGTCGACAGTTGACAAGACGACGAGGACACGACCTTTCATATTTGTTGAATATGGTAATACAATACGTTTAAGACGGTCATCAAATTCGACAAGCGCACATTTAACGACTTACCCGTCATTGCGTGGCCAATGAAGCAGCACGATGTCATTCTTAACAAGTCGTGTTGTACGAACTTGGTGCCACCTAGACATTAATTGGCGCACGCACAAAAAGCAGGCCGATATATCTATAGCTGTCAAAGAGGTCGTCGATCTCATCCGAAAAGGTCATTGTAAATAACAATTGTAGTCAAACATATTCATTATTCTTTTCCAGGTCAAACAAATGTTGGGCTTGTAAACTCATAGTTCAAGGAAGTGTTCCTCATTTTTTCATTTACACCGCAACGTGCACCTCCCTCTTTTGCCAGGGAGTCCGACATAATGCATACATGATGTTTTCTCGACGACCGTAGTGCTGGGTGAACCAGGGATTGTACCGCATCGAGTGCGATAGTCAAAGCAATTCCTGGGCCCACATAGAAACATAAATTTGGCTAGCAGACGGCGAAGAGTTGCTGATGTCCTCCGAGGACGTGATTGATGAGCTGCAGTACCATATTTGAGGCTTGCTTCATGAACTTAAGCAGAGCTTACAGATGAATCTTCTTCGACTGGTCGCGCTTGGCGTGCAGCACGATCGAGTCGACAACGTACTCGTTAAAAAGAAGACAATCACCGTTGGCGAAACGCAACCGCTTCTTGTGCACCAAATCCGGATAGAGGTCGTCCGTCAGGATTTGCACGTACTGTGCCGCTGGAGTCGTGTCCGGTGACAGCTTGACTCGGGACGTTGGCAAATAAATCACACACATCGACAACAGGACGATAAAAATGCATCCTGCCACTGTCACCAGCGCAGTGGCAGTCGGGACGTTAACTTCAATGTCTGTCGTATCAGCAACAGCAGTATCATCACTGCCGGGGCCAGATCCATTTGACACCGTTACGGTAGATAATACGAGACGCCTCCTCGACACGACATCTGCATACGGGATCGGAACTCCACGCTGCAGTAAATAAAACAACGCAGCAGAAAGCATATCTTGCGTTCTTTGACCGTCGAGGTAGAAGTGATTGCTCTCGAGATGCGTCAGATATGCATCCACTAGCGAATTGCATTCAAACAAGCTTGGCCGCATGAGCTTTCCATTAGATGATACAATTCGGTGCCATGACGTAAGTGCGTCGTCGTCGAAGCGACTCGCATCAGTGATCACGGCTGAATGCAACGTCACAAGTGCAACAGGGTGTACAGTGTGCTGCGTGGACAACGCCTTCTTACCGACAAGCAGCACACCTTTTTCTGTTGCAAGCGGCAAACTCAGACCGAGGCAGTGATACTCGTCGTCATCTGCACACGCAGCATCGTAACGAAGGTGAAGAGGACTAAATTTCCACGTCATTTTACTCAATGAAAGCGTCAACACCTCATGTGGAACTTGTTCAGCAGCTCCCAAATCCAGAACATACTGGCTTGTGGCGCTATAGACCAAGGCAGAGTTCGCTTCTTTCTTATTCGACGCAAACGACACGTGTGGATGCATATGCAGCTCGTCCAGGACGCTTGCAGACGTTGCATACACACAGCCAGACGCTCCACATAAAGTGGTTCCTGTGTTGTCCGTCTCGAAGGGAACCGAAATTGTCAAAGTTGTGAACTCCACATCTTCCGCAACTTCACGATGCTGCAAATGCAATTTCAGATCGCCCAATCGAGCTCTGGCAGATAGTATTACCTTTAAGTCGCCCGCAACTGCACGGATTAGCTCTTCAAGTGACAGAGGAATTGCTGCATCAACTAAAGCACTCGCCAGACCCAATTTTACAATGCTTTGCTGAAAGATCGAGTACAGCTCCACAGGATCCCAATCGTCAATGATCGCGTTCTTTTTACGAATATATAGTTCGTCCCGCAGCAGCATTTCGGCAGTCTTCGTTGGCAAAATTGTATCCGATTTAAATAAAGCACTGTTCCATGCGTGCGATGGAAAGCTAAAGCTCACTGACGTGGTGTCCACGTCATCAGGCCACACTCCCCACTGTTGTTCTGCACTCTTATTCCCTTGCTCAGCAGATTGGCAGGTATTTTCGAAATCAAATGGCGTAGTGAAACCTGTTACTGAGGTCCGCAGGATTGAGTGCAGCAAGTCTGCGTCCAAATCCATAGCGCGCGGAGGTTTCATCTGCATTAACATTCTCGTCAATTCGTCTGATGAAGTGAGACGTCGCGTTGTAGCACTGGGATTCAGCGTGGTTTGACCCACGTAGAGACTCGTAAAGCCAACATTCATGAGGATAATCACCGTCTTAAGGCCCCAAAAGATGCAACGCGTTTTGGCGACCGAGTGCATCCGCGCCGGTTGGTCTCCTGGATATAAACTGCAGTTGTGCAGATATGTGGCTAGGGTGGGGAAGATGAGCGTCTCGCAAAAGACCTCAAAAATCTTGCCACCCCCAAACACAATATAACCAAAGAGCGTATTGTAGTCCTCCACGACGGATGACGCCTTGGCTGACAGCGTCTCATTGGCTGCCAGCTTGTTCTCATACACGTATGTAAGTGTCTTCTTGTTGCTCGTAAGCAATGCGAATCCAAAGGCGAAGATCAGAGCCGCTACCACGCACATAACGAAGCGCCCGAGTCGCAGGCTCATATCCACGATCGTGTTGCAGTCGGCCACTGCGTTTGTGCGCGCCATGTCGTCCATCGTCGACTCACCCAGTTCAAAGCTGCGGTGCAAGTAGTTGCCGTCACCGCCGGTGTTGGCAAGAAATGCAGGCGTGAAGCTGCTTGATTTAGAGGTAATGCCAACACACGACGTTGAGAAGTCGCCATTGGCGATTCCTGCTTTAGCCGGAACGCAATGAGACGGTCGGCTCATTTGCAAAGTGGACGGATATAACTGCGATGTAGCGATCGCGACCAAATATAATAATGTAACATACGGCAATTTCAGATTTTATAACACTGATGAATCCTGACTCGACTGCAGCTAACCAAGCCGACCGTACGGCGCGGCAATTTAAAAAAGAGCGGTAGGTTTATAATCGATCTGACTTTTTAATCAACAGATCTGTAAAGACAACAATATAGGATAAAGCAGACTGAAACTGATAGCAAGACGCTCGATCATCTGTTCCTTGGTCGTAACAAGAAGCATCTGCTGGCGGTGGCGTTTACAAATCGCCCAGAGCTTAAGCAGAAATCGAGTACATAATGCACTGGGACGAGCGCCGGCAGCTGGAGCAGGACCGCATGTCGTCGTACACGGACGACGCCTTCGAGTGCGAGTCGCCGCACGCCATTCTCGCTAGCAGCCGCGGACTGCGACCGGAGCAGCACAGTAACCTGCAGGGGCCAGCAGGGCCCTCTTCGTACATGGCGGTGGACAACCTACGCGTGCACCGCGTGAGCGAAAGTGATAGACACGCAGCTGTAACGTACGGAGAGCTGGCCCAGCCGCGACCCGAGATCATCCTCCGATGGAAGCGATTCGTCATGCTCGTGGTTCTCGTGGCTACCGTCATGACGACTGTCTCCGCGTGGCTGCGCGAGGGCTTCGTGGTGGACAAGGGCGTTCCTTTCAGCAAAGCAGAGAACCAGGTGGACGCCGTCAATTCGTACCTCGGTCTCATAATGGGCTTTATTGAGTCTTTCGTCGGTCTCGGCGTGGAAGAGATCTTTCCTGTGTTTGTCGTGTATCTGCACAACCTGAGATGGTACATAGGAGACGATCCCGCGACCAAGAAACAGAGCAAATTTAAGAAGTTTGCGCTTACAATCTTTATCCCTACGATCATGATGGCGGTAGGAAGCTCGCTTTCGGCAGTGCAAGCTAACCAGAAAGATGACAGCGCAGGAAGTAGTACTGCGACCACAACATCTACAAACACGATGAGGTTCTTGGCGGAGGAAGCGACCGAGCTGAGCGATAACGGACTGGGAGACACCATCTTGAAGACGGCGTTGACCCGGAAGGTGGAGCCTATGTTACCATTGGAAATGTCCATGTGTAGCTCTGATAAGGCAGACTTATTTTCCGCGGAGGCGTTGCTAGCGGCAGCCCCAAAAGCTGTTTTCGGGTTCTCTTTGCAGGAGTGGGGCGCCGAGTTTGGGAATGGTTGGTCGCGTGGAGACTCTTTGAAACACTACGAGGTTTCGCAGACTGGGGCTAGAGGTGCGGGCGGGGCAATGCAACTGAGTGACGTCATGCCACTTGCTACAGCTCACGAGTTATGGATGCACGGAGAACTTGTTTTGTTGAAGAGTATGAGAGCTGCCAGTAGCAGTCAAGAAAGGTTCACGCCATCAAGCCTGGACGAATTCCTGGATAGTACTTTGAAGTCTTTGTTCGACATGGAACTACCTTTGGCTCATGCTACTGCTCTTGACGCTTCGTTCGATATGTTGGAGTTGAGCTCTAATATGATTTTGGATGTCATGACCCTAAAAGTACCGCTGCGCAGTCCAAAGAATGCCTCTGTCATTTGTGGTGAAAGCAGTTGTGGGTCGCTGCAGCAGCGGCTGAATATTGGGCAGCGGCTACCCCGCAAGCAAATAGGTATGACGCAAATGAATGGAAATTGCTCGCTTTCGGTAGAGTGTGACAGGGTCTCCAATGCGGCATTCCTGTATGGGTTTACGACTGTGACTACCGCTGAGAGCGCAACAGTTGTCCCAAAGTTGTCGTTAGTTCTATCGTTCGCGCGTCTGTCATGGCGATATGACAGAGCTGTGTACGCGTGTGAGGCTGGAGCAGACCGAGAAGAAGGCTGTCAAGTACTGCGTCACCGGCTTGGAGATAGCGACCGTCACTTGGTTCTACCGAAGCAGTGGCTTCCAGCTCAACTTCAAACTGGCAGTCCGGCTGCATCAATTCTGCTGGTGCAGTTACTGGAACCCCGAATCAGACACACTTCTGGTCAGGCACTGTCGCTTGTGACGCTGGAGCTTTTAGAATCTCGGCCTCGAGACAGCACTCACACCTGCTCTATTGCCGTGGACACATTTCTTCAGTATGTGAACAGGAATCATTTTTACATGGGTGACAATATGGCGGAGACAATGGCAGCGTCTGCGCTGCTCTTTATTTTTCAGAACGCTCGGGTTCTAAATAGCGCACCAGGCATGGGAATTATGGTCCAACGACGTCTCGTTGATACGACAACACGCCGAGTAAAGGTGTTTTTGACGAATACTAAGGTGGGCAACAGATGTACGTGGACGGGTTGCGGGTTATTGCTGCTGCTGACTGCCTTGGTTTTCTTGTTACCAAACGAGCGCGCTCGACTTTCACCTCCGCGTGGAGGCAACGCACGTGCTGAGAGGTTTGTGGCTGTCCAGACGGAACAGGTATATCCAAATTTAATTTACAAGAAGCGCTTTTTGATTGGCAAATCTGGCGAGGAGATAAAGTTTGGCGAGTTTGCCGTCAAATCTGTTGGGCTACACCACGAGATGGAGGAGGACGAGCAGATTTACATTTAAGTTTGAATTTCCATCTCCTACTACAAATAAATCCATTGAACTTTAAGCGTTCGAATTATGTATGAGCTGTTTAAAATGCCTCGTACTGAATACGTGCATGCAATGTTGCGCTGCGCACTTTGCCCAAGCGCAACATTGGCCGTCCGACTCGCTAATGTATTAATCTGCAAGATGCTCAATGTATCGGTATTGCTTTGTGCCTAGTATGACGCATTATCAAAATTTGCTCCCAGGCGCTCGCTTACGGTAGTCGCAGATGCTAAAATTACGGCTTAATGTTTGACATGCCGTCTAACCATATAGGTAGCGTCGTCTTTGTAGACAGACTGAGCAAGATGGTACGTTTTGGCTCCAGGTAGCACCAAGATCTCAGACAAGAAAGCAGCTCTCTTCTTCCTAAATCACATGTATCGGCTCCCAAGTCGATTGTATCGGACCGGGATCCGCGTGTTATAAGTTTTGGCGCCATGTGTTTGAGCTGCGGAGTAGCAAGCTTCACATGTCAATAGCCGATTATCCTCAGACCGATGGCCTGATGGGACGAGTCAATCATGTCGTGGCTTGCGGAGTATTGGAGGGTCAGTGGAGTGGGAGCTAGAATCGTTACGCTCTCGCCGTCGCAAAGAGGTGTCGATAATAAAGCGGTAACCACTGCAGGGGCTTATCTGGCAGTAAACCTCTAGCGTTGGTCACTTTCAGCTCCAAACCTTCACCCACTTTGTCCCTACGTCGTCACCCGTCAGCAACCGTGCCGAGAGAAGTCCAAGCGTGAGGTTGCCAGGCTGAGCTGTGCAAAAGGGCCACGTAGAGTTTGCTTAAACATGGAGAAGCTGTTACAAAAGTGAGTACGACAGCAAGTGTGCCTAAGCTGAATCTGCTGGGGATTAGCGACCGCGCAGTCATGTGAGCGGTTAAGTACATACATCTCATAAGATTGGCACTATATTGGTAATGCTCGTAGCGTCAAATCTATCTTATTTAGGCAAGTGCGCACGACATGTACTATCTCGGCTGCATCTGTTGATTCCTTGTTGTCATGTATCCAGACACGAGGAGGCTTGTAATCCAGAGCTCAATTATTTGCTGTCTCTTAATTTTTAAGCTATGGTGCTGTAAATAAAGCTATCTTTCTGCATCATATGCTTACATTTTGATGAAATTTGTGGAAATTCTTTGGCTATAGGTTGGTTACTGACCTATGGTTATACACACCATAACTTAAGTGCATTAATTTTCAGTGGTGGCTCCTCACCAGTTCTATATGCATGTCTTGGTTTGAGTATGCTATTTCTTTCAGTTCTTTGAAGCGCAAATAACAAACTAATATAAAAACAGTTTACGTTTTAATGAAAAAGCATAACCCAAAGTACAAGCACTTCATGCTTTGAGGAGCTCATTGACACTTTTTTAAGTGTGACAGATCGAACTTAATGCCACAATATGAGCAGATATTTAGTGCGTTTGCACATAACCCTGCCACTTGGCTAAGGCCATGGTGCTACCGCGAGCACATATATACATACAAGGTGTGTACATATAAAAGGCGACGGACAGGCAGCAATCATGCGTGCACAAAATCTAGAGCCTGTGGCACTTGATGGCGAGCTGACAAGAAGTCAAGCATCGCAAGAACCGTCTCAGAGCTAAGAGCCTAGTGCAGTTGGAAGAGGTGCGTTAGCTTCAATAGCAACGACATCCACTTCCAGGTTGCAAGTTGTGGTAGCTCGAGAAACGATAACCAGACGAAGTAGGACGGTCAAAGGTACGTCAAAAAGAGTGACCTTTGTATTAGTCTTGGTCCAAAAGGACCGATCTACGAACGAGATGCTCAAGGCCATAACAGAATGTCGGAGGCATCCTCGATTGAGGTGCTCCAGCATTCTCAGGATCTTTTTAGGAGATATTAAATCTCTCAAAGATGATCTGGGAATTGTTCCTGCCCGAGCTAAAGGAAGGAAAGATGTACGAGATAATCGCACCAGAACTTTGTGGAAAGTTTCTCGTCGTTTGGAGACCGACAACAAGGAACAGTGTGCTGCTCAAGGCTGGAGTGCCTTAAAGGACAATCCGTTTTACGACGTTTTGTGGAAACACCGTAATGTGTTTCCAGCAGAAGTGTCGAGCCCCCTGGTGCATCAGTTGACCTACCAAGTATTATGTGATCAGGTAATGGTCGTTGTCGAAGGAATATGTCGGTAACTTCGCTGAGTTCTTTGACAAGCAAGCGAAGGTGGGGCATGTACGTGTAGAGCAAGTTGCCTCATTGCAGCCCGATCTTCTTTGTGCGCAAAACGACATGTAGATGGCGCGTGGTTAACGCTTATAATAAGCTGAGCATGGCCACCATTCTGGCGCAAACGCCGACCCCGCGGAAAAATGTCCTGTTGAAGTCAATGGGAAAGCCAACTATCTTTTCCGCGTTGGACCGGAAGGGTGGCTATTATCAGGTTCTCATGAGAGAGACCGATGTAGCCAAAACAGCAGTAAGTACCTCAAGCGGTATGCTATGAGACTGACTTGTGATGCCACAATGGTTGAAAAACGCACCGGCGACATTCAACCGAGTGGTGGCTCACGTGATGCGCCGCATCGTGCGTGGCGTAGCACGACAGGTACTGCAGTCTCAGTAACAGGGCCAAATGACCTTATAGCCGCGCCTGACCACGTTTGAGCGCCTGACCACGTTTGAGCGCCTGAACCGAATTGATGACCGCCCTAAGTCGATCCACCCGCTCACAAAGCTATCTTGTCGTTGATAAGACTTGTCATACAAGCCTCAACGTGATCAAGGCTCTCATAATGACGGCGCACCTCGCGCTTCAACTCAACTGCCGACAACGCTTGAATAAGCTTCCAACGAAGCTCGTCGTACTATCCTGTCGGCGCATCGGCCACCTCCTACTCTGCTTTGATGAGCAGGGTAACTTTTATTATCACATGGATAAGGATCCTAACGTGCCGTCGTCGAAGAGACAGAGCCAGTTCATTGTAAAGTGGTGTAGTTATTTCCACATTAAGATTTCCTCGGAGTTTGAAAAAGTTTGAGATTTTCCTTCGGCAAGACTACCCTGACGTCGTAAACGCTTTTGATCGCCACCACCAGGGTCACTTGATTTCCAATAGATTGACGCGTCGGTTGCAGAAAACTTCCCACCGATACATTAGAAATAGTCGTGTCAACAACAGTGTTGACTCAAGGCTGCAATCGCAGCAGGAGCAGTAGTGTGCGAAGTGGGGACACTCGTATGAGCAGCATGAGGCTACCCTTTGCGTTATTAGACGATAGGCTGGAATGAGTTGTCGCTTTGCCTTCAGTTTGGCGAAATCATAGCGAAGCTTACGCTCTATCGAGCATCTGCTTCCGCAGCATTATCTTGACGAGCATAAATGTCACGCAATGTGGGCGTGCATTGTGCACCCATCGCACGAAACGTTCGTCGTCGTCCTCAATGGTTTCCCTAAAATACAAAGGCAATGGGGCCTGGAGCCCATGTGTCCAGAGCCCCGCTGGTTAGCAGCCTGTCGAACGACAGTGTTAACATCACGAGGCTCGAAACCATACTCGCGTTGCGTGTAACTATGTGGCCTAGCCACAGGCTTGAGCGCTGCTTGCCGCTTCAGTAACACGCTTTCTCGTCAATACAGTTGGCATAATTACCAGACTCCAAACTAGGAGTGGTGTGAGGCCGGCAACAGCCTTTCTGATAGCGGATTCGGGATGCTGCGAGTGTCCTCTCGGGACACACGCGCGCTAGGTGAAGAGTGACTTTCACTATGGGTGAAGCTGGTTTCACTTCCGTAATCCATCACATCTTCCTCGTCGAGGGTTTCTCATAGGGACTGTGCTGCGGTCAGAAGACACTGCCTGCTTGGAACCCCAGGCTCATGTGATGACTTAGTCATTGCAGCCCGCAACCTTTCTTGCTACAATCATAACTTGGCTGTGGATAGCTCAGTATGCCTCTAAAGCTCGTGACACGGCTTGATCCAACCCAACTCACTGAGGTAAACGGACAATTTTGATAGATGATTTCGACAGTCTGGTGGAGAAAGGTGTAACGGGGTTGTATGTACTTTAGTTTGTAGTGCAGCTAAACACGATATTAGAAGCAGCTGCAGAAGCCTTGGTAAGGCTTGATACTCTAAGAATACTATGTCTCGAAAATGCATGACTGTCTCTTTAATACAAAGCTACTGCAGCCCAGCTATAAGCATGATTATTTGAGCACTTTCTGCCGTAACTGGCATTCTCGCGAATCCATATCACTTCGGCGAAAGTGAGGGACCCTCCCACACTAAGACTTGGGATGTGCACAAACGAGAGTGGCGATAGAGGATGGTGCAGTCCGTTGACACAAACGGAGTCTTTGCTACATGTTGTGGCGCTATTGTTGATCGCAAACTTTACAGGTGAAAATTGCTTGCTCCATTCCTTAGGAGTCTCTACCGTGCGCAATATATCTGCCGAGCTCGTCTTAAATTCGCTTTGACGCGGTTGTGCCAAGCAGTTGCTGAGCTTAATGCATTGAAGAGAGCATGAGCAGATATATCATTAGTCCCGGTATTCGCTACCACCTGTTGTATATGGTGATGGCAAAAACATTCTTGTTGGCGGAGTTGAAGCCAATGCGTTGACGTTGATACCATCGGAATCGTCGCTTTATGATTCGATAAATAGGACAGCATCTTCAACAGCAGTCAGACCTTGTTCTTACCGCCAGCCGAAGCAAGCGTTGTTTTCTGAAGCCGCGGACGCGCCGGAAGTTTGCTAGCGCCCTTGTGGCTGGCCTTAGATCAGGTAACGCGAGTCTCCCACGTGCGACAACGTTTCTTACTAGATAGTAAATATGAAATATTTAAAGACAAAGTGGTTGCTCAAATAATAATTTCATGATATTAACAATCCAATGGTGCGTTCGATGCTAATGCTTACCTAGTGTTTACTGCTACATTTAGAGCGAAACAAACAAAATTGGCTTTTTCTGGCGCTCTCAACCAATTAAAGCATGTGGCTCGGCTTAGGCTTCAGCGACTGGTCCATTAGCATGTTCTCAATGAGTTGCTGGCTGGATGTGATAGTGGCGAACATGAAACTTAGCACGAATTCTGTAAAGGTTCCAACCGTGGACAAATTGAACGACCCAGCTTCGGAAATCTGGGGCAACACCAAGCAACACGTCTGAAATATTGAAAAGTCGTCACGTCCTCGTACGCGCTTGCTGATGACGTAGCCCTTCTCGCGAAATCCGAAGCTGGTAAAAGGCGACTTGGAATCTTCGAGCGCCGATGCAGTGGAAACCCAGACTACAACCTGCCGGTCATCCTCAACGTAGCGCCGTACGACCTGCTTGACGCGAAAATCAGCAGCCATGTCGTTTGCCATAAATTCTATAGCGAACATTTCGGCCACAGTATCGGATGATGATTCGACATCCTAACTCGTCAACACACAAGCACAGTCAGTAAATAACATCACAACAAAATCTTGTTTACGACCTGTATCTACCTTGGAGAAATTCTCATACAGATTACCACGGTGTTTCTCACTGCCTCGGAAATGAGTCCATACCGCCTCAGCTGCAGTATTGAAGTCAAATGGCAGCATCTTGTTGGTGAAAATGTCAGCATACATGCCCTCTGAGCCTTCACGCATTTGGGCATTGGTGCACGCGGTTTCCAAAGATTTGAGCCCATTTGCAGCGAGAATTTCGTCCACCTCATGGTATGCTGCTTCTGCGCGAGCCAACAGAGTATCGTATGTATCTTTATCCAAAAAAAGGTCCCACGTAGAGCCCTGCGCGTCGCCGACAGCATCACCTACGACACCATTGAAGCCGGCCAACTGCTGCCGTGTCCGCCTCTGCATCACTGCCTCCATACTCTTCGCTAGCTTAATCTGACTTTCCAAAACTAGCTTCAGCCGCGCATTTTCACGCTCTGCGTTCTCTCGTCGTTGCTGTTGGGCTGACGCCATGTCACGCCAAACAGGTGTCGCTTCCGCTGTTTCGTTCATCAGTTTTGTGGTGGTTGCCATGCTGGTGAAATCCTTATTGTCGATATATTGCTGGCGAAGAGAGAGAAGCTGGTCCTCCATTTGCTTGACTTTATTGCGTAGGTACGCTAGCTCATTCTTTCGGTTGTCACGGGCCCGATTCGGATTTAACCTTACACGTTTCTTACCCTTGCGAGTCGAAACTTGCTTTACATGGCCGCGAGGGCTTTGACGATTGGGTCCGTTGTTGGCGGTAACCAATGGGGAAGCAACTAATAGAACCGGGATGCTGGTCGGATTGACCGCTTGGGCAGACGCTCTTACTGTTGTAGTCTCAGCTTTTACCGCATTCAAAGCATTTAGAGAGCTTGGCATCTCCGCCTCTACCAACAAGCTCTCCAGCTCGTCGTCCACAATAGTCACACCGTCCCCTCCATTCGTCCCGACCGTGGCTGACGCTGAATCTGACGAGGGGGAAGCATGTAGGAGAGAGCTGCAAAGCTCTTCACTTCCATGTGGGATCACTCCATGCGTCAGCGCGACATGTGAAAAGTCATCCATGAAGGACAACGCCACCTCCAGCGCCTCCATCTCGTCCTCGTGCAGTAACATACTTCTTCCTGCTTTTGGAAATTTACAATTACTAACTCTTATAAAACGCCGTGGATACCTACCGTCTGATCATTTGATAGGCCAACGAACAGACGACCAAGTGAATGGCTCTTTGGAACCTCAACCTGGTCGCAGCAGAATTTAAACAGCCGCAATGTAACTCATACTAATACATGTACAACGGAGGCCTATGCATATGATCCGTTTCTATTTGTGCACACGTCGCATTACCTTTCTTGCTATAATTTGTATCCAACTTTATTACGTCGATGATGGAGGACGTCGCGGAGATGCTAATGGAGGCATTGTCCTTCAATGTAGACATCGAGGCGTTAGCCGAGTGGCTCCTGGGGCAAGACGTTGCACTGGACCTGGCAGACTCGAGACTTAACGACTTCAGTGACGATCTGGCCGAGGACCTAGAGATACGATACTCACGAATCTGCCGATTTTAGAGTTCTAGAGCAATTTCGTCGCAACTGGATACATTTTGCGTAGAAAGTTAGTGCCCAGTCCACAGTAGCTTTGATAACATGCTGAGTTTCTTAACAGGGAGCTCCACCTAATGCTGCAGCTTCAGAACTCAAAAGATAGGGAGCCAAAGCAGCCCCGGAAGTACTCAACCCGTGCAAGAGATGCTCAACGGGAAGAATTAGTGTATCTGCGTTAGAAAGGTACGGAGCTGCAGCTGCAGCATGATCAGCTTTGCAACACCCATAAACCGCCAACTGCATCGGCACCCTTTTCATCCGTTGCCGCACCACCGTCGGCAGCCAAGTTGAAGGATGTTAGGTTGAAGAGCAAGCTAGCAACCATGTGCGCCGCAAAATTGTTGACTGGCACACCGTCTGCGACAGTCTATCGATTACAAATCCTATGGCGGGCACAGGGGCTCGCCAGCTCACTTAGCTAATACATCTTCCAGCGACAAGCGTCGAAGCGTGAAAACATGCAGCTCAAGCTGATTCTGGAGAAGCAGACTAAGGTGGGCAAAAGCCTCCAGCATGGTCTTAGAAAGCGTCAGAAAGAACGAGTAAAGTATCTTCGTGCCTCGTGATGAGAGGTTGTGTGTCTAAGCTTTTACTGACCTCATTTTGATCAAAGAATTTTCTTCAGGGTAAGGATGGCCTAAACAAATGAATTCGCCGCTTGTCACCACTTTAAGGCCCGATGCAGCTCGTGACGACCGTAGATGTCGAAATGCTGCTTCCTGGGATCAATAACTTTTGCCAGGAACTGGAACGTACAGACAACATCGAGCACGACGCTACTTAAAAAATTATAGTGACGGAGATCTTTGCAAACAAGATCATGTCTTTTGATATCTATACAACCGCGAAGGCTGGGCGGCGTCACTTCGTCATTCCACAAATGAGCACATGCCTCATGCGCACGTATTACGAGAAACAATCTCTGCACATTTACAAAATAACGAAAGTGCCGGAGGGCGCTACAGATTAGTGATGCCAAACGGTCATACGGATAATAATTTTGAAATAGAACACAGTTTTTACCGGAATGTGTAGGTCATCCTGTTGACTACATCAGTCTTTTCGATCTTAATAGGACCTTGTGTCACCTGACTTCCTGTCGGGACACTTGCAACTACATCAGGTTTGGCAGGCTGGGTAGTACTCGGTGACGTATGACATACCGTCAGCGTACCCTCGACTGTGTTTGCCACAGCATTTAATCACATCGGCCTCTCGCAGGAGCACATCCTTTCCGATTTCCTGCGTAGAGTTAGCGACTGTACATGCACGCCAGTCTATTCATAATTGGTGTTTGGCCAATTAAGGCATAGCTAGGATGAGGTCATATGGATCTCCATACCTAGCACCGTGTTCTTCTCTTTGCACGAGAATTTGCTAAAGCTGAAGGTGATTTTAACTTGAACCTTCGTTACCGTCACGAGCACGCGCTTTGCTAAACGACGATCGTCTCTTCTCGCTTGCCGTCCTGGTAAATCGACTTATAACTCGTCGGACTTTTCTTCAGTGCCGCGAATTACAAATTCTGCGATGTACCCGAATCAACGAGAAGGGTCACCACCTGATTATAGCCTTGTACTCGACCGCTATAGACCAGCAGGATTGAGGTCCGACCTTTTCGTAACCTCAGGGACTATGCAACCTACTTGTTCGATAACTCTGAACAAAGAGATAGATTCAAAGTCCGCTTCAATAGAGCATCCCGCTACTACTGCACTCCCACATTTCCTGACGTGTCAGTTGTTGATGCTAAAACATGCGTCGTGCACGCGGATTCTTGGCACTACCCTTCGGGTAAGAAGTCTTCTTGCTGGCGTTTTAACACAAGCCTACTTTGGCATAATAGCAAACTCATATGGCCGCGCTTGTCGCATTGATAGCAGACAACGTCTGCATTGCCCAATTCTATTGGAGTGACATCCGCCGTTCTGGCCGACGGCTTATACTAAGCTGTCACCGAGGCACTGTCGTAGAATTGCTCCTCAACAAAGGCAATTTCGATTGTCTTTTCATCATTGATGGTACCTTTCAACAAAGGGCCTGTCGCAATGGGCCGTGCCGCAGTCCATTCATGAACGTGGGCACCCCGTAGCGTTCTGGCGTCGGACCCACAGTAATGGATGCCAACAGCGAGCGCAGTCCTGCATATACTCTTGCAGAGATAGCCTTGCCTGTCTCGCACCAAAGAAGCGCTTCTGAAGCAACACTTCGTTGTTCGGCGGCTGTTACATGGCGCAAATCTTTGTCTTATGGATCGCCCATGTAGAGAACGCCTTTGTGTCCGCCATAAGCGCCGAGTAAGCTCACTCTGAGGCCTTGCCGCACAAATGGGACATGACGTACGACAGCACTCGGGTGTCGTCCTCGATGAGCTGTGTCACACCGCATTGCTCTACGGCTAGCCGCCAGTGGACAATCGTGTGAGCTGCAGTCCATCAAACTTTGGAGAGTCCAGCCGAATGAGCCTAGACAGATTAGACCGGGTAGAGAGCGTCTCAACAATCCTGTTGAGAGCCTCGTTCCAAGCTTGCTTGTGCAAAAGCTCATCATGAGTCTTACTGATGGACTTAGCCACAGCGTGGCTATGTGCTTCGGACGCGGATCTCTGCTGGTCCGAGCACGAACGTCTCAAACTGCCCAGTGAGCAACATGTTGCTCAGGTGGACTACTAAAAGATTGGCAAGAGCTTGTGCACAAAGTCCCTTAGCCGCCTCCGGATGATGTTGGGAGAGGTAGGGGTAATGTGTCCAATCAACATTCAGGCTCATCCTCACTGACACGCTCACAGAGAGATGGGTACTACCAGTGCTACCAAGTGTATCTGGGCGCTTATATAGGCTGCCATGCACACACCTTCTTGCCGTCCTTTCTCGCGTGTAGTGTGGTATTTGGTGGGCATCAAGGATGCACCACGTCACACTCAATTAGTTGCGTCACGGAAGCGGTTCCCGTCTTCTCTCGCGCACTGTGGCCGATTTATATTGAATATATATTTAAATACATCACAAGGGTATTTGCTCATATGCGATGATTGGACGCACGTCACTTTAAATGCGCGTCCTTACGTGGCGAGCTCAAGTATATTTAGCTTGCAACTGACGTCTGACTGTGACGTCATCCCAGATATGCTTACGATATCCGTATAGATACACACATATGGTGTACCGCATCCAAGTGCGAATGCTTTTCCAAGCAACAAATTGCAGGTTCCACCAACCCATTGCAAAATGTAAGCTCATTAAAGTACAAATTGAGCGACTAATTTGCACTCAGTTTGGAAAACACATATCGACCTCACAGCTAAATAGTCGATTGCGACTTTGTCAGTAAAAAATGCTTCGTCGGGTACGAGTATCTAACCCCAACTTTTGGCTGAGCTGAGCTGAGAACAGACCCAAGAAAAAGTAAACAACGATTGCGGCAGGAGTTTCTACTGTCAGAACATCACAAAAACCAGACGTTAAATGTAAGTGTTAGTAGTAAGCGAAGGGACCGTCTTGTGGTTCCGCTTTTTGTCTACTTGCTGACTGATAACTTGTCCTCTAATAAGCGAACTGGCAAAAAAGAATCACTCTATCAACATTTCTGGAGCGATAAGTGATACCGCAGTTATATTAAAGACGCAAGGCGCTAGCAATGCACTCAGCCACAACAAGGTCGCGGAGTGTGCCAAAAGCCGGAATGTGTAATTGCAGTTCGCCGCTGAACTCCTACTCACATCTTGCTCGCGACCGATGGTTGACGGTTGCAAAATTTTGCATTTGTTGTAAAGAGAAAACACAGCAATGTACGATGTTACAGCATACACAGCGACGTAATGTTTTACTCTGGAATGTCGAGAGTTTACATAGCAAACTATCGACATTTAATTGCTCAAAGTTGTAAGAATAGGACACCAGTTGGTCACGAATAGAAACAAAGGCATCAGTGCTTTTACAATAAATGCAAAGCACAGCTCAACTGATCCATCAAACTGGTAAATTGTTAAGTCCAAATGGTTTCTCGTCTTGGCAACCACATTGCGGTGGGACGGATCCGTAAATATACGTGTTGCTGGTACCATCCAATGCCACCATTGGATTATAGACCTAAAGCGAGACCTTGCAATGCCTTTTCGCGAACCAGTTCCATACATGAATGACACATGTTACCACCCGAGC
Organism: Peronospora destructor; assembly: GCA_011800735.1. Taxonomy (NCBI): domain Eukaryota; phylum Oomycota; class Peronosporomycetes; order Peronosporales; family Peronosporaceae; genus Peronospora; species Peronospora destructor. The sequence goes on along the minus strand of WBRY01000042.1, from coordinate 17,368 downwards.
ACGACAATGATCGCTTTACACTACATTTGCAGCCTACCTATTGCGTAATCTCCATGAGAGACGCTGTTGCGCAAGCACACTCAACGGGTAATATTCACGACGGAATTCTGCTCTGACCACAATTTCGGTAGATTGTCGCCACACACTTTACAAAATGCTGCACTTTTTGCTCTAAAACCTTCGCCGCGATTCCTGCATGCGCCACGGCAGCAATGCGAGGAATAGCGGCGGATCTGAAAGTAAAAAAAGTGCAGCATCTTGTCGAATGTAGGTTTACTACGAAAGTTGGCGTACAAAGTCAACTAGTGAAAGGTTTATCAAACTCAGAAATAGCTGGCTTTCGCGACAGCTATTAAGTTGAAATTCACAATGCCGCAAATTGTGCACATTGTTAAGCTTTTGTTCCTGGTAAGAAGGCGTTTTTTGGCGCGTTTAACACCAGCTGCAGCTAGTTTTTCAGTCTTATAATGGCTTGCTTTGCATTCAGTACTAGCATTTCCTCTACGTGTAGCGGTATTAAATGCTAAGGGCAGCTTCTTTTTGTAAACGATCAAGTGAAGTAACTTGTTTCACTCGGCAGAGTAAAAGCTTTTAATTATTAAGAGTTGTGGAATCTTATATCAGTAGGGCAAATGTCAAGTACAGATAGTCAGTCGTTAGTCGTCTAGTATTGCTTTGGCTGCCCATAATACTCATAACGACACTGACGCGCACGATTTGCTGCTTCTTGCACGTGTTAGTTGAATTGCGTCGTATCTGTAGTTCCATGACCATCTGGCGTCGAAGATCAGTTTTCTGTGTCAAATGTTGCACCTAGCAAAGTTTTACGCAACCCGGGTCGGCCGACATGCAGACATTGCATATCTGCGAGCGGTATAACCGCCTGCATCCGAACTTGGCATCGGCACAAATCTTACTGTTTTGGTGACACGGAGGATTGATTGCCGCCAGCTCGTCCGCTGTAACTAGTCGCCTCATGACTCCTCCATCACTTGTCCCTGGATCCTCCGCAACGAATGCGCTGTAAGCGGCTACGACTTGTTCTGCTCGCTTGGCGTTGGCTTGACCATCACCTGGGTTGGCCCAGAAGTCGATCCCCTGCAGCCACGTAATCTCATCACCAAATACCATGACACTAAATTCTACCCCTCCAGCATTGCAGAACTCGGAGTAGTTGGCGTAGGTATTTCCTGTGCTCGGGTTGATCATAGACGTGATTCCCACAACATCGTCCAGCAAAATATATCCCAGGATGTCGTACGAAAATGTGCATGTTACTCCATCTGGCTCTACTCCAAAAGCACACAAGCCACCCGCGTACTTCTTGCGGCAAGACTCGGTCTTTTGATTCCAAAGCTTCTGGGGGCAACTGTTAGGAAAAGAGAACCAATAGTTATGCGGGTACGGCGCGATAGCTTCATTATCCTGCAGTGTGCCACCAACGCAAAAGCCTAGATCTGGCTGACCTACTGCTCCAATGTACTGGTTGCATTCGTCAAGAAATGAGCCATCTTCTTTTGGGTTACATCGCCCACCGTCCAAGGGCATGAACGGACAGTGCTCAAGGGCGAAGCTGTGCTCGTCCGTGGCATTGGCATAATATTCCATGGCAGCAATAGGCTGCACAACTGTCATCTGGTAAAAGACGACGTACTTGATATTATTCTTGCGCTCACAATCAGTCACCACGGAAGCATTGATACACTCAGCCTGTACGTACTTGAGTGCACCTTCCACGGCTGCCATGTTGACTGTGTCAACAACAGCACGATATTTCTCGTCGATTGTATTGTAGTAGGACGAGACAAATCGCTGATAGTCAGTATTCCACTGGGGCATGTCACCCTGAACGCGGGCTTGCAACGATGTCACCTTCTGGAAAGGACCCCTCTCGGATTTGCCGTAATTAGAAACATTGCTAAAGGAATTATACGATTTTTGAGCGCCTTCATATCTATCCGACGCCTTGCAGCAAGAAACAGTGGTAGTCATGTAATTTGTCACTACTAGCAATGCATAGAGCACGAGACTCCGTGTCGACAAGATTTTCATCGTTATTAGTAAAAAGTACTTGCGGACGGAGATGCTGAAGTGGTAATGAACTTTCGTCTTGCAAATTTCCTCATATCATGAAAGCAAATCGAATGGTTGTGCTTCGAAGCGTGACGTTAGATCACGATGGTGTAGTTTTATATATAGGTGATGTGTACTGAGAGTCGCTGGGACACATGGCGGGTTCCATGACACTAACAGTTTTTTTTGTGATTCTCTATAGATGTTGCCTGTCTGATCAAATTAAGTAACTACGATATGCCCAAATCAAGCTTTCCCTATCCCAAGTTCGACTTCAGCACTGTAACCTGAAACGGTCGACTCCGCAGCCACACGAGGCATTTGGCGCCATTAAAAACGTACGCTTGCAAGATGCGAGAGTGGAGTTTTTGGCGATGGACGAAATTCATGGCCAAGTTACACCAAAATCATGTTTGTGTTGTAGCAGAAGTTTGTCTTGACAAAGTGATGCTGATTTGTCATTTAAGCTGGTCTTTGTGGAAAGTTGCGTTGCAATCAGTCTTAGTATATTCGAACACTTTACGATTACTAAGCAGCAGCACGCAGTGCATTAAAAGCAAAACGCACGAACATACCATGACGTTGTCAGTCGAACGCATTGACATATCTGCTAGCATCATGACGCTGTAAGTCATGGTACTTCCAGATATCTTTTTCTCTTTCGACTTTCTAGCTATGCTTAGTAGTGTAACGGTTACTCTTGTGCCAGAGACAAGTCGCTGAGATTGTCTAATTTGCGAGATAGGTGAAACGTAAGATCAAGGCTTATATCGTGAACTCAAGATAATCACCAAGCTGCGACCCTGCTGCCGTGCAATGGTGGCGGAGAAAAGCGTGTAATGGTTGTCCGGCAGTAACTGCCATTCGGCTAGACTAATGTTACAAAGACTGAGAAGGCAGTAGTAGCTTTGTGAGATACCAAACGATAACGTTAGTGATTCAATGCCCTAAATTGAAAAGTAGAATCGAAAGCACGACCTTCTGTTTCATAGCGGGTAGCACTGTGGTCTAAAATTAGGAAGTTCTTTGCAGGCATGGCTCTAATGTACGCATAAAACATCTCAGTACACGAGAGATCGATAACTCACGATGACCATACCGCACAGTAGCACCCAAAAAACCTTTTCCATTTGTCGAACATAATGCTCCAACTTCTGTCACCGATTACACATATGCTTCTGTTTATTACCTCTACAGAGGACACTCCAAGTAAGTCGAATATCAGCATAGTTCTTCCCTTCCCACACAGTTTTTTTGAAGGGACAAACTTTGTACGTCTTCATTGTAGATGTAACGAAATCACGATACATTGATCACCAACAATCTCAATTTACGTCTACTGAACCAATATATTCTCTCTTGTCAACTATATAGAATTTTACAATGCTGAAATCGATCTTGCTCCAACCCAACGATCCAAATAATAAAGAGTGCTTCGAATGGCCAAACGATGAAGACGGTATTCCCACTTGTGCTAAGTGCACTAATAGAAGACGTGTGATAATAGCAACATTGAAGAGGTAGGCTTACAACCACAAAAGAAGAGGCAACCACAGCTCGTCCGCAACACGAGCGGGAGTACGAAGTGCTGTGTTTTTGATCTTGTTGTGAGGAGAGTCAGTCTTGTAAGCCCAGTCATACCAGCCATTTTATCGTTCTCATTTATTAAGCAAATGTTTTTGAAAATTTTACTAAGCTAGCAGAGTAAAGTTTTGGAGAAATGTACGACGCTAAGAAGAGCGTACTTCGTGTATAAAACGCACTCAGCGGAAGACGGTGTATATGAGCGCAGTTGCTAGTCGCGTAGGTGCACATTGTCAATTACCGCACTTCGAGTATTGAGGCTTCGATGTCGTCGTACTTAGTGTATGGAGAGTAGGGTCTGGATCTGGTGGCAATGGAGGAGGTTCAGATATTGGAGAATCATTGGTCAATGCACTTGTGATTATTGGAACTATAGCTGTGTTGACATTCGGCATGGCGCTATTTGGATACGGTTGACTGAGCCATTTACGCGTGATATGAAGAGGAAGACAACGATAAATTCAGCAATCCACCACTAAGTACATATTTCACCCGTGGGCACACTGAACGCTGCTAAAAGGTAAGCAATCGCATTACCCATGACGGTGCTGTTATAACCCAGTCTGGATGTGATGGTGGTAATCATGCGATTGTCGACTCACGAAAACTCAGGTGCCATAATTATCGGGCACGTTATCGCCAGAAAATTCTTTCAAGGTGCCCTTAATCAAGCGTTATGAATATTATCATTTCAATCCATGTCGACAGTTGACAAGAAGACGAGGACACCGGATTTTCATCAAGATCATAGTCAATCTATATGTTTCGTGTTTTTATAGAAGATACTGCAAGCGTCGACATTATGAGAGACATCAATTGCCACGTTTGCTGGTGCTTAATTTCGCCAGTAGCTTTGCTATAGTGTCAACTGTAGATTAGGCACACGACATCCTTTAAACCAGGACATACGCTAACCGGTTTATGAATTCAGTATACCGGTAATCACATTGCGTTTTTCTGAACGTCTTACAAGTCACATTATAAATTCTCTGCCATGGGTCACACATCTAGCACTACTAAACGTCTTCATGCTTCAGCGCACTCGATCCCCTCATTGTTCCCGTTACCATCGGATAAATTTGATTTACCTGAAAATGCTGTGCTTGATGTGGAGCTAGAAATCGTGTCTGCTAAAGTGCGAGAATGATATAAAAACCAATTTGACTTTGTGTTATGCTGAAATTCCATTACACTGATTAGTACTTTCCTCTCTCTACTAAATAGGACATTATTGCAGGAGACTATTTAGGTGTCACGGCGTTAATGAAAGGGCAATTGTGTTCAAGTGACGCTTACGTTGTGATCGAAGTTGACGGCCAAAGGGTGGCCTGGACTCACCCTGTCTTCTCTACGCTAGAACCTGTTTGGAACGAAAAGTTTTTCTTTATGAATGTCCATCCAAATTCTCTGTGTAGACTGAATCTGTTTGATAAAGACGTAAACTCTGATGATGAGTTGGGAGAGACGCACTTGACTGTGGTCAACACGAATGGTACGGGGTCGACGTTCGAGCTGGGTATCTCGCTCAATGGAAGAGATGCCGGTACCATTGTCGTCAAGGTTGTTAATCTAGAACGGCTATCGAGCAAACATGAAGCCTGATTGGAATTTTGGGTGGATGTGCTTTTTCTGTAGGTCAAGTCAATTCCGACTGTCAAACGCTTGTAACGTGAGTTTAGCTAGCGAAGCGGTTGCTATTCCTGCTTGGTTGGTTGAATTCGTCACATTATACTTTTTTCGGCCTCAACCATGGTTTGCGGTGTAGGACCAGTTTTTCGGCTGCTGGCCGGATATTCCTGCTTGTTTGGTGTATCATGTGCATAATGTTAGCCGTTTTGTGCTAAGAGTCGCGATACACTCCGTTTATTTGATGCAGACATTGCTCAGGATGGAATACTAGTGTACATGTATACGGTATAAGTATAGAGCTGTGGCCGACGGTAATGGACGGTGGCAGTGGGTTATCACGAGACATGTGCCTTGCAGATGATAATTCTTGAAAACTAAGAACGCATAACAAAAAAGAATTTACTTCCGAACGCGTGCCATACGCGTTTTGGTCCGCGTCGCGGGTCTCCTCAGTGGCTTGCCGATCGCAAAGTGACCTCTCCCAGTGCAGCGGCCTCTGCCACTGCCACACTTTACCAATGCATTGAACCTTTTAGAAGTACCTCGTCACACAGCTGGGCTTTCCATGTATTCACAAAGATGCCTTGCGTTTTGTAGGAATTTATTAGTGGCGTCGTGATTGGCCAGATCGAATATTTCCTGATGAGTACATAAACTTTTTGTGCAAGCCTTACCTATCTCTTTCTTCAGTACGCTTGCTTTATCCTAGCTATGCATCAGAATGCTTTCGCAGCGGCTTTCGTTCATTCTGATTGAGCCTACGTCGCACATACCAACAAAATTTCATGAAAGGTACTCAAGATTTCTTCGTACGAGACTGCCCAGATGATGTGGGAAACTTGACCACGCAAGCACCAGAGTATTCTGTTCCAGTTCTCTCTTTATATGTATGATAGAGCTAGCGAAAAGCCTCAGTTACTACGGCACAAACTAGCTAAAGAACTTTATCCAAGAGACCTTAAAGACTACAATCTACCTCCATCTGGCACTTGACGTCTTTATTTGGTGCCTACCTAGCTGACCACAATGAATCGCTTCCGTACGGTCTTGGTCTGTGGTACTATATCGGCGACTTTTCCGTCGCGTCGTTATCGCCTCCAACAATATGACAAACTTTGCTGCCATAAAAACGATCTTCATCATCGATGTCGATACTAGTCCATGACAGCATCGCATTAAGTGCTGACCAATTTGAACGCATGACCTAGAAGACGTACTTTCGTATCTTTTCCGTTTTTTACCATCGTGATTACTGCTTTTTCCTCTACTACCAGTATTGATGGTTTGGCTTAGAGCGGCGTACATAGTATGAGTTGTTGTTTTACTTTAACATTAACGAAGCGGGATCGAAGGTGATGGTATCTGTGGCTGCATAGATACTTGCTGCCACGACTGCAGCAATTGCACCTCAGATGCTAAGCTTTATGCTTTAAGAACATTCGGCCGGGAGTGAAATAATCTGTGTTGTATCAGCAAAACTTGCCTGCGGGTAAACTTGACAGCGTATGCGTCAACAACAACAACTCGTTGAAGAACGCAGCATGTGTCCCGTAAAAAATACCATTGTCCATGAAAGAGCGTTGTGGCTTGTTATCACACCTGCTCGCGTGGATGAGCTCAAAAAAATTGATAGGTGACAAGATCAATATAGACTTGGTATATACTTCACCATGCGAGTAAATCGTCGCTTGGTGCGTCACCACCGCTTGGCGAAGCACATATGACTCCAGATACTCTGGCGAAAAGATGTGTCGGATGGTCAAGTAGTTCTTGTTCTAAGAACTATTCTTGGACAGAAACTGTGCGATGCTGTGAGCTGGGCGCCACGCGGCCAAAGGCTCAAGTCTCCAGTCTTTTAACATCAATATATACAACAGTGCAGCCGATCTGCTTACAGGCCTGACTTCCTGCAACAGAACGACATCTACCTTGAATTTGCGGAGTGTGTTGTATCCAAAATCTGCAAAATTGACAGTCAATTAGTAAATCAACAGGGCAATAACACGCAAACTAAGAGGATTACCAAACTCCGCATGGCTGCCTTTAGCTAAGCCAACGTCCATTATCTCTTTGCAATCCACGTATACTCGTTGCTGCTGTGGCCACCAAAATACAGGGACGTTAGATTCCAGCAGCGCTTTTTACTGCCACAGCTCTCTTTTAGGCGGTGCATACGAGTGCTGCACTTGCCCAGGAATCGCTCTCGATGTGAACTCTCCTGACACTAAAGTGCAGCATATGCTTATACAATTATCCTTGAAAATCCGCCCTATTTCGGAGAAATACCTGGCCCATCTTATAATAGCGAAAGTGAAGACCGATTGAAGCAGTCCTTCGGCTCTTTGAATCCACTGTGGGGTAGGATTTGTAGAATGTATGGGTGCTTCGACGCCACTGCTTTACACACCACGAAAGCTTCCGGATGGCACGACGAAGATTTTTTGAACGGGTCTATAGGTCTAATAGTTGTCCGTCCGCAAGATTGTCGAGATGTCATGCAATTAATTGCACGGGTAGACTAAAACCTCGTGCCTTTCGTCGTCGATGTGGTGTCGTGACGATTGACGATTCCTTTGATGAAGCTCAGGTACACCGAAGATTGCACGGGCTCGACCTGCTGCAGCTTTTTTTTGCCGTCGTCAATGACCAAGGTTACGCGTGCCTTGACTTTCACTGCGATAGTACCGGCCACCTTGTCGCTGTGAGTGATCGGCAGCTCAAACATCGTCTCGGTGACGTATGTATTGCTGCAGCGCAGATAGAGTTGACACAGTGTGTCGCGTTTGACGTTTTTGAAAAGACTTTTGTTCCACACGGGCTTGGACGTATTGAAGATGGGACGTGTCAGGCCACTTTTTACCTGCTGCTTCAATGAGAGCGTAAGGCGTCGGTTGAAGCTACAACGGCCCTTATGTCGAAGTCGCAAAGTCGTCTCCGCAGGGATGTTTTGGCGGGAACGATCTCAAGCTCGACGTTGCATTACGAATTGTCAGGCGCAAGAGTTGACGAGGCTGCAGTGGCAGACGAAGCTTGGCCCATTGTTACAGAGACAGATTTGCGTCTGATGTGGCGTATCAACCGCAGGGAATCTGACATAACGCGTATGAATGAACTGATATGTCGATGAGACATTGCTGAAGCCAGCTGAGTCTGGAACCGATGAGCACATAAGTCTTGTAGAGAGAGATATTGTCACCCAAGCATAGCTCTTTATTTCAAGTAGCTCTTTGAAGTCGGTCTTTGCATGCTATACTTGCAGCCAAATGTATTCTTAACCTCACTGTCTTGATATACTACTGTATTGTACAAATTTTAAAAACCACAGGACACATCATCATAGCTGTTTTGGCTACATCCGCTCGCTCCTACGCAGCCGCTGTATCAAATTAGTACTGTTGGTCTAAACCAACAGATTCTTCAAATGACTAAGCGCAATCTAAATAAATGGATACTTTAATGTCGCATAAATCCGAGCGATCTTCCAGCAATAACTTCAAATCCATCACTTTCGACTTTACCTCGTGCCACACACTTGTCTATCTACAATGGGCCAGTCTTCCTCTCACACTTCGACCTCTGGGTCTGAGAATGCATTGCTTGATGTTGAGCTTGAAATCATTTCTGCTAAGGATATCGCTGCGGGGGACTACTTCAACATAAAGGCCGCACTCAAGGGCCGTGTAGCTTCAAGTGACGTCTACGCTCTCATTGAAATAGCAGGCTGAAAAGTGGCCTGGACACGTCTCATCTTCAACACGCTCGAGCCCGTGTGGAACGAAAAGTTTTTTTAAGAACGTCAAGCCCGACACACTGTGCAAACTCTATCTGTTGGACGAAGATATGGACGGTGATGATGCTCTGGGCCAGACACAATTCAATGCAGTCAGCACCGATGGCGTGGAGACGATGTTTGAGCTGCTTATCACTCGCAACGACAAGGCAGCCGGTACTATTGCAGTCAAGGTCAAGTCAAACATAAGCAAGATCAATGGCGACGGAGAATTGCAGCAGGTCGGACCTGTGCACTACTCGGCCCATTTAGGCATCACGGCGGGTCTTTTCGTCCAATCTATGACGAACGACGACAAGCTCGAAGCGTCAGCTTACCACTTGCAAATGCACAACATCTTGCGGATCCTACCAAACGACCATGAGTGGAACAAGAATTACCCTACAATCCAGAAGATCTTCTCTCCCGACCATCTGGAGTCCCCTGCACTCCGAAAGGCAATTTCCAGCGAGCATGAAATGGTCTACAGACACGGACCTAATACACAGTACGGACAGCTTAAGGACGAATCGGACTTGTTTGAGCTGATCAACTACGGCCAGCGGCTGGACAAACCTGTGCTCTTTACGTACGCGATTACATTGACAGGCTGGTACTTTTCCGAGACGGGCGCTTCTTTCTTCAAGGACATGTTTTCCAAGCACATGCTTCACGCGAATGTTGCCTTTTCAGTCAAGTACGCGGGTGAGTTCCACATTGAGAAGGGCCACTTCGGGAAGTACAAGCTGGTAATTGACAACAACAGCGGCACCTACGCCCCCTAAAGGAAGATCTCCCTAAACTCAAAGAGTTTTTCGAGAACAACTTTCCTGGGATTTTAGTGGAGGCTAAGGACCGCAATGATGAGGAACTAAAAAAATCGCGTCAGGAGATTCTGGACGCCTGGGCGTAGAGCAATCAGACACCGAGACAGAAAACATTTGCATTGTACTCTAGACAATAGATATACCAAGTCAGGTAAAACTTGCCAATTGCGTCAAGCATTAGTCTGTCAAATCTGTGGTTGTTCTTGTTCTACAATGCCTTTGTTTATTATAGAGTACGTGGTGTTGTCACTGCAGCAATGCTGCGTTCAATCGTTCAGTGAGTAGCTTCCCAAGCAAATCCAATACAGTTTACATCCATTAATTCAAAATTTCCTTGCGCGTTCGCTGCAACTCTTCGTCTTCGCGATCCAACGCCTCAACTGTAATTCCTGGAAAATTGTTCTCAATTAGCGCCTTCAACCGCGGTAGATCCGCCACAGGCGGTGCGTATGTGCCACTATCATTGTCAATAACGAGCTTTAGCTCACCAAACCGAGACTTATCAACACGAAACTCTCCAGCGTACCTATTTACAAAAACGGAATAGCTAAGTAGGAGTCATATACACAAGAATAACACGAGATTTACTTACAACACTGAAAATGCAGCACCCGAGTGCAACATGTGCTTGGATAACATGTCCTTGAAAAAGGCTGCACCTGTCTCGGAAAAATACCAGCCATTCTTGGTTATGACGTAAGTAAATAGAACTGGCTTGTCTTGGCTTCTGCCACCGTGAATAAGTTCAAAGAGTTCGACAGGCGACGAAATTGAACCGTATGTTGTGTTGCTGGGGCCGTGTGTGTAAATTAGGGCATGCTGCGTCAATATTGCTTGACGTAGTACGAATGACTCGGGGTAGCTTGGCGAGAAAATGCGCTGAATTGTAGGGTAGTCCTTGTTCCACTCATGGTCGTTGGACAAAAAATGAGAGATATTGTGCAGCTGGATGCAATATGCCAAAGACTCCACCTTGGCATCGTTCGAAAAGGACATGGTGATGAGTCCAGCCGTCACACTAGAGTGTACTGAATAGCGTACAGGACCGTACTCTTGAAACAAAGCACCACATTCAGGATAAACCGGATTTGACTTAACCTATAGAAAAAGCACATCCACCCAAAATTCCAATCAGGCTTCATGTTTGCTCGATAGCCGTTCTAGATTAACAACCTTGACGACAATGGTACCGGCATCTCTTCCATTGAGCGAGATACCCAGCTCGAACGTCGACCCCGTACCATTCGTGTTGACCACAGTCAAGTGCGTCTCTCCCAACTCATCATCAGAGTTTACGTCTTTATCAAACAGATTCAGTCTACACAGAGAATTTGGATGGACATTCATAAAGAAAAACTTTTCGTTCCAAACAGGTTCTAGCGTAGAGAAGACAGGGTGAGTCCAGGCCACCCTTTGGCCGTCAACTTCGATCACAACGTAAGCGTCACTTGAACACAATTGCCCTTTCATTAACGCCGTGACACCTAAATAGTCTCCTGCAATAATGTCCTATTTAGTAGAGAGAGGAAAGTACTAATCAGTGTAATGGAATTTCAGCATAACACAAAGTCAAATTGGTTTTTATATCATTCTCGCACTTTAGCAGACACGATTTCTAGCTCCACATCAAGCACAGCATTTTCAGGTAAATCAAATTTATCCGATGGTAACGGGAACAATGAGGGGGTCGAGTGCGCTGAAGCATGAAGACGTTTAGTAGTGCTAGATGTGTGACCCATGGCAGAGAATTTATAATGTGACTTGTAAGACGTTCAGAAAAACGCAATGTGATTACCGGTATACTGAATTCATAAACCGGTTAGCGTATGTCCTGGTTTAAAGGATGTCGTGTGCCTAATCTACAGTTGACACTATAGCAAAGCTACTGGCGAAATTAAGCACCAGCAAACGTGGCAATTGATGTCTCTCATAATGTCGACGCTTGCAGTATCTTCTATAAAAACACGAAACATATAGATTGACTATGATCTTGATGAAAATCCGACTTAAATATTGTGGTATGCTTTATAATGCTTGGTTTAGTGAAATTGCAGGACGCACCGGATCATACTCGTGACGCTTCATCGAGCCATGCTCGATAACGAGGCCTTTGCCTATGAGTTGCTAATCACCTGCATGGTGGCGATTTTGAGCTGAATACCAGCAGTGACTTTTCTTCGCTCCACATATATCGAAGTAGTTGACCGTCATTGAGAATCTCGTTTTAGCTTAGCTAACGAGATTTTACTACGTGACGGCTAAAGTTTGGCAACCTCACCGCTTTGCCCCGCAATATAGGATACATCTACGTTGCGTCTATTATCACAAATATTGGCGTTCAGTCCTTGGCAAAAAGCGTTAACATGAATTTGACAATTATAAGGCAAAGACATCAGCTGAATCACGCCGTTTACTTGTATCTGCTAGAGCGCGTGGACTTGTGCTACATATGTAAGTTAGACAATGTCAGAATTATATCAAATTTTTGTATGCTTCCAGCCGAACTATCTTTAAATGGAAACAAGATCCTGCTTGAAAGGCTACAATTTATATAGTATTTTGCTGTGGTATTGCCAAACGCCTATCTCCTAATCAACGGAATCGCTGAACAAATTTAAGATGAACTGGGACGAGCTTTTTCGTTTTTGCATGACATCTTCGAGATGCACGGTCGGTACAGGTGAATTTGATGGGATAATGCTGATCGGTGGAATTGGAAACCTAAGGCAAGGAGCCAGTAAGAACGTTTTATAAGACACTCAACGAGACTGCTTCTCAGCGCTTCGTAAGGCCAAGCCTCTGTGTTAGTTATTGTAAGATCTTTCCCGAGCGTTGTACATGCACTTTCCCAGACTTTGCGCTTCCTTGTAGTGAATGTTTTCTGATGAATTAAATGTTATGAGCTTCATGACAAAAGCGAAGTCGTGGTCGTCTCTCATCACGTGCAAGTGGTACTTTCAGGTGGTCTTCTTCTCGTTTTTTTCCATTAATCCTTACATAAGGTAGACGATGTGGTTCAAGCGCTGTTCTTCAAGTTTCAGTCTTAGCTTCCGTGCGCGTATGCGTGCAGCTTATTTATGAATTTTGATTCATATTTGATTCCTATATGACTTTCAGTTATCCATCCAGCCCGCAAAAGACCTTTTGCGGGCTAAATGGCATAACTAAAGGTCTCCCTTACCTGACTAGGCGGTGCTATCTCGCTTGTTATTAAATCCTCTTCTGGTGTCAGACCGTTTGTGGGGTTGCTTGTTAAAATCACGCGCACATAAGCAACCCACACAGTGCACTTGTGATTTCGTGTCTGCCTGTCCTATACCCCGCATGGCTCCTTGCCGACCAGAGATTTGCGCCGACCTCCGGCAATTTATTTGCTCTCACAAAACGAGTACGAGTTTGCATCTTAAGGCTTGCGATGCGCTTCGCTCCCGCACATACCGCCACGACAGGAAACTTTCGCGTGAGGTGCCTCCTTTATTGTTTATGTGTATATTCCATGCCCCTGACGTCACTTTCCATTCATCTCAATCAGCCAAAGAACTCTGCCAAGTCATTCGCCAGTGCAACCATACGCCTTCTCGCCACGATATGTGTGGCTATTGCTGCCTGTCGAGCCGGTGTTGGTTCACATGAAGCGCCATCCCGCAGCATCCCCAAGTCATCTCGCTCTCTACTTGGGTACAGCACATCTTCGATTCAAATCGGCTTCTGCTTTTTCAGGACGACACGAATTGTCCCCACTTCAGCAGCCAACACGGTTTCCCCATTCGCAGCCGAAATGTTAACAGTCCTGTTTAATGACCAAATCTCCACAAATTCATCTTGAAATGGACACGTATGACTACTCGCACCACTGTCGACTAGCCAACCGTGAGCCATGTTCACACACACTAAACGCTTGCTTCAATTTCTTTTTCTTGTCAAAATTTCTCCAGCATTTTGTTTCTTGTGTCCATACTTTCCACATACAAAACATGTCCCGGCAGACGTGTTCCTTATTTCTTTCGGCTGAAAATTCTTACTCTTGAAGCTTCTTGTAGCCTTCAACACGAATTTGCTTTACGAGTAGTTCCTTCGTATTCACGACGAAGCATCGCCTTGGCGAGAAACAGATCAATCTCCCCCATATCCTCGATAATTTTGACGATCTGATCGTATTCATCAGACAACTTCCAAGTAGCATCACAAGCTGCTCATGCTCGAAACTTCATCACGGATGGTTTGCATTGAATGCACAACTCATCAAGCTTTAGAAAGTCATCCAACACACTTCCTCCCTTCTGCATCTTATACTCGTGCAGCTGTCGACGCATCTGTACCCGATTATGAATGCTTCTATGGAGAAAAAAGCTTTTAAAATCTCCCAGGCTTCTGCAGTCGTCCCTGCATCCCGAACCATGGATTGAAGACTTGGACTCATCACGGTACATTCATTTGCGAAAGCATTCATATCATTGACTTTCCATATTGACGCGTTAGCGTCGCCTTCACTCGGGGCCTTCGTCGCGTCGATATGCTCCTGCAGTCCCTTCTTGGCGAGTTTCATCCTAACGTTGAGTTCCCATGCAAAGTAGTTATCCTCGTTAAGAACATCCTTTGTCTCAGCCGTAGTTGAGCTCATAACCTATTGTGTACTGAGGTACAAAGGGGGAACTGTGAAACGAGGAAGCAAATGGAAAAGTAAATTTGCTCTTATAAACCCCAACAAATGTTCCTAGCCAATAGGAATAATCTTGGAAGAAGCAATCTCAAAAGTTCTTTTGTAGACCTTTTATTTCTTAGCCCCAACAGCTGCCAGTGGCGTCGTCCACTTCAACAACCCAGAATGCAGGCGGGTAGAATTAGGACTACAGCACATCATTAGCGAAGGCTACAAACGCCCGGAGACGGATCATAAACAGCATTGCGGTGATCTTTCCGGTGGATTATCGGCCAATTTAAGTGAAGAGAGCCTGTATAATGGTTAAACTGTCGTGTACACGTGCAGAAATCGAAGTTAAATACCTTGTATTGCTGAGACTACCTTTACAATTGGATTATCAATCCCACTCGACAAGTCACATGTTTTGAGCCGAGACACATCATGTCTGTCATCACATATGGATGAGGCGCCAATTCGTCTTTGTTCTACAGAGGACGGTTCTGTTGGATGTCCTGTGTTGACAAGATTGGCTAGAAAGGGTACTAAGCTGAGACATTCTTCCTAAACTACGGACATACCAATTTGCTAAAGCCGCTCCGCCATGGCTCTGACGTAGGCATTTCATTGGTCGTCGTACCCGTTTATCCATGCGGATGATAAAACGGTCCATAGCGGACTTTCAACCGTGACCCACCATTTTTCAAACAAAGCATTCTTAAACAAACATGGTGATCTTTTGTAAATATTTGGATTGAAGGGCGACAATTGCCACGATTCTACGTCGATTTCGTAAGACACAGTAAAAATCCAATATGAACTATTCGTTGCAGTGTTCAATCAGTACGCGCCATCAGTGTGCCTCACGGAGGCGAATACTACTGCAACTTACAGGATAGTTTGTTATCTCTTCAGCAAAAACTGTTAGTCACTTTTGCCCATTTTATTCAGAACGTATACGTACTAGATTAGCAGACAATATATAAAATAACAATTGCTTCTTGCCCATCCGTAAACTGACTTCATTCAACTGTGCGACGGCTATTGAACCGTATCTTCGGCGATTCGACCTCTGACGTCACTTTCCATTCATCTCAATCAGCCAAAGAACTCTGCCAAGTCATTCGCCAGTGCAACCATACGCCTTCTCGCCACGATATGTGTGGCTATTGCTGCCTGTCGAGTCGGTGTTGGTTCACATGAAGCGCCATCCCGCAGCATCCCCAAGTCATCTCGCTCTCTACTTGGGTACAGCACATCTTCGATTCAAATCGGCTTCTGCTTTTTCAGGACGACACGAATGTCCCCACTTCAGCAGCCAACACGGTTTCCCCATTCGCAGCCGAAATGTTAACAGTCCTGTTTAATGACCAAATCTCCACAAATTCATCTTGAAATGGACACGTATGACTACTCGCACCACTGTCGACTAGCCAACCGTGAGCCATGTTCACACACACTAAACGCTTGCTTCAATTTCTTTTTCTTGTCAAAATTTCTCCAGCATTTTGTTTCTTGTGTCCATACTTTCCAATGATATGAATGCTTTCGCAAATGAATGTACCGTGATGAGTCCAAGTCTTCAATCCATGGTTCGGGATGCAGGGACGACTGCAGAAGCCTGGGAGATTTTAAAAGCTTTTTTCTCCATAGAAGCATTCATAATCGGGTACAGATGCGTCGACAGCTGCACGAGTATAAGATGCAGAAGGGAGGAAGTGTGTTGGATGACTTTCTAAAGCTTGATGAGTTGTGCATTCAATGCAAACCATCCGTGATGAAGTTTCGAGCATGAGCAGCTTGTGATGCTACTTGGAAGTTGTCTGATGAATACGATCAGATCGTCAAAATTATCGAGGATATGGGGGAGATTGATCTGTTTCTCGCCAAGGCGATGCTTCGTCGTGAATACGAAGGAACTACTCGTAAAGCAAATTCGCTGTTGAAGGCTACAAGAAGCTTCAAGAGTAAGAATTTTCAGCCGAAAGAAATAAGGAACACGTCTGCCGGGACATGTTTTGTATGTGGAAAGTATGGACACAAGAAACAAAATGCTGGAGAAATTTTGACAAGAAAAAGAAATTGAAGCAAGCGTTTAGTGTGTGTGAACATGGCTCACGGTTGGCTAGTCGACAGTGGTGCGAGTAGTCATACGTGTCCATTTCAAGATGAATTTGTGGAGATTTGGTCATTAAACAGGACTGTTAACATTTCGGCTGCGAATGGGGAAACCGTGTTGGCTGCTGAAGTGGGGACAATTCGTGTCGTCCTGAAAAAGCAGAAGCCGATTTGAATCGAAGATGTGCTGTACCCAAGTAGAGAGCGAGATGACTTGGGGATGCTGCGGGATGGCGCTTCATGTGAACCAACACCGACTCGACAGGCAGCAATAGCCACACATATCGTGGCGAGAAGGCGTATGGTTGCACTGGCGAATGACTTGGCAGAGTTCTTTGGCTGATTGAGATGAATGGAAAGTGACGTCAGAGGTCGAATCGCCGAAGATACGGTTCAATAGCCGTCGCACAGTTGAATGAAGTCAGTTTACGGATGGGCAAGAAGCAATTGTTATTTTATATATTGTCTGCTAATCTAGTACGTATACGTTCTGAATAAAATGGGCAAAAGTGACTAACAGTTTTTGCTGAAGAGATAACAAACTATCCTGTAAGTTGCAGTAGTATTCGCCTCCGTGAGGCACACTGATGGCGCGTACTGATTGAACACTGCAACGAATAGTTCATATTGGATTTTTACTGTGTCTTACGAAATCGACGTAGAATCGTGGCAATTGTCGCCCTTCAATCCAAATATTTACAAAAGATCACCATGTTTGTTTAAGAGTGC